>JAJOZX010001505.1:470000-885850 GCA_023014485.1 Bathynomus jamesi
AACGATTGGTTAGGTTAAGTCGTGATAGTTTCATTAGTTAGCCTTATAAGGCTAACTAAAAGCTAGGTAGACCGCACACTTAACCAGCACCAATGCACTAATAAAAAAAATTTCATTTATTTAATATAAACAAAAAAAAATTTTTTTAATTTTAGACTACAGAAGTATTCTGTTGGAAGTCCAGTTTTTTTTAAAATTTAACTAAATAAATTATGTTAAATTTGATTTAAATTAAACACACTTTGAATTACATTTACTTGGAATTAATAAATTTCAAATTTAACCACATGGATTCAAGTCCAATTCCAAGTAAAACTAATCGGTGCTACTATAGTATGCGGTCTACCTACGATTGGTTAAGTTTAGTCATGATATTTTCGTTAAAACTAACAAAAAATATAACTAAACCTAACCAATCGTCAAGGGCGATTGACATTGGGATGTAAACGAGCAATTAGTAAACAAGATAAGAATCTATATTTAAAAGGTTGACCGCCGAATCGTAGGTAGCACCAACTAATCATATATGTGTTTAATCTAAACTAAATTTCTTTCCCCAAAAACATAATTTATTTAACAAAAAACAAAAACAAAAACAGGACCTGATCATTCTCAACCCAATACTTTATTAGTCTAAAATCCAAATAATATTACGTTTAAATTAAATTCAAATTTTTTTAAGTTTAGTTAAGTCTTTTTTTAGGCTTTCTTTATTCATATATAAGAATTCTCCAAAAGACTTACAAATGTATTCTAATATTCATTAATGGATACGTAATTAATATCTGAACGAAAATATTTGCATCCTAATTAAAATTAATACGATGAAATAACCACTTGAAAATCGATGAAATAAGAAATTAAGCGAAAAGATTAAAAAACGGGTCATACAAATTGTTATGAGGCTCTACTTTGATCTACATTCAATTGTTTTTATATGAAGAAGGAGTGATTTAAAAGCATCTACGTCTTCATCCGTTGAAGACCTAACGTCGTTTTCGGGTTTTGAAGAGTAACACTCTTAATTGAAAGCAGCGTCAGTAGCTCAGTTGGTAACACCATTTCCCTATAAGCGAAGTGAAGATACTGAGATAGGGGGTTCGAATCTTGATGATAATACGGGAGTTAAACCAATAGGTCACATTAGTTAGCCTGAATATAGTTAGTTGGAATATAGGTAATCACAATTTTATATAATTTTTATATAAAATTTGTATATAATAAAGATTAAAAGTTAGCAAATAATGCAATGCACCCAGAAACTGCGTGATTATTTTCCCTCATCCTGAAAACATGTCAATCATTTTGATGTCTTTGGGATATCCCGATAAAGAATTGTTTTGAAATCTGACTTCAGCCAAAATTGTTGCATCTGAGGTCCGAAGTTCCGAACTATATAAACTGTAAACAATATGACTTAAATAGTAGCAAAAATGGTGTAAGAACCAAATACCAAAAAGTTCGTCATTATTAAATTTATTATTAAAAATTCTTTTTACCCTTTATATGTCATTCGAATTATATATAATTCACAGGCCTGCGAATGAGAACTTTGTAAGAGTTGTTTCCTTACTAATAACTGATTTTATATAATTCAACTACGCTCATTTCGAATAAGTTGTCCATTTCTTTCTATCGCGTAAGGATTTTCTGCAAACTGGAAGGGAAAAAAAACCAACATAAATAAATATTATTTATTTAAATTTACATTCTGTACCTATTTCGCTTTGTTATACTAATTACAAATGAAAACAACTTTAAAAAGAAAGAAGAATTTTAACGTCAATTACATATTCATCTTTATTTGTCCTGAGTTTTCTTGCGAGATCTACTATGCCTTTTAGTCTCGAATGTACGCGCTGTTCCTTTTCTTTTATGTAATAATTCTGGAGTATCCCGTTTCAACATCCAGCAGTAATCAGCCATCATGCTGATATCCCACATTCCCTGATATCTCTTCTCCATTTCTTTGATTTCTTGGTGAAACCAAGCACTTATAAGCATTTATAGGCAGTAGTTTTTAATCAAAATTTAATGGAAATTACTTACATATGTAATATGAAATATAACATTTTGTAAAAAATCTGTACGTAATAGCGAAAAATTAATATTATTTTCGGAATCAGCGTGCAAAAATTACTATACAAGTGATAAAATATTTCGGACAATAAAACCCATCGCAGGCCTGCGTTATCTGCTGAAAAATAATAGCTTAAATATTTTACATCATAACAACTCTTAACATATTACTTTCGTATAGAGTTTTACATTGTTTTTACTAACATTTTTTTTACTTTGCTATTAAACAACAAACGGTGTTTATAAATTATGGTGTTAAGATTAAAATCTAGCGGGAATTTGTTTGGTCGTTTCGTTTATCTATTTCGTTTATCTATTTTAGCAAAAATACAGAAGAAGTTATCAATATACTAAAGCATCAGCATTAGCCCAAATTTTGGACCTCATCATTCAAAGTTTGTGTCCTTAACTTAGCTTTGACACTGTATTTAACACTTCATTAACTCTTTATTGTCCAAAGGGCATAACATCGTCTGGCGTTGACCAGAACAAAATCAGTAAAGTAGATGTTGGACGCTAAAGGGTTAATGTAAATATTAATAAACAAAGAGAAATATGTCCCCTTGTTTAACTCATCATTATCGATGTATCATGAAATATGTATGTACATGTTATAGTTTTGTATTTAATGCACACACTTTGATATCCGTATACTTCAGAGCCTTTGTTTGTATAGTTCCAAGATTTATAGAACCAAACATGTAGCAAAAGTATAGGTTCCGTTAATAAAACTCCATCGTCCATCAAACTTCAAAAGACAATTCATTTTATATAAAACCATACGCATTCAAAACCCCTTAAAACACATAATAAAACTGGTCTGTAATTATTTGATTCTGGAAATCGCAATTTTAATTCTTGATCAAAGAAATAACAACACTTCTCTAGTCACTGTGGTTTTCGCTTCCACCTGAACTATTCATTCTGACGAAGGTCGGGCTCGTTGCCCCACCTTCGACCAACAGTTTAACGTAGACACGACTCGTCAAGGAGGTCTAAAATCACAAAGTCCCAGCCGGGACTAGATTCCGCTATCTCCATCTTAGTAGTCAGCATCTGAACCCCTAGGCTAGCCGGAAAATAGCAGTACATCAAACAAGCACTGAACATCCGTAATGTCAATTTAAATAAAATATCAGGAGAATATTTCTTAAGTATGAATTAAGTTTGGGCCAGATGATTTGATGGACATAATAGTATTAAAAACATTATTAAAACCAAAACCCTGACCATAATCAAGCTCTTATAGGTTGTTATCTACGAGAGAGAGAGAGAGAGAGAGAGAGAGAGAGAGAGAGAGAGAGAGAGAGGAAACTTCAAAGACCTTTCGGTCCACTCAGGCAGTTTCCTGTAATTAAACAAGTACAATTATTCCAGCAGCAGTAGTAGAAAAGTGGATAGAAAAAGCATAGGGCTCTCTTCCCACCCTCCGCAACCTCCCCGCCAGAGAATTGAATTCTCAATGAATTTCGTGTAAAATTTCATTAGGATAGGATGACATGTTAGTACGTTTTCCTGCATGGCGCCCCTCTCTCTCTCTCTCTCTCTTTGAGAATGACATGAGACACTAAACATGAAGGGCGCGATACAAATGAATTATAATCAAAATAGCTCTTCATTTCGGATTAAAAACAGGTCGGGCAGGAGATATATAACTATGTCATTAAACAAAACAGGTTGGTATAAAATATTACTCTCTTCAAAACAGTCACCTAATACTCCAATTTAGAAACAGGCAAAGACAGGCGACTGACGGATAGACAGGACAAATAGACAGATATGAAAGGTGGAATAAACATCGACTAAACGCATGAAAAATACAAATTAATAAATAAAAATGGCGCCACTTTACGAAAACAAGTTCTGAAAATCTTTCAAAATGTTTCAAAAAAAAAAAAAAAAATTACAGTAACTGGAAACTCTCAAACAAAAACTATCTCGAGTTTGTTCATGTTTTTAACATGTTTTATTTCTCTTTGGTGAATAGTTAAATTATCGATTTCATTCGCAGTTAGTACAAGGACTCTTAAAATATTAAAATCAATGAATTTAATATTATTGTTTTTATCTTTATTATGGATTACTATATATTATATATATATATATGTTGTGGTATTAAATTTCCTTATAGAATTTTGTTATTTTCGAGGAAATATTCAGGATTGGATTGCTACCAATCGTTCAGCACAATCCCTCCTTATTTGTGAGATTTGGCGAAAGAAGGAATTACACCCCACCCCCAAAATACTCGTTATTTAAACTTCTTCACCCGCTTCACAAAGTGTCCCTCTCAACAGTCACTTCATGCTTGTCGAGAGATGGCTCTGGCGCGCCTGACCTTTGATCTTTCTACTCTCTCTGACTGGAGCGGAGAAAATCTCTCTCGTAATTTTCAATGCCTCGAAAACCCAGTCAGTTCCTTCATCTATCTTCTCGTCACAATCTTTCACACGACTAACCATTTATCTTCAACAATACACAACTCAGTCCTTCTTCTTCTCTTAACATTTTTGGTGTTTACTTTTCTCGTGATCTTTCCTGGAAAGATCACTCACGTATACTCTTTCTAAAACAGCTTCTAAGAGGTTACGTGTGCTGTACCGCCTCCGCAGTTTCTTCACCCCCCACTCAGTTGCTGTCTCTTTACAGGGGTCTTGTCCGCCCCTGTTTGGAGTACGTTTCTCATGTGGGGTGGGTCAACCCACACAATTCTACATGACCGGGTGGAATCAAAGGCTTTTCATTTCATCAATTCTCCGCCTCTTAATGACTGTTTCCAATCCCTCTCTCTTCGCCGCAATGTTGCCTCTCTCTCTCTCTCTCTCTCTCTCTCTCTCTCCTCTCTCTCTCTCTCTCTCTCTCTCTCTTCTCTCTCTCTCTCTCTCTCTCTCTCATTACTATCGTTATTGTAACGGACACTACTCTTCTGAACTCTATAATTGCATGCCTCAGTATTCAGTAGTATGGTGGCATTTGAGAAGAGGGGGTAATGGGGAGGGGGAAGTGACACTAAGGGGGAGAGGTGTGCCAGTTAAATATAGAATATAGTTATCTAACCTAACCTGAAAAATAAAAATAAAAAAAAATATATATATATATATATATATATATGTGATGGGACGATTAATCGGAATCGGAATCGAGAATCGGAAGAATCGAGCATTTTTCAGGAATCGGAATCGGAATCGGAATCGAGAGAATTGTACCATGATTTCCGATTCTTAAAACGATTCTTTAACTTTTAATTGAACCAGTTTTGCAATGTAAACTTTAAAATTTAAATGAAAGAGGATAACAAATTTTATTTTTATTGTATTGTAGCTATACATTAAAACATGTATATCCATGATGTGTAAACAAGAAGATTAAATGAATTGTTACAACTTGCAGTTGATTTTTATTTTTAAACCAATCTATTATATTTATAATTTATATTACCATATTCATAATGTAAATAGTTAATCTTACCAGAGTAAAATATGACAATTTCCAGAAAAACAAGTATAGAATTATATTTAAAAATATTGAGAATCGGAATCGGAATCGAGAATCGTATCGGAATCGAGACTTTTTAGTGGTATCGGAATCGGAATCGTTAAAAATTTTGGTATCGTCCCATCACTAATATATATATATATATATATATATATATATATGATGCAAACCCACAAGGAAAAAGAAAAAATTATTCCAAGGGCTTTCGTGTATTGAGCAGTACACCTCGTCAGGGGATCGCCTGATGAGGTGAACTGCTCAATACACGAAAACCCTTGGAATAATTTTTTTTCCTTGTGAATTTGCATAATTCATTCATTTCACGTGTTTAAGTGTGAAATTCATTATATATATATTATATATATATATATATATATTATTATATATATATATATATGTGTGTGTGTGTGTGTGTGTGTGTGTGTGTGACGTCATACTATTAACTTTAGCGGTCACAATATATATATAAGTTTTAGAGATCACCTGATATAATGCGGCACGCTGACACATACATATACAATTTAGGGTGGATCACTTTTCACTTTTTTTTCAAAATTATAGCTGGTCAAAGTTTTTCCCATGATTTGGTTCAGTGGAAGTACACTGACACAATTTTTACCAAAATAGATCAATATTTAGGGGTCGTGCATCGACCTTGAAAATTTCAATTTTGGAAATTTGCCCAAATTGACAATTTTTTACTGAATAAAGATAAATCATCAAATGACCATATTTTCTGAATCCTCTCAGTGAAAGAAATCCTCTCAGATACTTACCAAGTTGATAGGACAAGTGGTTTAGAAGTTATACTCACCTTGAGATAGCATTAAAATTTAAAATATCGTATTTGTCCCCGTACCTCCATATGCTGTCTGCCATTGTCTGCTTTTTAGGATAAGATAAAACGAATAAGGAAAGATCAAATGTATTTTGTATTAAAACGGTTTTACTGATATCACTAAAGGCACTTACTCCGGTGCCCCTAACTAGGTTCAAAAACTGTATGAATCGTGGTTAGAACACACGTCATCTTAAGGCGTGCGCCATGTACTCTCTCTGCTAACTCCCTTTCCCTCTGCGCTACGTCATCTTGGCAAGTGACGACTTCTTGAAGTCACCGAGTTCTTTCCGGCTCTTTTCCACGAGCTGAAGAAGACCCTGCAGCTGTGACTCGTCTTTTGTGACAGTGTTCGCGTAATCTTCTATCAGTTTTATCCCTCTCTCTGCCACGTCGTTGGTAACTTTCAGATGCGAGATGACATTCTTCAAATCACAGTAGTTCTTATCTTGATCCCACTTATTCACCGGCAGAGTGAGCCACGTAGACGCTCACACCTGCAGGCCTGTGAACACGAACCACGATGACTCATCGATCAGGTCCGGAAGGCGCGTCGTGTCATCAACCGAAACGTTGTCATACGTGAAGTCCTCGGGCACAGCGAGGTGGCACAGCTTCTTTGCCATCTCGTGCTTCACAGTGTCTTCCACTTTGTCACTGCAGAGGGCGAAAACGACGGTCTGGGGCCTCAGATACCACAAGTGCCGCCTGATCACTGCCAGTGAAGCCTCTGCAATCTCGCGATCCACAGCCCTGTACTGCAGAAGACGCTGGTACAACACAAGGTCATTCAGCGGGGCATCAGCTGCGACAGGAGCCGCCAGCCAGGCAGGTGCGTAGAGGAGTGCAGTAAATAGTACCACTCTCTGAAGTTTCTGTACCAGCTCGTCGTCGAACTCCAGCTGACCGCTGAACAACAGGAGCTTCGTGTAGTAGATGATCTGAAACGAATACGCACTGTGATGTATAAATACCGATACCACTCCATATAAGTTTGTTTAATGGTAAATTATTTATCGTATTTTTTTCTGGTAGGGACTTCAAATGGCTGTTTGCAGAAGGCAATACAATATTTAACTTCTAATTCAAAATACCAACCTTGGCCATCCACCTCGCATGATGGTAGACTCCTGGGCGAATGAAGTGTGTGCCACGACGTGGCTGGGCCCCAAGTACCAGGAGTGTAATCTCCGCCACTTCTCGGTAGTCTTCTCTGACAAGACCAGAAGCAGTGCCGAGGAACTTGACTGCCTCATCTCGGAGCTCCATCAGCCACGTCACCTCCGCCAAATGCTCGATCTCCAGCTCGCGATAAGTCGAGAGGTCGAGCTTGTCCCACCTGAAAGGGGAGTTATGAAAATATTGCATGAAAACGACTGAAGTTTCCCTTTTCGACTGCTATTAACATCATTAGTAGAAGGACGCTGATATCTCAATTGCTCTGAAGGCAAAAAATCATTGGAGAAAACAAATGCGCCTTAGACTTGAAATTCACCTTCTCCTCAGATACTGGAACAAAGGTTCAGTTGGTGCTGTGGTTCTTCCAAACGCGGTGATGACTACTGCCCCCACGATGAGCTCCATAACGTGATGGCGACAGCCCAGCTGGAAGAGCGGTTTACCAAGCATGTTCTCCAGCCGGACCACCACACCCTGCACCCTCCCCATATTGGAGGAAGTTGTGTCGAAGCACAGTCCAATCACGTTGTTCTCGCATCCCCAGTCTTTGAGAGCACGAAAGGTCGCCTGGGCCTGGGACAGACCGGTGCCGTCAGCAACAGTCGGAACGGCCAGCAACTTTCCTTCTGTGCATTGGGGAGCTCCGGAGATGAGAATCGCCTGGCGGTGCTCCAATGATCCAAGAGAGTCCTGAAACGTATGTCATACATGCCAAGCCATTATCGTCCACTGGAATATGTCAATCCACTGTCGTCACTGGAACATGTTAATTCACTGTCGTCCACGGTGAGGGCAAAACTGACCTTCATTACTTTACCGTCCCAGTGGACGACAGCATGCCTCGGAGATACGAAGGATTTCTGCACAGCTGTCGACACTTCACAACGATGTGCCACTCTTCCACGGCGAGACGTGTCCTTCGAGATACTGAATTTGTCCAGGTCTGCGGGCGGATCTGCCGAACGTAGGACTGCCGCCACGACACTTGCCACCTATGTGCGAAATTGAAAGGAAATTGACAAGGATGCGTATGGTTTTTGTGTGACAAAATAATCACTAAATTTTCCGTCGTTACGTCTATTATATCTTTGTCAAGGAAAGATCGTTACTGATATATACACACCTGATTATTGGACATCCGGAAGCGATCAGCCACTTCAATAACAGCCGGTGCATTGAGGATGCGGTGAGGAAGGCTGATTGATACAGTTGATTCTCTCGGCTGTCGGTATGGTGGTTCTAGCTGTGATTCGGAGTTGCTCGATGATCTGCTTTCTATAGATTCATCGTCGCTCTCAGCTTCGGTTCCTAATTTCGTTTTTGAGGTGCCTGGCTCATCACGAGATTGTTGTCTTGAGAGTTGCCGTTTTCTCTTGACAACGAACACTTTATCATTCCCACTCATTGTTGCCTGGCGCAGGCCCCGTTGATCCTCATAAAATTTAATATCTTCTTGTTTGTTGTTGTCTGAGAGCAGTCGACTTTTCTGTATCTCTTCAATAGCATCGGGAGCTCCGATGTCCCAGAGCTTGTTCAGATTTTCTGAAAACTTCTCCCTGCCTTTTCCCGCGTCACTGTCTCTCATCTTGCTCTTCTGCAGCGAGCGCCACTCTTCCCACAGTAACTCCAGTTTTCTTTCGCAGTTACGCCTCGTGATCGTCTTTATACGTGCCATGTTCCAAAATGCCAGAACATTGGCCACCGTGTCTTTTACGGCGGCCTTCCTGTCAGTAGTTTCCTGCTTGGCATAGAAGAAGTACTGGAGAACTTGATGGGTGGTTGGCAATTTGGCACCACCGATCGAGGAAGATGGCTGACCAATTAAGAAGACGTCCGTGGCTGACCTTAGAGAGAAGGTGGTGCTGTTGTTGCTGCTTTCTCTTTTCCAGAATAAGTAACTTTCAGAGTCTTCCCACTCAGTGGCGGTCGTAGCTTACATGACGCCCTGGGCGAACCTCACCTTCAGCGCCCCCCCCCTGTTCGCCAACACACACATTCGAATCCCCCCAAAATAAAGGACAGACATAACTCTTTCACAAAATAACTTTTTATTGGACTAATTGTTGGAACTTCAGAACCAAAACAAAGACTCAAATTTCTGAATTTTACAAATCCTTCATCACGTAAATAGAATAACTCACTTAAGAGAATGTAATTATGATACTATGAACAGGAAAAATACAAATTAAATTGCACAACTGCCATAAATAAACTATTTTTATTTATTTCTTTATTTATTTATTCTTATTTTTATTTTTTTTTTTTTTGCAGGCGCTCATGCCGCCCCTCCACAAATGCCGCCCTGTGCGGCTGCCCATATTGCCCATATGAGGAACCGCCACTGTTAAAATCCCACTCCTGGTTGTTAACAGTTTATCCATTGTACTAAAGTCTAGACTTATCAAACAAGAATCAATTGACACAGTTGATCTGTAAAAAGCAAACTGTGATTAATAAAAATATTGGTCATAGACATAGCGTGTGTGTGTAATTGAGATTTTAGGATGCGCCAGCTACTGATGCTATGATTACGTTCATAACGGGGGACAAATACAATATTGTAAATTTTAATGTTATTTCTAGGTGAGTGTAACTTCTAAACCACTTGTCCGATGAACTTGGTAAGTATCTGAGAGGATTTCGTTCACTGAGAGGATTCAGAAAATATGGTCATTTGATGATTTATCTTTATTCAGTAAAAACTTGTCAATTTGGCCAAATTTCCAAAATTGAAATTTTCAAGGTCGATGCGCGACCCCTAAATATTGATCGATTTTGGTAAAAATGCGGTCAGTGTACTTCCACTGAACCAAATCATGGGAAAAACTTTGACCAGCTATAATTTTTAAAAAAAAGTGAAAAGTGATCCACCTTAATATACATATGGGGTTAATACAGTCATTCTCAATTGGGTTCCTGAGGCACACCAGTGTAACCAACGTCACTTTTTAGTGTGAACAGACACTGTAACCAAGAATGTGTGTGTGGCCAATATCAGTGACCAACGTCATTTTTTAGTGTGAACATACACTGTGACCAAAAGTGTGTGTGTGGCCAATATCAGTGGTGTGCCCACGTAACGTAACTAATGCTAACAACTAAACTTTAAATTGTAAAGCAGCGGTTCTTCACCGGGAAGAAATTTCCCCCAGGGGGTTAATTACAGGAATATCAGGGGAGAATAAGAGATTTGGGAAATTGTCCATCAAGACATTTAAAAATATAATGGATTCCTATAAATATAATTTTACTAAAAAAAAGTATAGTAACAGAATAATAAAGTCTGAAAGATTTGTCAACCCTGCTTTGGTCAATTACGCACAAAATTGAGCATGGCAGTGGGACTCAGTGGGACGGGCTGGTGTGTCGTTTGGGCGAGCTAATCATTACTGAGAAGTTTTTTTGTTTGGCTTTATTTACGTTCTTTTCAGTCGAGAGATATCGCATATAATTATTGTACACTTTTGCATTCGCGGGTACCTTGGATGTGATAAGATATAAATAATGGATCGATACGTCATCAGAGCTGCGAAGAGAAAGCGAGATGATACTACTGTTCCTGATGAGAATGGATCTGATTCCGACGATTCGATCGACGAGTCCAACCATGAAATACAAATGTACACGGATTAAAAGTCGGGTTCACATTGTTCCCAGTTGAGGTGTGACTAACATTTTTCCATAAAGTCCGAAGTGTGACCAAGTGAAAAAATGGTTGAGAACCAATGGCTTAATAGGACTTCAGCAGCTGAGGCGTGTTCACACCACCGATTTCTGCGAAAGAGTGACGAAGATAATATGTTGTCTTTCTCGGAGGCAACTGTGGGCCGAGCCTAAATATATACGAGTCATCTTGTGTCTTGTGCGGAACGCTCTTCTACACAAGCGTCGTTCTTTACATTAATTATACTGTGTTGTTTGCAGTTAAAATGTATATATGTACGGCATGCGAAGGTGCCCCCTCGGGGCATTGGTTTCTGCTCGTATGTAGGAGAATTACGACTTCTGATTGATCGAGGTCCATGGTGTAGTGGATAGCATATCTGACCGACAATTGGATGATCCCGGGTTCGATTCCCGGGTGGTACCTCATTTTTCATTTGTTCATTCTCCCTCCTCATCTTGTGCGAAACGCTCTTCTACACAAGCGTCTTTACATTAATTATACTGTGTGTTGTTTGCAGTTAAAAAAAAAAATATATATATATAATATATATATATATATGAGCTTGATCACCACTCTGTGTTTTCTTTCCTTCGTGGTTTTATTCATCATAAGTATTTTTCACGTGTTACTTTCGTGAAATAATTTTCATATATATATATATATATATATATATATATATATATATATATATATACTTCTCTTGTAAGCAGTTATGGGGTGGAGCCTAAATATATAGCTACATGTTTAAGATAATATATATATATATATATATATATATATATATATATATATATATATTATCAAGATGAAAACAGGAAGATTCATTTATTTATAAAGGGTGATCCAGAGAAATGGGACCCAAAAGAAACCCCTGTAACTCTTAAAGTATAAGTCCTTTTATAAAATCATACGCATCATTCGAAAGAGGATAGTTACAAGTTTGTACAGGATTGTATAGGTTTTGACAATACAAGACAAGATAAGATACAAAACAAAATAAAAGTGTTAGTTAAAACTAACCCTTCAAGATGACTGCATGGACTGTGGAACAGCTGCGTTTCATAACTGAGCAATATTATGAGCATGGAAGAAGTGTAGTTTCAGCTCAAAGATCTTTCAAGACAAATTTTCAGATGTCAAAATCTCCTTCTAAGAAAGTAATCCGTCGGTGTGTCAGAAATTGGTGGTGTCATTTACCTTCTGTTGGATCCATTGACAGAATTGTCGTCTTCGTGCGAAATCTCCATCGTTTAGTTGTTGCACTGTTTGAATTTTATATGGAAAGAGCATTAAATTTTGCTTGAATATACGGTGTGTTGTTCCATATCCAACTCCTAACAGCTGAGAAGCACGTCTGATGTTTATGTTAGGATTATCCTGTACAATTTCATGAGTTCTGTTAATGATCTCGTCTATCCTTGCTGTGCGCACTCTTCCAGTTGGTTTTCTTTTCCAATGCTGCCAGTTAGGGTAAAATTTCTGACACACCGACGGATTACTTTCTTAGAAGGTGATTTTGACATCTGAAAATTTGTCTTGAAAGATCTTTGAGCTGAAACTACACTTCTTCCATGCTCATAATATTGCTCAGTTATGAAACGCAGCTGTCCACAGTCCATGCAGTCATCTTGAAGGGTTAGTTTTAACTAACACTTTTATTTTGTTTTGTATCTTATCTTGTCTTGTATTGCCAAAACCTATACAATCCTGTACAAACTTGTAACTATCCTCTTTCGAATGATACGTATGATTTTATAAAAGGACTTATACTTTAAGAGTTACAGGGGTTTCTTTTGGGTCCCATTTCTCTGGATCACCCTTTATATATAGTAGAAATAAAAAGATTTACATCCGTAATAAATACAAAAAAACTTCACTTTTTTCTACGTGAAAGTCACAATATGATAATAAAAACCCACTCTAATAGACAGAGTTTATTTCCACAACAGTTTCGATGCCCACTGGCATCCTCTTCGGGTGGATACAGAAAAACAAAAACAAAAAACTCTGTCTATAGAGTGGGTTTTTATTATCATATTTACATCCTTCCTTCACACAAATTAATCCTCTTTAAAGCTTAATTGTGGGATTTGCGACCTTCTCCGTCCTCAGCCAAGTTCAAACAGGAACATCTGGTATTACCTGAAACCTTACGCGTCGACCTTTAAGTCCATCTTTAAAGACCTTTTACAGAATAAAATTGAAATCGGTGTTATCACCTTTGTTAAGATAGGCTACAAAGCTTTCTGTAAGTAACTTTGAAAACGTTACTTTTACTGTAGTGTGAAATACTACAAAACTCTGAAAAATATTCCACAGTGGTTATTGACGAATAAATGGTTCCGAATATAAATAATGAATTTGAGAATTAAATTGTATGGAACAGCGCCTAGTTTCGTCCAGTGCTAAGCTAAAAATGATTTGTAAACATGGCGCCTCCCACAATGCATTACGAAAAAGCTATGGTGCGTAGACCAATCAGTAGTCGAAGAATTTTCGTTCTTCCCAAGATCTATATTTCCTCTGAGTAGGGGCTTGCACTTTATGAAAATTTGAGTACTTGGAGAGCAGCTAATTGTGGTGATTTTGGTCTTTTGGAAAGACCTGATTGTAGCGACTGTTTGAATATACATACACCAGTGAAGTAGTCGAGACCACCATGGCCGAAACCGAGACCTAAGCACCCGAGACCGAGACCTAAACACCCAAGACCGAGACCTACGCACTGGAGACAGAAACCAGAAAAAAGGTCCCGAGATCATACGCAAGATTTGCGTGTATTCAATATTGCGTAATGCCTAATTCCTAAGCTCTGTACAGTATTTCACATTCAGAAATAAAGATTCTAAAGAGGTTATCGAGTGACAATTGCAAAATTTACTCATAATTTATTCACAAATTCATAGTTTATGACATTTTTCAGCAGTTAACTGCCTACTTAAAACAAAATTAGTGTTCGTTGTACTTGAGGAACATCACGGTGATGTAGTCGAGACTACCATGCCTGAGACTGACACCAGTCTCGAGTCCTGCATCACTGACATACACACGTATAATATTATAATGTTTAAGAATTTGTTGTAAGAAATTTACGAAAAAAGGTTTGATTTTTTTAGAAAAATCCACGAATAAAATTAACCGTAAACATAACTTTTTCCGAAAAATAGAAACACTCGCCGTAAAATTGAAAAGAATTGCTAATTTCAATGTTGATTTTGGCGTCCCTTGGTCGCGGCGCCCTGTGCGGGGACACGCGTCGCACACCCCGAGGCCGACCCTGTACAGACTTCGTGTATTTGTATATAGTAAATTTAGAGGTTTAACCCTCTATGGACAGAATTTTCTGTAGGGTTAAGCTATAAATGTGTGTATATGAAAGGTTAAAAATTTGTACTAGTTGTCCACATAGGGTTAATGGTCTTGGCGTTCAATAGAATTGAATGCTGGTCGTTACCCGGTCGATTTTGTCGGTTCCTGATGGGTGTTATTGGGTGGGCCGTTGCACTTAAGAATACTAGGAGTGTGTTCCTCGGTACCACTGTGATTGTTGAGTTGCGGTTGGTATTGTTGGTGTCCATATATCTGCGAAGTCCGATCTTTTCTCATTAAGAATGACAGTTGGTCTTTTATCCTTATCATTTCTCTAAAAATGATCCTTCGTTGATCACGTTCTCACTCTTCTATTTAGCGATTCAACTATTTTCCTTTTTTCTCGTCTTTGTGTATCATTAATGGGAAAATAAAGACATTCCATATTGAGACATTTTTCTTTTCTCTCTCTCATTGAATGTCTGCACTTAGAAAGATAAATGTAGTAGCAGCCCTCTCCGTATAGGCAAATTCCATTCCATATATATATATATATATATATATATATATATATATATATACACTCTGTGTGTGTGTGTGTGTGTGTGTAACGTAATCATATATGAAATTTCAGAATTGAAAGAAAAATTATTTTCATTCAATTAATCACAAACAAGATCCAACTTTTCTGATCTTTCCTTAAGTGATTACAATATTATCTGATAGGAAGGACAACGTACCACATATCGTACCATATTGGTACCATATTCGTTAATGATTACGTTCTGGTACCTGTTAAAGTCATTTGTAAAAATTAAGTAATCCGAGTATTGAAAGTTGTGTATCAGTGGCAAATTGTTTGTATATGTAACTTTGTGTTGAGTACGTAACTGATTGCGTGTCTCATATATATATATATATATATATATATATATATATATATATATATATATATATATATATATATATATATGAAAATTATTTCACGAAAGTAACACGTGAAAAATATTTATGATGAATAAAACCACGAAGGAAAGGAAACACAGAATGGTGCTCAAGCGCTTTCGTCTAATGACATCCTCGGGAACACTGAAGTATATAAAGAGTTACAGCCTATATATATGTTACAGAAAAAAAAAAACCTATATATATATACAATAAACGGAAAAATTAAAATGAAAAATTAAAGGATTGTGGGAGGAGCATACAAATTTGTAAGGAAAAACTATCGATTTTTAGCACAAGATCAAATGAATTGTTTTCAACCAATGTTATAGATTAAAAAAAAAAAAAACTACCGATTTTTAGCACAAGATCAAATGAATTGTTTCCAATCAATGTTATAAAAAAAAAAATACAAATTTATACTGGAAATCTGCCCGGGTTTTAGCACTCTGCCCGTTTAAGGTTCGATGTATACAAAAATAAATTTAAAAATAAAAGTTATTAGAGTAGCATACAAGTTTACCAAAGATTTAGCGTTCTACCCTTCTTTTCTAAATCTGTTCTGAAGGAATTCAAAACAACAGGATCGAGTTGAAAAAGACCTTTGCTTATGTTGAAGTTATTTGTAAGTTGGATAATGGCAGACTCAAGAATATTTCTATTAACGATGTTGCTAGAGTGAAATAAAACTGAAGCATTATTCCAATCAATACAGTGGGATAACTCTGACAAATGGACAAAAAGGGCACTGGACGACTGTCCTGTTCTAGCGGAATATTGATGCTGTTTTATACGTGTGTGCAAATCCTTTCCCGTCTGACCTATGTAAAAGGAATCACATTGTTTACAACCAATTTTATAGATAATGCCTGAATTATTGGTAGGGCTATTTTTTACTATGATATTTTTCACAATATTGTTATATGAAAATACTACATTAATATCCAAAAGTTTAAGTACATTAGCAATGCCTAAAAAGCCCGAGAAAATGGAAGTACTAAAATATTTTTTGACAAAGTACGAGTGTTATTATTCACACGATAGAAAGTTCGTTTTGCCTTGTTGAGACAAGATTCCATAAATGCAGATGGATAACACAGATCACTTCCAATACCGTTGATTTTTTCTAATTTGGCATCGATGTATTCCGGACTGGCGATCCTAAGGGCGCGGAGAAACATTGAAGAAAAAAATGGCCTTCTTAGTGGGGGTCATGTCCCAAGTAAAAGTGTACGTAGGACAAATTGTTTGTTTTTTTCCGATAGATACTAAACTTAAAACCTGGGCTTTCCCTATGTACACGCACATCCAAAAACGGGATTGACTTGTCTTGTTCCACTTCTAAAGTAAACTTAACGGAGGGGGACTTGATCATTTAACTGAAGGAGGAAGTTATCCAGGTCACGATTCATGGGCCAGATACACAAAATATCGTCGACATACCGCAACCAAGGGTATCTGGCCCGTGAATCGTGACCTGGATAACTTCCTCCTTCAGTTAAATGATCAAGTCCCCTCCATTAAGTTTACTTTAGAAGTGGAACAAGACAAGTCAATCCCGTTTTTGGATGTGCGTGTACATAGGGAAAGCCCAGGTTTTAAGTTTAGTATCTATCGGAAAAAACAAACAATTTGTCCTACGTACACTTTTACTCGGGACATGACACCCCACTAAGAAGGCCATTTTTTCTTCAATGTTTCTCCGCGCCCTTAGGATCGCCAGTCCGGAATACATCGATGCCGAATTAGAAAAAATCAACGGTATTGGAAGTGATCTTGTGTTATCCATCTGCGTTTATGGAATCTTGTCTCAACAAGGCAAAACGAACTTTCTATCGTGTGAATAATAACACTCGTACTTTGTCAAAAAATATTTTAGTACTTCCATTTTTCCCGGGCTTTTTAGGCATTGCTAATGTACTTAAACTTTTGGATATTAATGTAGTATTTTCATATAACAATATCGTGAAAAATATCTTAGTAAAAAATAGCCCTACCAATAATTCAGGCATTATCTATAAAATTGGTTGTAAACAATGTGATTCCTTTTACATAGGTCAGACGGGAAAGGATTTGCACACACGTATAAAACAGCATCAATATTCCGCTAGAACAGGACAGTCGTCCAGTGCCCTTTTTGTCCATTTGTCAGAGTTATCCCACTGTATTGATTGGAATAATGCTTCAGTTTTATTTCACTCTAGCAACATCGTTAATAGAAATATTCTTGAGTCTGCCATTATCCAACTTACAAATAACTTCAACATAAGCAAAGGTCTTTTTCAACTCGATCCTGTTGTTTTGAATTCCTTTAGAACAGATTTAGATAAGAAGGGTAGAACGCTAAATCTTTGGTAAACTTGTATGCTACTCTAATAACTTTTATTTTTAAATTTATTTTTGTATACATCGAACCTTAAACGGGCAGAGTGCTAAATCCGGGCAGATTTCCAGTATAAATTTGTATTATTTTTTTTTATAACATTGGTTGGAAACAATTCATTTGATCTTGTGCTAAAAATCGGTAGTCTTTTTTTCTTTTTTAATCTATAACATTGGTTGAAAATAATGCATTTGATCTTGTGCTAAAAATCGATAGTTTTCCTTGCAAATTTGTATGCTTCTCCCACAATCCTTTAATTTTTAATTTTAATTTTTCCGTTTATTGAATATATATATATATATATATATATATATATATATATATATACATATATATATAATTTTTTTTTTCTGTAACCTATATATAGGCTGTAACTCTTTATGTACTTCAGTGTTCCCGAGGATGTCATTAGACCAAGGGTCGGGGAACTTTTTTGGGTATTACCCAAAAATCTATTTGAGTAAAATGAAATTACCCCCAGACTTCAAAGCAAACAAAAACAAGCCAATTGCTCTTAAAATTGTTGCATATGGTATACAAAAAATTCAAATTCAAAAAATGTTTACTGGATCCATTATTATGGAGAAATAAAAAAAAGCCACACATGCTGGCATAAGAATAGCACACAAACAAAATTAGTAAAAAGGATTGAAGAACTGAAGAATTTCATTCAAAACATCTCCACTTCGGGTTTTGGAAAAATGATGCCGTTTCATTTTTGATACAACAACATCAAAATCAGGACGTAAATTCGTAATATTCTAAAATTTAGAATAACGCCACATTTATGTAACAAAATAAAATAAAAATATACGAAAAAAATATCGGCACAAAGTGTCAAGCATTAAAAGCACCTCTTCGTTTCATGATACCATACACACGACTGAGGCTCTGAGGGAAGTGTCTCTCATACCGCACGCATTACCCCCCAAAAATTTTAATTTACCCCATTTGGGTAATTTACCCCTGTTCCCCGACCACTGCATTAGACGAAAGCGCTTGAGCACCATTCTGTTTCCTTTCCTGCATTGTTTTATTCATCATATATATATAAGTGATGTAGGTCACATCCGCATCCGCATCCGCGGAACATCCGCACATTTTCTCGCATCCGCATCCGCACCCGCATCCGCACTTTGGACTGCGGATGTCGTGCGGATGTGGACCGTTGAGATAAAATGTCATTAATAAGCGGAAATTATCAAATTCTACTATATTAATAGAACTAGTTCATTGTGCGCAAAAGTGATGCAAGCGACAAGACGAGAGGCTGTTCTTGTATGAAGCTACTCTCTTGCAACCTACTTAGATCCACGTTACAAAGCTAAGTTATTTTCACCTAGTACATTAGAACGAGTTAAATCATCACTTGGCAAAGCAGTTGAAGAGCTTCAATCTCTTGAATCTGTCGCTTCGCCACCCACCAAAAGAATAAAAGTTTCAGTGACAGAACCAACACCTTCAACAAGCAAATCTATCACAGAATCTGTCTCTCAGTTTCTTGAGTCAAGCAGCAATGACGAGACCTACGCGATGTCAAAAGATGTAGTAAAAATGATCGAGAGCTATCACCAAGAAAAACGCCTGGCTGCATGTGACAATCCTATTAGTTGGTGGAAAAATACGCAGAATATCTATCCATACTTGAGTAAACTTGCAAGGAAACATTTAGCCTGTCCTCCAACAAACGTACCAAGCGAGAGATTATTTAGCAGTGCTGGATTAATATATGATGAAAAGAGAAACAGACTGGCAGCAGAAAAGGCAGAAAAATTAATGTTCCTTAAGCATAACCTTCCTATAATTAAGTTTGAACATTAAACGATGAACATCTTAGTTTACTTTATTTTAATTACTCATTTATAAATATGCCTAATAAAACTTTAAACTTAATATAAATAGTTATCAAGCTAATTAAAGATCTCTTTCTATAAGGGTGGAGGTTGGGGAAAGAGGTCGGTGGGGTGCATTTGAGTTGGGTTCACGTCCCGCATCCTGGTAACACAATTATGGTTTCTAATTGTGGCTGAAACTCAACAAAATATAACGAATTTATTTGCAGACGAATTCACTAATTGATTTCTATATTAGTTAGATGCTTGATATTATTTTATATGTTCAGAGAAAAGTACAGCAATTATTGTACAATTAATCAATTATACTACATTATAGCTACAGCTCTCTCTATATAATAACTTATTATATACGTTAAACACAACAAATCTCGAATATATCCTAAAAAATAACGAAAATGTAGACATCCGCATCCGCGGATGTTGAAATCAAACATCCTCATCCGCATCCGCATCCGCGGATGTGAAAACAATGACATCCGCTACATCACTAATATATATATTCAGCTGGTGTATTGCGTTCTTTCATTTAAAAACAACTTAGCCCATCGCTTATTCATTTATGAAAGGATAAACTTAGCTTTAGAATAACTGACCGTCCTGGAGGATCAAATCCTTCACGTAAACGCAAGTAAATCGAGACTCAATTTTACTTATTGGTCAGTTTTCCTTCAAAAAACCCTCCTCGTTTATAACAACATGAGGATTATCTGTGTAGTTTCTCGCCTTAAAATCAAGGTAATTAAGGTAACACTGAAAGAAACATTGATTGAGAGAAATTTTATTGACTGGTTGTATGTCATATTTCCGTGAAACAGTCTCCAAAAGCGGGTAAAATTCATATACGGCGATAATTTGCGGGGATTCCTGGATTGCACCTGCTAAGCAAAGTGTATGTCCGAGAGCAGCTTTGGAATACTACTAGTAGAATTAAGTCCGCGAGTATGAATAGAGCTCACCCGAACCCGTTAGATCGACGAGACGTATCATCGACATTCTAAAAAATTAACAACCTAACCTAAGTAGGATTAGCTTAACCTATGCTAACCTAAGCTTAACCTAACCTAGTGTAATCTAGACATAACCTAACCTATGTTATGCTAACCTGACTCACGATAATTTATCGATTTTATATTATTTCGATCTGATGTCGTTAGCTACAATAGAACAATTCAATAAATTATAAACCCCTTTTGGGGTTCTGGATGGGATGGTTGGTAAGGAGCGCTGACTCTGAAACCACGTGACGCGGGTTCGAGTACCACTAGCTCAA
Organism: Bathynomus jamesi; assembly: GCA_023014485.1. Lineage (NCBI taxonomy): Eukaryota > Metazoa > Arthropoda > Malacostraca > Isopoda > Cirolanidae > Bathynomus > Bathynomus jamesi. The sequence goes on from JAJOZX010001505.1 coordinate 491,022, forward strand.
GTTTCCCAGTTAAGTTCCTTTTCTCTTTCGAAATTAGAAACTAGATATTCCGGCCTAATTTTTCTATTATATTTGGGATGGAATCAATCTCGCCATTATTGTGTTTTTAGGATGTTTGTTGATTTTTAGGTTATAGAAACGGAAGAGGAAATTTGAGGGCTTACTTCCCCTATTAAACCCTCTAAGGAGAAGGGGGATTGGGAAGGGAAGGACGTCTTCAGCAGCATTCCTTCCGACATACGAAAAAATTATGAACGAATCCGCTTGTGACATCTTTTATTAACCATCACTATCAAAGTAATAATAATTATTAGCGATGCAAAGTCTGCAAGAAGAAATACGCTCTTTCAAATGATTAATTTTTTAAGTCTATTTCGAGATGGCACTTCATTCTTAAGTTATCTTATATTTTTTTAATTATTTTGTCCTTGTCTATTTTTAAAATGTCTCAATATAATAAAATGCTTACAGCGTTACGCATAACGGGAAAATTTACCTACAATACAGTAATATCAGTTTACACATTAAAAACTATAACAATAAAAAATTAACAATAAAAAACGAAACCATAATATAAAAATAATTATGCAATTATCAGCCAAACTAAATAAAGTAGGCTTCTGCCAACGTGAAACCATATCAATATGAACATCAAAATTCCTGAATATTTAAGGTGTCTTTAGCTGTTTCTGTCAGTTCATTCCATAAATCCTTGAGTCACATTTAACGTTCTGTTGAATATTATCCTAAAATAAGAGAAATGCCTTTTCTTGCCTTGCGTTATAACAGTGATCTCACGTTCCTTAACAATCAATGTAGCGGGAGAAAGAATGTCTTTAAAATACATACGAGGGGCAGTGAATAAATGCCCAGAACTGTTCGTTACTGTACCTCGATATATATAAGGTCCCCTCATTTTGCCATAGTACGATTTAGACCTCGTTCCTAAGGAACATTTATGGTAATGATGCCACGTGACACCACATCTTGGCGGATGTTGCCATATTTGTTCAAGCAACGTATTAAAAAATGTCTATTCGTTCTTCTTCTTATTTAAAATTTTAAAAATAGACAGTGTGAAAATAGTAAAGTTTTAAGTATAAATTTATTTGCTTTTCGAGAAATGAAGAAAAAAAATATGAGTGATGACGTCATTCTCGTCCTTAGCAACGGCTCGCCGACGAAATTGTGTTCGTTAGGGTTGTTTAACCGCTTTCGTAACTATGGTTACAAAGAACGGTCACCCATCCAACTACTGAACAGATCCAACGTCGCTTAATCACGTTTATCTAACGAGAAGCGGTGTTGTGGCGGCCTAGGCTTGACGTGGGAGCTAAATTTCGAATGATATAATTTAGATCAATCTCTTTATGTCAAGAAAACCGACAACGGGTCATAATGTGTGTGTGTGTGTGTGTGCAGTCCCGTAGCCACGACCTCCCAAGGGGGGGGGGGTAAATTGTAGAAAGGCGGACCGTTTGGTGCAACGACCAAGTCACTGGGGAGGGGTTTAAGTAGTTAAGTTTAGAGTAGTTTGTGAAGTTTAAAAAAAGTGCAAGTGTTTATTTACCAAATGATGCTATACAGTATATTATAAGATCACATCAAAAGTTATAACTATGGTTATAAAAGTGGACCTTTCCTGTCAAAAGGGGGTGGGTGTCGTTCGACCCCCGACCGCCCCCTTGGCTACGGGCCTAGTGTGTGTGTGTGTTTGTGTGTGCGTAGTTCTGGAATAAAAACGAAATGGAACGAATACAAATTCCTCAAAAAAGGAGGATGTAAGACAAATCGTAGAGGAAACTAAAGAATTTACTATTTCATTTATAATTTATTAATACGAAAAACGAAATTGCTTTGTAATGAAACTCACTCGTATTTTATACGAAAAGTAAACATAGTATATATATATATATATATATATATATATATATATATATATATATATATATCTCTATCAAAGTTAAATAATAAATTCTCATTAATCAGCGCCCCCATTCATGCTACTCTCTAATAAAATCAAAATAATTAGGCTCCATGCGGAACTAGGCCCTAATTCCTATCGAGCAAAAACGTTGAAAATATTTTTAAATTAAAACTATTTTAACTATTTTAACTATTTTAACTATTTTTCCATTATTAATGGAAAACAAAGAAACAAATATTAAGCCATTTATTGAAAGAATTTAAATGGTATTTTGGTAAGTTCATTTTGTTATACCATCAGACATCTATGGATAATAATAATAATAATAATAATAATAATAATAATAATACCTAATTTAAGGTGTAAAATTTTTTTCCTTCCTGCGATTGGTCAACTTTTGGAAAAAATGATACATGGCTCCTGATTGGACGATTCATAATCTTTAACTCAGATTTCTGATCCCTGATTGGACAATTTACAGCGTGTATGTAACCCACTTTTCTGTGAAAGTGACAAGTATTTCCGAAGATGATTTGCCTTATATTCTGTAAAGATATACCTATATAGTATATATACACACCTTGGTTACCTTGGTTTTGCTTCCGCACGAATTGTTCATTCTGACAAAGATCAAGCTCGTCACTCCACCTTAGACCAACAAGGTTAGAAATTACAAGTTCTCGCCCGGACTCGATCTTACGATCTCCCGTTCAGCATCCCAGCGTCTTAACCACTAGGCTCTCTCTCTCTCTCTCTCTCATAGTGTAAGCTGTAAATTTAACTCATAACAAGTGTTTTACAAGAACATTTCAAAACAAGAGAGAACAAACCAAGGACTCAATTCACAGAAAATGGCTGAAGGTAGACTTAAATTATAATTTATGCATTTCTCCCAATTGAACTTGAACAGTTTTAAAAAACAATTTGCCAGAAACGAAATACTGATAAGTAGCTTTAACCCTTTAACGACAGGTATATGTTTCTGTAAACCAAAAAGTATACGTTTTAGTCTTATTCAAAACTAAATATTTTAGTAACTAGTCACTGAAATAACACATTCTGCGTTTCTTTTCCGACAACTAAACGACATTTATATAAACAGTAAAAGCATTTACGAGAAAATTGCATTCTAGTTAAAGTGACCATATTTTTAGGAGCAAAAAGCGGGACATTTTTCTGTTTTTGGAGTTATAAACTAAACTGACTATATTTTCAGGAGCCAAAAGCGGGACACCTTCACTGCTTGTATTTTTCTCTTGTATATAATTATGAAAAAAATTAACTCAACTGAGAATGGCTTATATCTATGACATACCAATAAACAATATTATCGTACTTGCTTTTCAATTCCAGTACTTTTCAGTAGATGAAATCTTCTGAAGTAACTCCGGAGTTGATTTCAACATAGTGTAGAACTCCATACAGGTTTGATTGAAGTTTATTTTAGTTAAAAATAAAGCTTTTAGAGTTGAGACTTTCAGTTGTGCTTTCTCAGATGTCCACGTCTTATTCATTTGAGAGAAAGCACGTTCAGTCGAAGCATTAGTTCCTGGAAGACAGAGTATGAACTGAACTAATGTTGACATTCGTTGATGATTGACATCTCTGGCCTTGAAATGAGTGAATACTTCCACCCAGCGCTGGTCTGTTGATAATTTAGATGCATTCCACTCTGCTACTTTCTCATCACTAATGTACTTTGCAAAACACGTGAACTCATCAAATAATTCAGTGTCAAATAGTTGTTTTTCAGCAGCAAAATCCATTGTTTTCTCAACAACTGACCACTTTGGAACTTGTTTTAATAAAGCCCACTGCATACACTCAACGTTTGGCAAGTGACCCGACCACTGATCCAAGTGCTTAACACGTGTGTCATAAAACTCAACTAATATTTTCTTTACAGATAAGGAATCATTGGAATCAATCAACCCATCTTGTTCAAGTTTGTTTACAAGACTCCTGACTGAGAGTGGCACAAACACATTATCTTTCTTTGATTGCAAATTATCCTTCGGATCAGAAATTGCACTCATCACTTCCACAACTGATATATGTTCACCCTCAATCTTTAAAACCACTTGGTGAAAGGTGGCTGCTGACAGTGCACAAAGTTGAGCCAGGTCTCTGATTGTGGGTTTCCAAAAAAGTTTTTCAGTATCACTGGACACTTGCTTTGGCTCAGAAAGTATGATCTTAGACCAGAAAACAACTTGAGTATTCTTTCAACTGCAGGCATTAATGCCAACCACCTTGTTTTACTATATCCCAGTAACTGTTTATATTCAATGTCCACAAAATCACAAAACTCTCTCAGCTCTTCTACTCGAACAGTATAGATGTAGAAATATGAATATATTTTTACAACCACTGTTTCCACATCAATTGGCAGACTGAACAGCATTATGTACAATATGTGCAAAACAACTAATCCCAATTAGTTCTCTACCAATGTAGTCATTTAGCTTCCTGAAAATGTTATTCACTCCTTTTCTTGCAGCACCACCAAAATTACAGTTAGTGTTATCACCACAGAAAGCAACTAATTTTCTGCCCAGGTCATGCTCTTTAATAATATCAGTTAAATATTTCACCACAATATCTGAGGTTTCTCCAGGCTGAGATTTAAAGTCAATAAGCTTCACTTGAGCACCTTCATATGGCTGAAAGAAGCGAATTAAAACAGGAAACAGCTTGATGTTTCCATGGTTGCTTGCATCAGTTAGCAATGTTATGCAATGAGCATCCTTTAATTGTTTTTTAGTTCTGTTTCAGCATATGGTGCAAATACATTTGAAACAATCGCTTCGCACTTTGTTCTGGCACATGAAAATTTTGGTTCAAAGCATGTTTTCAAAATTTTTGTTGCACAGTCAGTAGATCTGAAGCTTTGATTTTCCCTGACTGTATCGTAAGCCCACAAACCCTCAGCAGCAGTTACTTCTAAATCCTTATTACTAGGCGTCACACTTTTAAAATAATCACTCACTATCTTACTAGATGAAGCACCGATATCAACCGATTTGCGTCTTTTTGAGCCGAGATGCTTAGTAATATCATTAATCCCACCATGTCCAATGCTGAAGTCACTTCTACATTTCTCACACCGTACATCACTTTCTGTCGTTGTTTTTGTAATAAATGGATATTTAGACTGCAGATGTGCATTAAATGTACACTTCCTTTTAGTTTTAGACATTTTGTGTTGTCAAACTAGGCCTACGACCTTACGTACGATACAATTAATAACTTTTCTTATCCTTCAAACGAAAAAGTTTAACCTAGCTGCAAAAAAAAAAAGGATGCAGGGATAAAAATGAATTAAGGTTATTAATTAAGCAAACATAAAAACATAAAAGCGTTACACTACAACACAACTTTACACAGAAGCCGCTAATGAAACACTGAAACGCTAGTCGGGAATCACGGCACTGCCGCACGGCGACATGTATCGTACCAGTTCAGTTTGCAAGTTAGTATTCAGATTTGGAATTCGGAATGTGGCATAATTCTATTAATTCATAAAGGACATCTAATGTCTACTCTAATGTAACAGTAATTTCAATAAAGCGGGACATTTATGAAAATTTGCTGCAAATGCGGGACATTTTCGGGACATTTTGAAAAGAGGGACACATGTCATAAATTCGAGACTGTCCCACCCAAAATCGGGACTCTGGTCACCTTAATTCTAGTACAATTTATATTATTATTATTATTATTATTATTATTATTATTTCCGATTGGACTGTAAGTCCTGTTAGTCGTAAAAGGGTTAATTATTTATTAACAGTGGGAGCACAGTAAAAGACCAACCAACCAATCAGCTATATTGGCCTAATCCAGGGGCCCGAACCCGTGGCTCGCGGACAAGAAGTTGCTCCGTGAGCCATTTCGGGTGGCTCACGAGTGCTCAATAATAATAATAAGTAAGTAAGTAGAAAATACTGGAATGAAATCGTAATTTTCGCCATAATCATTTGAACGACTGCATGAAAATTGCAGTAACAATTCCTGACTTTAAGTTGGCAGATAATACGTAGCGCCACGTTTCCCATTAGAGGTAAGGCTACCAACGGCTTTAGGTAGTATTCGACAGACATCGATATTTCAAAATACTGATGCGTGGCTTCCCACATGTTTTGAACTTTTGAAGTGGCTCAAAGCCAAAGAAAAAAAAAAGAAGTCTGGGAACCACTGGCTTAATCAATCTGCTTTCATTTCTTAAAAAAAAAAGAAAGGGGCTTCATAAAACAAATAAGTACAGTCATCCAAACAAATAAGAGTAATAAAGCGTCATCCTGCATAGACCAAAATCATTTAGCTCATTAATTTCTTAATATATATTTTTATAGGATTTAGAATTTAAGGTATAAAATAGGATTATGAAATGATACTTGTTTTTAACTTACTCTTACCCTGTTTTACTTACTCTTACCCTGTTTTCCACTTACTCTTACCCTGTTTTCCACTACTCTGTAAAATATTTTCTCAAAAATTAAATAATGGTTTTCTTCGAAGAAAATTACTCTCTGACTCTGACGCCATCTGTCGAGAGATGAAAGAAGTGAGGAGAATCAAAACAATGGCGCGTAGTTAGGCTCAGCCTTCTTTTACACCGAAATCATTTCCATAAATCATCCATGAAAACTTACGTAATGTCAATTTGCCAGTTTTAGTTCGAGTAGTGACAATGATGGAGGAGGAACGCCAGAAATTGGCACAAAGCTCAGACCAGACGAACGCGGCACACTGCTTTAACTCCCGCATTAGTGTTACCACCATCATCGGGATTCGAACCCCGGACCTCAGTGTCTTCAATTTTTCAGTAGTCGGGAAATGTCTTCCCATAACTATTACGCGTAAAAGAATGTGTTTTTAAGTAAACAAAATTATTACTGAATTCTCCAGAATGTATTTAGTAAATATCATTAGAGCCACGGGTTAGATAAGCGAGGTTAAATGACGTTGCATCTCTTCGGTAGTTGGATGCGTTCAGATGACGTCGTAGTGATCCGTGGACGTTTCAAATCCTACATAAGGTCCGATGACCTTCACCATTATACGAAGAGGGTAAAATAACCCCCAAACTCCGAACATTATTTCTCGGAGATGCTTATCTTAAGAACAGCTAAACTAACGGACAGAAGTCTTGATACGATATATATATATATATATATATATATATATATATATATATATATTTGTTTCAAAAGAAAATGGACGAGGAAGTAGCTATCACTAACAATCGTAATTTCTTTACATGTACAACGAGACACTTACATACTTTGTGTGTAAGTGAATAAAGTATATGTACGTAAATGGATAAAGCGATAAAAAATTAATTCTCATTTTGTATCGATTACAGAAAAATAATTCATTAAAAATGAAAACAAAATGTCGAAAGCTGTCCTCTTTTTAGTCGAAGTTCGAGAGATCGTTCTTCCAAGAGATAAAATCATTAGAGGTCGTTTGAAGAAGGCTAATACGATTTGTAAGAGAGAGAGAGAGAGAGAGAGAGAGAGAGAGAGAGAGATTACAAGCACAAAAGGAAGTCTCAAAGATTTTTCAGTCCACTCTGGGAGGTTCTTGTTTTAAACTAGTTAATTTTTTACCTTTTCTATCAGTAGTACAAAATTGGATCGGAAAGCATTAGGTTCTCTCCCTACCCTCCGCTCCCTTCCTCGCCAAAAGTGGGTACGGAAAAAGGTTGAAGAAAATACTTTGACCCTGGAAAAGTAGCGAAGGAAATTTTACAGGAAAGAGGAGAATTCACGTCGAAAGAGAGAGTATACAGTATATGTGTATAACTGTAAATGTATAACTGTAAACGAGTGTACAGTAAACATTAATTTATGTCAAATATTCAGAACTTTCCTTAATATAAAAATGACTAAAATTATTTTTTTAAAACACTTTTAAATGTTGCCAAAATACTCTCCTTCATTTTCATCATTCGGCGGTAAAAATAAGAGAAGAAGAAGAAGAAGAAGAAGAAAAAGAAGAAGAAAAAGAAGAAGAAGAAACAACACCACCAAAATAATTGGTGGACAAAGATAAATAAAATGGTCGAATTTTTGTTTATTTATTGTATTGACTTTATGTCTGTTATATTGTGTATATATATATATATATATATAGGTTACGAAAAGGTCTTTTCGACCTTCAGTTATTAATCGCTAAATTACATTATAAGATTGAACATAAAAATAGCCTTTATTTACTGATAAGTAACTGTTAATAAATGTTGCCATATCGTAAAATAAAACTGTTAATGTTAAAGTTGTGGAATAGGCTTGATTAACAATGGCAGAAATAATTAAAAATGATTTTTAAGAGTAACGATTTAGAAGGCTGTTACAAATATAGAACGTAACACAAATTTTGAACTATTGAGGAAATAGACAGTGTAAAAATGTGTCTATACCAGTGGTTCTTAAACCCCTGGGTCAACTATTTGAAGGCATGGGTCGCCGAGCTAGCCTCGTGTCCAGAATTTGGGTTGCAGGCTAAAAAGGTTAAGAACCACTGGTCTATTGATGTTGATATGTAATGCATATTTGGGAAGAGTTCAGGATTTTAGTAGTTTAAGGTAACATAAAAGGTTTGTTGAAACATTATTTATAAAAATATTGCTTTACTTCACCACCTATTCGACTTAGAATTCCCCTAAGATCATGTATCTGGCACCTTTCAGTCCAGCAAGAAAGAGAAACAGACGGAATCTTCATTATCAAAAATATCCTTTCCCCAAACTAAATGACGTGAGTGAAGTTCTAAAACAAAAACCAACCAACGGCCAACCACCTTTCAGCATATTCAGCAAACAGGACCTGATTGTTGAACACAACCAAGCCTAATTCAATCCAGGTTCATTACTTAAGCAAAATGGGGTAAATTTATGCAGAAAGATCCATTACATAAAACAGCCTTCACTGCCCTCATTTGAATCCTAATGGTGTGTATATATATATATGGGCCACCAGCTTGACCTCCGTGTGAAGAGAGACCAACGCACGAAACAACATAAGGTTCATAAGGTATGGTGCTTCGAAAAATGTTACCACTTATATGACACTAATAAGTCATTGCTTACCATTTATAGTTTGTGTTTTTTAGTTTATATAAGTATTTGTGTGTTTATTTGCTTGTTTTTTAATAATACTTTTTTTTCAGGGATTGTGCGAGTGATTAATGAGTAAATCCCATTCAATAGAAATGGCTACAAGGTTTACATTAGAACAAGGCAGAAATCTGCGTTGCTCTAATGCAGTGTTTCTGCACATTTATTATGAAAAAACTAACAAAGCTACAGCGAAAAGCAAGATATACAAGTGAAGAAGAACTTAAAAAGTTTTATTTACAAGCTATTGAAGTTCAATATAAGCTCCTTTTGTGGCTCTGCAGACATCAAAGCGGTATTCTGTTTCCCTCCATACATTTTGTAGCATATCATACTGAGTTTTTCTAACAGCCTCACGTATCCTCTCCTTGAAATGTTCCAAAGTTGTTGCTATTAGTGAAACAAAAACTTCAATTTTGACATAGCGCCAGAGGAAGTCGAGGGGAGGGGTCGGGTAAATCGGGCGAACGACCCGGCCAAGGAATGGGCCCCCCCACGCCCGATCCAACATTCAGGCAATTGCTCACTCAGGAGTGTTGTAACCTTCAAAGGAGCCACAAAAGGAACTCATACTGAACTTCAATATGTAAGTAAAACTTTTTGAGTTCTTTATTTGTATATCTTGCTTTTCGCTGTAGCTTTGTTAGTTTTTCATAATAAATATTTATGAAAACTTGTTATTTATGCCAAAACAATTGAATAAACGGGGGCAACATGAGTGCGGACCCATCGTTAACAGTTAACGCGGAGAGAGACACTTTGTCTCGACCCATTGCAGATATTGCCAATTAGTATTTTATATTTTTAATTTCAAACAAAACATTATTAATTTCTTATTTACATAAAAAACCATAATTAAATTCCTTATTAAACATTATTATCTTTATTATTAAACAAAACCAATACACGACACTTCACTTCCATTGTAGGGAAATGGTGTTACTCACTAAGCTACGAGCGCTCGCCTCAAAAGACTCAACATCAAAACATAACCAACCACGAAGCAATTGCGAACCTTGTCGAAAGTCGAATTGTACGACATACACTAACGAAATGTTAGCGAAATTTCAACTTGCAAATTATTACAGTTCTCAAAAAATTTTCCAAAATGAATTTTCTTAAAACAAAATTGAAAACAAAAGATTTGTGGATCTGAAACAGTCCAAATTCACCACACAATCTAAGACAATTTAAATTTTTGGAAACAATACGAGAGTTCGCTATGAACTGTGATTAAGATTTACAGGCTGAAATTGCAATACAATCTTAAAGAATCCATTCTTAACCATAGAAAACAATTTGCGTGTTGAAATCGGTACACGATCTTTACAACCTGAAATCGTAAATAACTTAAAAAACAATTAACAACTTCGAAACTAAAAACTCCCAAAAGATTCTGGTTTGAAGACAGTTCAAAACCAGAGCTCAGATACAATTTCGAATTGAAGAGAAAATTCACAAAGTATTCATAGACTGAAGTTCAAAACAGGGCTTAAAGTCCACTGGAACGCTCAGTAACGCAGTGGCGGTTCAACTAAATGACCTCACCAAGGGCGGATCTAGGCATTTCAGTAAGGGTGGGTCCAAAGAAAAAAGGGCACAGTACTAAAAAAAATTTCTTGAAACAGACCACCAGTGAGCGAGTGTAAAATCAATTGTATTGTTTTATTAGATCAGTCTCATTCAAAAATGATACAAAATAAAAATCTAATTTGGGTACAACAGATATTACAGAAAATTTTTCAAACAATTACAAATGTCTTGTCAATTAAAATAACTATCAGAATAAGATAAAGATAAAAATAGTGATATGGCTGCACCAGTACTAATGGCACCTATGAAAACCATTACAACTACAAATTTGGAAGTACTGTACAATGTATACAATGTATACGGATAAAGACTCAAAATAGAATTTGAATAAAATAAAATAACCATGATTTATTTACAAAAACAAAATTTTCTTTCGCAGGCATACACATCATTCAAATAGGGCACTTACACTTGAAAAAAAGGCACTTGCAAGAAATTGAAAGGGGGTCCGGGCGTCGCCAACCCCCCCCCCCCCCCCCCACTCCTAGATCCGCCCTTGCCCACTGAGCAGGAACGCTGCATTCCTATTCAAATTTGAAGCAGAAATTTTAAAAAATTAAACCTAAAAGGTTCTACAGTAATTCTTGTTTGTTGTATAACTGAATTCTTATAAAGACGATTTAGGTTTGTAAAGATGGGAAACTACGTTCTCGCTCCGTGAGGACGCATTCCATGTGCTCATAGTTGTCTTCCCATGACTGAATTATGTAGCATTGTAATAAAAATAGTGTGTAAAGAGTGGATGAAAAGCGTACATTTTCAATTTAATTGGTGAAAGACATGAATGAAAAATAAATGTGTTACAATTGCGATTTTTTATCCATCATCTTATTAATTCAACATCTACAGTTCATTATACACTGGCCAACAAAATGAAACTTTTCTTTCTCATCACAAACATGATCACACTTTTCTTAATGCATTTTTCGCGCTGATTCCGAATCTGGTTTTATTTTTTTTTCTAGCACGTATAGTTAATATTAGTTATATAGATACACTGGTTTTGATATTTTTGAGTTTTTGATATTGCTATAAGAAAATTTATGGATGTATAGATCACACTTAGGAATGCTAAACAACAAATACATCATATACTTTATTCAATGTACTTATAAATAAAGAATATATACATTATTTTATTAAAAGCGCTGTGAGTGTGATTTCCTTAATTGTAAATTTGGCCTGGATTGTCACGATACAGCATCCAACAATGGTCCGCCATCATGCTTTCATTCCAATATCCTTGGTAGCGCTTCTCCATCATCTGAATATCTTGATGGAAGCGCTCTCCTTGCTCGTCACTCACTGCACCAAGGTTTTCAGGAAAGAAATCTAAGTGGGAATGCACTGCCATGCAGGAAGTGAATTTTTAACGACATTCGACACTCCATTTCTTTGAAGGCATCAAGGAGGTTCTTGACTCCATCCTTATACGCAGGTGACTTGTTGCTTCCAAGAAAGTTTTCACATATCCATTTGAACGCCAGCCAAGCCTTCAATTCCAGCGGACTTAGGACTTTTTCAAATTCAGTGTCATTCAAAACCTCCCTTATTTGTGGCCCAACAAAAATTCCTTCCTTCAATTTTGCTGCAGTAACCTTCGGAAATTTCCTTGAAAGGTATTGGAACCCTTCAGAATTGACTTTACCCATTGCTTTAACAAAATTCTCATTAAACCAAGTTTAATGTGAAGGTGGCAGATAGATCTTTTGGGGATCCACTAAAGGGACAGACTGGACATTGCTTATCCCTGGGACATATGTACAGTATACCTAAGTGGCCAGTCACTTTTGGTGTAATGTTCTATAGTGGCGCGACTGTCCCACAGGCAAAGGAAACAACAAAATTTTGTGAATCCTGACTGCATACCCATAAGCATTCTTATAACTTTTAGATCTCCACAAACATTCCATTGATGACTGTCGTATTTGATTGCCTTAAGTAGTATATCCATATTGTCATATGTCTCTTTTAGATGGACGGAATGGGCAATGGGGATGGATGGCATTATATTACCATTATGCAAAAGAACTGCTTTCAGGCTTCTCTGCGACGAATCAATAAAGAGGCGCCACTCAGATGCCACATACGTCTGAGATATGGCTGTAAATAGTCCATTGATGTCATGGCAATAACAGAGAGGACCGTCTACTGAAAGAATGCTGTTAATTCAAAATTCCGCTTTCGGTAGTAACTAATACGAACATTGTTCTCAAGTAAATTGTTCTCCTTTAGTCTTGAGGCGAGAAGCTCTGATTTCTCTTTAGACAGCGATAAGTCTCTAACAAGATCATTCAACTGTCCTTGGGTTAACTTTTTAGGCTCTAAATGTTTACCTTCAAAAGTGTACTCTGGTTCTGTAGATGGTCCGGAAACGCCAGTTGCACCTTCATCACTTTCCATGTCATCTATGATAGAATCTAGCCTATCACTTGGGGGAATTGGAATGAGCAATGTTTCATCATGTTTTACTGGTCTACGTGCTGAATCCAAGTTTGGATATACAATCTGGTGTTTGTTCTTGGCAGAAAACCCCATTAAGTTCACACTACAAAAATAACAGTCTTCATGATGATCTCTCGGCTCCCTCCATATCATGGGTATGGCAAATGGCATTGAAGCTTTCTTTTTGTTAAGCCAATCACGTAATCCATTTGAACAGCCAGAACAGATTTGATGTGGCGCCCATGGTTTATCTTGGTCACCTAGATGGCAACCAAAGTATAGCTTGTATATTTTCTTAATGTCGGTTGTAATACTTCGTCGCTGTGTTTTAGTTGTCAACTGGCCGCATACGAAACAGAACTTGTCGGGGTCATTCTTACATTGTCGAGGCATGTTGATTGACCTGAGCAAACTATAAATTAAAAAAAAATGTACACCAACTTGACACAACAAGTTCTTGGACTGGACTGATCTTTTGACACACAAAGCACGGCGTTGTTGCCTGAATCACAATGCTGCTAGACGTAAAAGCTCACACCTGAAATACATAAGATGTATAATTAAGATAATTTAAATAAATAAGATGAATAAACTAAAAAAACACAATAAAATAAACACAATCAAATGTTGAAATATTAGTATTTTGCCTATTTAAAATGGTTAAATCTGTGTAGTTATATATATGCCTTCATCTTGAAAACTATATGTGCTAGAAAAAGTCTGAATGCAGTTTTGGAATCAGCGTGAAAAATGCTATCCAGCCACCACAAAATTTACTCTGATGAAAAATCTTTGTTGACCAGTGTTATTAGAACAGTTCTGCTTTTGAGATTTTTCCTTGCTTGCTCGCACGGGAGTCACCGAACCAAGGTGGTTCAGATTTTTGTACACTTTAGGCCCTGGTTCAAACACAACTAAAGCTTAAATCTTGACGTCAAGTCTTCAAGCTAGCAGTAACCGGCTTACTCTATCGTGTCTGTCAAGTTGTCCAACTCGGAGGAATGTACGTATCTCGTTGTATGTAGTTTCCTGTTGCACGATTGATTCATTCTGAAACTGCTGTACAAAATGCTCCCCAGTCAATTCAAAGCAGGTTAATGTAATTAATTAATGTAATTCCCTTTGGGTAGAGACTTGTCTGACACCCTAGTACAGTACTTCAAAAGTCCTATTGAAGCAAGTTTTTCATCTGTTAAAATCAAATGAGTTCGATTAATGCCTATTCATTTTTGGATTACTCATAACAATTACTAAAATTAAGTATTTTGCAATAACTACACCATACGATGATTCCAAAACGAATTACTTCATGATTGTAACTTGAAGAGTAATGGTCAACTATATGAAATGTTAATTTCCTCCCTTTCTCTTTCAAGCATGATCTTTGATCAGCCATCGAGCAACTCATTTTTTCGTCACTTTCCTCATAAACACCTCTAAGTAGGGGGGGGGGGGCTCTTGAATTCGCCGAAGCAACAACGGGTGATCACCCACGAAATATTTCATTCTCCATGTGGGACAAGTACACAGGGATACAAACAAGGATATACAGGGACCTCCCACTGATATTCCTCGCCGGAAATAGATTTTTCTCTACTCTCGTCGTGGCACAACATCGCGAAGTATGAACAACTCAATATATCACTTACGCATAAACACCTTTCACGGCGGGAGACCAAAGGTGAAACTCGGCGACATTCAAAGAGTTAGCAGACAAATACACATCACAGACATTCAATTACAGAAAACACGCTCGCACACTTGTCTGATTTGTTAATAGACCAGCGAAGTATTTTATAGAAATACTTACTTTCCTTATGAATAAAAAACTAAAAAAAATGCATGGCATGGATTAGGTGAGGTAAAGTCGCGTTTCTGCCGTCCCTATTTCTTTTTTTGCTCTGCCTTCTCTTGGGTGGCTGGGTGCGTGTGAAGGGTGAGGTCATGGTGTGGAAAATCTAAATTCCTTTCTCAATTCCTGTTTCGACCCCTTTTTTGTTGAAGCATTTCATCACTGCTCGCGTGGTGGCTTTGCACGTACATGAGTGTAGACACGGAGAGTTTGCTTAATCCTTTTGCAGCTAGCCTGGAGTGGGTCATGGGGTCTTCGTTGGCCCGTTACCTTAGGTAAATAGACCCGTAAATGTTTTGTATAAAATCAAAACATACGTTCGAGGTTTTTGTGACGATACCAAGTAGTTGATATACGATCAGTACATATATATTATTATGTTAGTTTATACGACCATGTTCTTTAGTATACGATTTCTATGTGGGCATAACGTAAATGTCGAGCTGGTTTATATATTCTCCATTTTCCTAAAAAATGCACACGTTCTCTCTCTCTCACACACACACACACACACACACACACACACACACACACACACACACACAAAGTACAACTACAGAACAACTATGACTACATCCGGCTCGAATAATTAACATTACAGAAATTGGCCGAATTGGAAGCCAAATGTCGTTAAATTAATTAACGTTAAAATAACTTGTATAACGATTAAATTACTTTAATTTTACGAACTACATTGTATAACGATTAAATTACATTAATTTTACGAACATTATTTTTGTTTGATAGCGACTTCGTTTCGTGAAGTAGTATGCGTGCGATTTCTTTCATTTCACTTCGATCGCATTCTTATAAAATGGAAATCGAAAATGGAGAAAATTATAACTTTCGTACGTCGGTCATACGCGATGCAATAAGAATTAATAATTAAATTTCGAGGAGGTTTATTACACTGTACGCCGCGGTGAACATTTCTGAGAACTACTTAAATTTAGTTATGGAGTTATAGGATACGATGATCCACTTCAGTTCGCCTAAGGGGGGAACCGCATTTTGAACAGTGGGAGACCAGAATCCTTCTGGGTGCCGAGAAAGAAAGGTAGATGGCGCTACGGTCCTTCGAACCAGAAAAGGTTGGTAAGTAGATTCAGATGAAAGCGGAGAGTGTGGAAGTAAAGATTAGCGAACGTACTCCCTTTGTTGCCAGTCAATGCTGACGGAAAATCAGTCAGGAGGGCCAGAAACTGGCACAGCGCTCGGGCCAACTAAGGAAAAAGTGTTACCATCGAGCGACGGACCTTGGCAAAGAAGTAGTGTAGGAAAAGTTTGAAAAATCATCTAATGAAGAAATATGCTTTGAAAAAAAATCCTTCTTCTTTATGCTTCTTTATGCGAGTTCGAACGACGGTTCAGGATCGACCTGCAGTGTATATATATATATATAGTTACTTATTCAACGAAGTTATAAAATAACAATATTATACTATTCTACAGTCAACCAATCCGCAATTTATGGGTTTGTTTTACAGGATTTTTTTAAAAAACCTGTTTTATGTAGTAGCATCTGAACCTCCCGTGGTTAGGTTAGTTCGAGATTGGACTCAAGCCGCGAAGTGCCCCAAAACACCCAAAAATTACTAATTAGTAAATTTGGGGGCTTTTTTAATTATTTATTTATTTATTTTTGGCAAATGTTTTTCAGCAATTGTACATATAACATATATTAGGATACGTAGGAAAGACTCGAGTAAAGATACATCCTAAATTTGGTTCTTTTGGACTACTTTAAGCATTACATACACAAATGTTCGTCTTATTGTACTCTTGGCACCTATAGCGCATCCATTGTGTCATGCGTATACGTATAAACATATACAGGGTGTCTATGCGCATGCGTATCTTTCTAGGCATATACACAAAATAGGGGAAATGCAACAATGTCTTTTAGGTTCCGAGGGTACAGTTAAACAAAAAATAATAATTGCATTACATAAAGTAGTCGAAATGTACCAAAAAAGTACCGAATTTAGAGTGTAGAAAGTTTTAAACTTTAATTACTTTTTTTTAAAGTGGCCGTCTCTGCCTCTGGATTCTCACCGAGTAATCAAGAATTTTATAAGAATTTTACTTCATTTTCTATTTTAGAAACCGAGATTACATTTCACAATATATCTAACCATGGAACTGTACAGAGTGTCCATAAATTATCTTTACAAATTCAACTGAAGTGAATTTGTAAATATAATTTATGGACACCCTGTACCTTCGATTTTTTTTTTTTTTTTAAATTCGTATCTCCCACTTAGCCCTTAACCTTGAATCTAATATATATATATATATATATAAAATCATGGCCGGGTTTCAAATATTAAAATTATGTTACAACCGTATCGTTTAAATTACTAATTTTTATATGACATTTCTGAGTTTCCTTTAAATTAATATCTTTTACTCAATTTCGAACTGTAAATTAATTAAGATTTGCAAAAAACGTAAAAACATTAAGTTTTAAGGCTAAAATTATCTTAAACGTAAACGATACATTAATTAAACAGTAACTTATTGCAGTAACGGTGTAACCTAAACGGTAATAATAGTAACTGTAATAATTGATTTACTTGCTTTCGTGTATGGAATAGGGCATAGATTGGTAAAATTATAGTGTATACGTTGAATAAACGTTGGTGCGGTTAATGTGTGTAGTAAATAAATAAATAATATATATATACATATACAGGGTGGCGCAAATGTCAGGACACGTAGGAACTATTCTTTTCAGTGCAAATATATATTTGCATTGAAAAAGGCATAATTCCTACGTGTCCTGACGTTTTGCACCACCCTGTATATATATTGTATATAAGTTTCAGGCTTTCAAATAATTAGAATAAATATTTAAACAATATAAACCAAAGTAAGATCCTTCTTATTATAATCCATGCTCCCAAAAGGTACTGAGACAAACCTTAAATGATAACAACCATATCGATAATTAATTAAAGTTAAAAACCCAAAGCAAATTTAGGTGGTTAGCTATTACTGTCCCACTCGAGCTTTAACCATAAAGCCCTCAGTTGGACGAAGGACGTAAACAAAAACAAATCAACCAACCAACCGCGACCTAATCGCGTGTTAATAATGAGCTGACTTGGTTTTAACAGTGACTGCATGAAGGATTTTAGAATAAAAAAAATAAAAAACCTTTTCTTCTGTTCCGACGACGAGATTTTGTCCACTGTGTTTATGACATCACAGGGGTAGGATGAGGTTTAGGTGTGTATGCGTCGCTGTCCATGAATTTAGCGATAATTTTTTAAAAAAGTAACATAGTACGAATTTCCTCCTTGTCTTTAAGCGTCGCGGGCAACAAGTACAGTAATCAAAGCGTTAACTAAATGGCAAAAACAAAGTCTGCAAGTTTGTCCTCTGCAGATTACAAATGATACGCGTGTCTTTCCCTTCGTTGAATACTCTTATTTTGCGTATATTCAAACGGAATATGTTTGTCACTTTATGGAAGTCTCCGCCTAAGGAGGCGGGGACTGTACTTATTCCACCAATATGTATTCAGAAGGCTGGGTTACGCTGAATTCTCCAATCAGGGACCATGTTTCATTTCTTCTACATAGAGTCTGACTAATCAGAGGAAGGGAAATATTTTTACAACTTAAATCCAATACTACTTCGTTATAATACATATATAATGATGCTGTGGAACTGAAACTATGATAATTCTTGTTTACAGTATAATTATCCTCAAACCAGTGAAAGCCGGAAGTATCATAGATTCGCCGATTAGTCCGTCATTGTTTGATAACTACCTCCTCCGTAAGAAGCGTTGGTCATCATTTTTTGTTAGGAGAGTAACTGCGTTCCGAACTGCATTAGTAAAGTCGTCAATTGTATAATAAATATCTTAAAAACCGGTGGCACTCTTGTGCATTCACCTTCATTTGGTTAGTAAGCAACCGTTGACAGTGGTCTTAACATACGTGGTTGTACAGCAGCTTTGAAGCTTTGAAAGCGTATACATATTTTTAACATTGTCATTTTGTAATCTTTCATCAGTTAATACTATTCTATTGTCCCGTATCAGTATCATGGGATCCAAATACTTCATTTCCTTTACATATTTCTGTTGTTTTATCTCATTAGTTACCATTTTAATTTTAAATAAAATCATACTGATTTATATTGACTATATTCCCCTTAACATATTTTACTTTTTTAATTAAACTTTTTATGTAAAAATGTAGGTCATTCTGAGTATCATTAGGCTGCCAAACTCGTTGAAAGAACCGATTTGATTTTGCTTTCAGCAATTATACACAGGCGTTCTCGTTATAATGACATAATGTGAGTACGGACTTCACTACTTCAGACGGATAATTCTTCCGATATCAAGCAAATAAAGGGTCTCTGCCTCCCCGCCTCTATACCCTGTTCCTCTCCATGGCCCCAGGTTGCCAACAAGCACCTGGTTTTCCAGCCACTACCATCTTTCTCACTTCGCTTTTACACTTCACTCATTCATATGACATATTGAAGTTACGTGGGAGAGAAAAAAAAAAGGACTTCGTTTTATGATTGCAAATGTCCCAAAGCAAAGACGAAAATGAGGTCGAAAGACACTTTTGTATTATATTAATTTTTCAATCAGCGCACCGAATGTAATCATTTTGTATTGCACTCGTGTATTGTTCGTACGAGAAAGAATATAAATGCTTCTAGCAATTTTATAGATCACTCTTTATTCTTTAGTAATATGAAAACATTAAAAAAATAATATTTGTCGTGTTCATTTTAAAAATATAACGGGAAGAGAAGACAATATAAAGAGAGAGAGAGAGAGAGAGAGGAGAGAGAGAGAGATACAATGAAATGAGGGAACCACAACAACTTTACAGCCGATTCGAGGTGGCACCTATGGGTTTCGTTCAAACACAAACAACTCACAGACAAGTGTCTTAGCACAGAAAAGCAAGGAGGCTCTCCCCTCCTCCCCATCCTCCCACCGCCAGCCCCAGCCCTACCCCCAGTAGGTTTGGAAATAAAGAAATGAAAAACACTCGGCAGTTTGCAGTAAAAAAAAAAAAAAAATGTCGAAAATTTTACAGGACAGTTGGGACTGGAAACACACACACATGAACATCATTCTCACCTTCGAACGTTGATCTACTCGAGGAAATAGTCTAATACTAGGTCAAGGTTGTTTTTGAACGCATTGACGGAAGAGCTGCAAACGACTTGGGGAGGAAGACTATTCCAATGAGTGACAATCTTTTATGAGAAGTTACTGCAAATATTTGTACTGAACCATTTGGGTTCAAGTTTGCAACCGTTATTTCGAGTCGGGTTCGTGTTTAGTGTAAAAAGTTTAGAATAGTCGACGTTGTCGATCTTATTTAGAAGTTTAAAGACCTGGATGAGTTCGCTCCTCAGCTCACACTTTTCCAAGGAATACAAATTAAGATTAGCGAGTTTTCGATCGTACGATTTATGACGAACGGCCGGCATAAGTTTTATCGCTCTAGCTTCAACATTCTCGAGCTTTTGTAGGTTCTTTCTCAAGGATGGGGACCGGAATTGCGGAGCGTATTCGAGGTGGGGCCTAACCAACGCGTTATAGAGAGGGAGACTACAGTAACTTCTCTGGTACGGTAAGCAAATTGACTCTAATGTAACCTAGTATTTTATTACATTTTCAACTTCGACGCAGCGTTTGGAAAACTTGAAATCACTACTAATAAAAACCCCTAAGTCCTCTTCTAAGTTGGTCGTTACAAGTGCCTGCCTGTGCAGTAAATAGTTTTCACATTGGTTTCAGGACCCAATGTACATTACTTTAAATTTGTCAACGTTGAAAGGCATTTGCCAAGTGGTCGACCAATCCGCGAACCGATCTAGATCGTTTTGTATTTTCAAGACACCTTCCGCGTTGCCCACACAGGAGCCTAACTTGGTGTTGTCAGTGAATTTCGAAAGAGCGCTTAACAAACCAATGTATATATTGTTTGTGTCAATAATGAATAAAAGCGGTCCCAGTACCGACCCCTGTGGGACGCTGTTTGTTACTGATGCCCACCGTTTATTACCACCCGCTACTGACTATCGCTGAGCCAGTATTCAATCCACGTGGCCATGGTACCAGTTATACTGTACCAAGGGTCCTTACCTTTGTCATAAGTCGCTTATGTGGCACTTTGTCAAAAGCTTTTTTGAAATCCAAATATACTACGTACTGTATACTGCCCTGGAGTGATCGTAAAAAGAAAATATGCTGTGGAAGAATTCCAGCAGGTTGGTCAGGCAGGACGTATGCTGACGAAAACCATGCTGGGAATTATTTTAAAGGTTGTGCGATTCCAAATGATCTGCCATTCTCGCAGCAATTACTGGTTCCAAAAGCTTCGCTACAACAGATGTTAAGCTAATGGGCCTGTAGTTGCCAGGTGCTTCCTTATCTCCTTTTTTGAAGACAGGAGTTACATTGGCCAGCTTCCAGTCCCTTGGGACCCTGCCTGGTGCAAGAGACTTATTAAAATTATGGACGAGAAAGTCAGCGATAACCTCTTTTACCTCTTTAAGTACCCGAGGCGCGAATTTGTCCGAACTAGGGGTTTCGAAGAAGCTCATTTTATTCAAGGCTAACAGTATTTCATCTCGAGAGCAAACAATACTGTCTAAATTTGAATCATCATCTCTAATGAGAATTTTAGCGCTGCAGGTATATTCGAGGTAGTTTCTTTGACACACACACACACACACACACACACACAGAGTTACAAGGCGTTACAAGGAAAAGAAGTACCTCAAAAGGCCTTGCAGCCCATACCGAAGAGGTACCAATGGCAACGGGTGCCAGGGAAAAATTCATACACCCTCAAATAGTGTATAAGATTCGGTCTAACTTTTTCTTGAACTGATTCACAGAAGAACTGTTCACAACTTCTGAAGGTAGCCTGTTCCACGTGTCACAGATCTTATAAGTAAAAGTAATTCCTACACATACTAGTGCTAAACCATTTCAAATCCAACTTCCAACCATTGTCAGCGAAAACAAATTCAGGGCGCGTAAGCGTCGATTGTAGCCCATATGCTTAACGGAAGGGATTAACTTTGTGGCCCTCACCTGGACTCGCTCCAGCCTCTCAATATCTTTCCTGAGGGTGGGCGACCAGAACTGCACAGCATACTCCAGGTGCAGCTGAATCAGGGAATTGTACAGAGAGAGCACAATCTCCTTGTTCCAAAATCGAAATTGCCTCCTCATATAACCCAACAGCTTCTGGACTTTCTTCTCCACCTCTACGCACTGTTTAGTAAACTTAAGGTCGCTGCTAATTAGCACACCCAAGTCCTTTTCCAAATCAGTGGCCTCGATATTACTCCTCAACATGGAGTAGTCCGACTAGGGATTGGCGTAGCCAATGTGCATCATCTTGCATTTACCCAAGTTAAATGGCATTGGCCATTTTTCGGACCACTCTCCTATCCTACGTAGGTCCGCACGCAGTTGCTCGATCGCTTCGGGCGTCCCAACATTGGCCACAAGCTTGGTATCATCAGCGAATTTGGCGATCTTACTGACGATGCCAGCGTCGATATCATTTATGTAAATGATAAACAACAGTGGCCCCAAAACGGAACCCTGAGGAACCCCCCTAGTGATCGAGGCCCAACCCGAGCTAGCCTCTTTAATTACAACCCTCTGCCACCTATTCTTCAGCCAGTTTTCAATTCACTTACCTACTTCCCCACTGATACCCAGCGCGTGGACTTTGGCCATTAACCAGTGGTGAGGTACCTTATCAAAGGCTTTCTGAAAGTCGAGATAAAGTATACCAATCGCCCTACTCTTATCATACTCACTCTACATGACGTGGAAAAACTCGAGCAGGTTGGTGAGACACGACCTATGCCGTCTAAACCCATGTTGGGAGTCCCCAAGCAGCTTGTAGGAATCCAAATGGTCAACGATCCTATCCGCTATTATCCTCTCTAATAATTTACCTACAACCGAAGTGAGACTAATGGGATGATTGTTCCCTGAACTTTCGTGATCCCCTCTCTTAAAGATAGGGGTCACATTGGCTTTCCTCCAGTCACCAGGCACCTGGCCCGTCTCCAACGATTTGTTGAAGACTGTAGACAGGTGGGGAGCCACCTGGTCGCGCACTTCCCGCAACACTCTGGGGAGGAACTGGTCTGGCCCAGGAGCCTTAAACGCGCTCAGTTTGTCTATTCTATCGGTATCAACTGTCGCGGTACACCGAACATTATCCAGGCCAGCACCTTCGTGCCTGATGCCTGGCTCGGGGATGACGGGGGTGTCCTCCCTGGTGAACACAACCGCAAAGTACTTATTCAGCACATTAGCGATGTCCACATCGGAGCTCTGCAGCATGCCACTGGGATCCTTTAACGGGCCTATCATGCTTCTAATGGGCTTTCTACTATCAACATAACTGAAGAACTCCTTAGGGTTCCCTTTGCAGAGGCTTGCCACCCGGAGTTCTTCGTTATGTTTGGCTAGCCTAACCTTCGCCTTCATTCCCCTGCACAGGCGGACATACGCCTCAGTGTTCTCATGGGAACGATTGGCCTTCGCCCTCCTATACACAGCTTTCCTATTTCGGATAGCCGAAGCGATGTCCCAACTGACCCACTTAGGCTGCGTTGAAGCAGGAGTGACCAGTTTTGAGGGTATGGCAGCAGACTGTAGCACCATAAACTGGTCCTGAAATGTACTCCACACTCCCTCAACATCGCCGTCCACCTCTAACCCCATCTCACCTACGCTATCCCGGAGGATAACAAAGTCTGCCCACCGTAGATCAAGCTTACTGCCTCCGGAGTTACTACGCTTCACCCGATGGACACAAACACAGAACCTAATCAGACGGTGATCACTCCCACCCAACGATTCATCAACAGTGAGGCCAGTAACGAGGTTGTCTTCGGTCGTGAATACTAAGTCTAGAACGCTTTTGCCTCGTGTAGGCCCATTGACCCACTGAGTCGGGAAGTTCTCGTCAGCAAAGTCAACTAGCCTCCTCACTTCGGCATCAGCAGTCCTGTCTTCCCAGTTTATGCCGCGACAGTTGAAGTCTCCTGAAACTACACACACAGCTACGCAGGCTACGGAGTTCGGTGTACAGGGCTGTATCCTCCTCGAGGAGGAGATGCGAAGGTCTGTACACCTAGATTAACCTATAGTTCATCCCTCCCATGTTCAGATCGATGTCAAGCAGCTCCCGTTCCGATCGGAATTGAGAGAGAGAGAGAGAGAGAGAGAGAGAGAGAGAGAGAGAGAGAGAGAGAGAGAGAGAGAGAGAGAGAGACCTACTTAACAAACTTTAATGCTAAACCAATATAATGCAATGATCAATTTCGCCGCTGCTTTCCCATTACATCAAACCTTGTTCTACAAGCCCAGACAATCTACAAACAAATCATGGCGTGTCATCCCCGTATCTGCTTCGTTTCAAAGATGACAGAGATGAGTTTCGATTTAGATTTAAAAATAAATAAAGAAGTGTCAATCTTCATTCAATCGTTACTTCCGGGTTGGAAAATTGAATCTACAGAATGTTACAAAAAGATTTAAAAAAAATATATATTGAGAAATACAAAGAAAAGCGTCCTGTAGTATTCCATTTATTAAGTAATAAAAAAAATATACGCCATTTGTAATAATCTAAAATTAGAATTTAGTGAAGTAAGAATTGTTTTATTATTATAAATAAATGTTATTGTAAGTTGTTTACTTCGTGTTGTTACAGTATTTAAAAGGTTGTAGTGAATTTTGAAGGTTAAAAGTATCAGTAAAAAGTAGCATTATTTTGAATATCACTTACTTCCCTTTTTTTATATGCGGAAGGAGGGGCCAAGAGCAAATACCCGCAAAAGCCCTTCCCCTGCCCCATAGAAGAAGAAGAAGAAGAGAGCCAAAATCAAGGTCCTACACTGTAATATTTTGAAGAAACACAAAAGGGACAAGAATAGATTTGCGACATTTACAAAATATTGTCTCTTTCTAAAACGGGTACGATGAAGAATGTTGACAAGTATACTTGGCAGGTGGTTACCCATCATCCCTTATCAATAATACTTCAAAAATGATTAAAGAAGTGACCTCTTTAGGAAGATCAAAGAAAACTTCAAGGTCCCCACCTGAAATAGCGTGATAATGCTATTGTATAAATATAACTAACGCTAAAAGGCGTTGAAATAACGGAAATATGTTACCATAGAGAAGAGACGCTAATATCTTTGTTATTTTCTGCGCAGGGTCGTTACTCGTTACTAGCCAAAAGGGTTGCCAACAATTTTGCTATTTCTTTGGGCATTCTACTATCTATAAAATGAGGAGATAAATATTATTGCCAAAAAGGACTTCCATAATACGGAAGTCTCCGACGTTATGTTTAATTTACTGGATAAGATTTTGCCACCAAAAATTCAAGGTCTCCACTCAAGTTCCATCTGTCAAAATGAGTGACAAATATGTCAAATTTCGTGACTCACGAATACTTAAGACAAAAATACAGTGTGACCTTAATTTATTTACCTCCTGACCCAACTCTACCCACAAATTAATTTCCAATTTATTTTCACCAAAAAAAAACCATGACCTAAATTCTTCTTTCAGTCATAAAGGAAAGCTACCCAATACCAAAGTATCATTCTTTATTTAATCATGTAACCAAACATTCGCTGCCAAGTGAATTATGCTCGTAATAATAATAATAATAATAATAATAATAATAATAATAATTTTACATATTAAGAGTTCCTGAACACCGAGAAATTTCACGCAAAACTAACTTACTTTTTAATAAGCTTTCAAACAACCAAAACACCCTTTAAATACTTCCTTAGTCAAAATGTTATTCGTTCAAAACAACCAACAAACCAATCTCTGCTTTTTTTTTTTAAATCAACTGAATATTGTAAACTGAATGCTTTTTAAAAGTTAATGAATGAATTTCACATACACTGATTTTGCATAAACAGGCTGGCGCAAAAGTCGCGCATCATAGGAATTTTGAGTGTTGACTATATTATTTTTTTTCTTTTAGGTAGGGGATGGCTGCGAAATTAACAATAGACGAGAGGGTGAGCTTCGTTTTAATGTATGGAATACCAGGAACAACAAATCGATGAATCGGTACAGAATTTAAATTCTGTACTGATTCGTCGATTTCTTGTACCTGGTATTCCGTGCATTAAAACCAAGCTCAGTTCGCTCACCCTCTCGTCTATTATTAATTTCGCAGCCATCCCCTACCTAAAAGAAAAAAAATAATATATTATAATCAACACTGAAAATTCCTATGATGCGCGACTTTTGTGCCATATATATATATATATATATATATATATATATATATATATATATAATATATATATATATATATGTAATATGAACCGAAGTAATCAGACTGGTTTCCATGGAGATGAAGTGTCACTAATTAAGGAAGAGATTATTTGTCCATCAAGTATATCCCTCTGCATGCAGCTATTAACAAACTAATTATATATATATATATATATAATATATATAATATATTATATATAGTGGGGGAATAACAAGGGGGTGGGGTGCCTTCCCCCCAAAAAAGAAGAATATTGAATACAGAGTAACCTAACCTAACAACCTAACATATCTCTCATGAACCATTCTTCTCCTGATATATATATATAATATATATATATATATATATATATATATATATATATATACGCAAGGAAATCACAAAGCAACACGTGATCTTTTTATTACGCAAAGAACCACATGGAAAAAGAAAAGGAAACACAAAGTTCGAGCGCTTTCGTGATATATTCACATCTTCATCTCTCTTGTCCCTGAAGATGTGAATATATCACGAAAGCGCTCGGACTTCGTGTTTCCGTTTCCTTTTCTCTGTGGTTCTTTGCATATATATATATATATATATATATATATATATGAGGGACGTCACATCCTCAATTATATATATGTGTGTGTATGTGTGACCAGAGCCGGCCTTAGCCAATATGACGCCCCGGGCGGAATAAGCATTGGGCCGCCCTATACATGCCATAAAGATTGTATTCATGCAATCGATAATTTTTACGAGGGGCTTTTGGCACCCCCACGGCAGTTGCGTCCGTGGCGGTCGTCCCCTTCGCCCGCCCCTGTGTGTGATGTCATATTATGAACTTTAGCGACCACTATTCAAATCTGTCTTAAGGGCCCCATACACGCTCAGGCCTGCCCGTCCGGCTGCTTGCACAGCTCAGCCCGTTCAGGTCAAACTGCGCGTGTGTAGGGGTAATTCAGTCCAAGATCTTGACCCGTTCAGGCGACCTTTCCGGCCAACAGGGAATCAAGCTATGTTTGATTTTCGGCCCCGCCCACCCGTGAGGTTCCGGCTAAACTGTGCGTGTGTGGGCAACAGAGGTTGCCTTATTAGTCCAGCGCTCAGTTCTTCAGCAAAAATGACACCGATTGGTTGTGGAAGCATGAGTACAACGCAAGAAGACAAACAATTTTGGTCCGAATTTATCGAAATGTAGAAGGAGAACACGTGCTTATGGAAAGAGAAAAGTAAAGAATATTCGGACAAAGGTAAAAAAGCAGCAGCCTAGCAATTATTAGTAGATAAATTGAAAGAGAAAGACACTTCAGCGAGTAGGGAAACAGTAACAAACAAAATAAATAACATGCGAAGTGCATTTCAGAAAGAGTTCAAAAAGGTTGCGTCCTCTATAAAGTCAGGAGCGGCTTTTCGCATACAAGTATCTTCTTTTTGAATTAATGGAGAAACTAAAGACAATAGCTTCAGATAGGTTTCCTCATCCATCCTGAGATAATTGAACCACTCTCCTGGCTCTAATCTTAATTCTTCTAATAGTGACATATGTGATAAACTATCCCTTTTCAGCAACCAGTCTTTCGTCCACTTTGTCCATCTTTCTTCTTTCTCTCCTGCCTTGATATATATGCTGCAGCAACTGCGCCAACTGCGAGTAGATTCAGTTCCTCGTTGGTTAGCGGAGATGCCATGTTTATCCCAGTCAAATAAGTTAACCACACTCTACCGTACCTTTTGCAAACTGAGCTCTCTCGTGAAGCTGGCCTGAACCCTGTGTGGGTGATTAGCTTACCGTGAGGCTTGCTTGAACGGGCAGCCGGACGGGCAGGCCTGAGTGTGTATGGGGCCCTTTAGTCATTTTCACATCTGATAAATTATAAACACATCACTTCTCAACATAGTCTCCCTGTTTCCCAATACACTTAGTCCAGCGATCTACAAGCTTCTTAATGCCATCACAAAAGAATGTTTTTGGCTGTGTGCGTAGCCAGTCACGCACCGCCTCCTTCAGGTCATCATCGCCTTGGAATCGCTGACCTCTCAAAGTGTCTTTTAGTGGTCCAAACAGGTAAAAATCCGAAGGTGCCAGGTCTGGACTGTAGGCTAGATGGTCGAGAACTTCAAATTTAAGTTCTTGAAGGCATTTTCTAGTCTGTGCAGCGGCATGAGGGCGCGCATTGTCGTGTAACAGAATAACACCTTCCGACAATCTCCCTCTCCGTTTTGTGCGAATTGCTTACTTTAACTCATTCCGAAGCATGTCAGAATACGATGTCCTTGTTACTGTAGTTCCACGCTCTAGATAATGTTCAAGGATTGGGCCTCGTATATCCCAAAACAGTGTTAGCATAACTTTACCTGCTGACGGCTGCGCTTTGAACTTCCTTGCAACGGGAGATGTTGGATGCTTCCATTGCATGCTCTGTCGTTTGCTTTCTGGTTCATAGTGATGGATCCAGGTTTCATCTCCAGTGATAATGCGCTCCAAAAAGTTTTCACCTTCAGTATGATACCACGCCAAAAGACGAGAGCAGACGTCCATACGATTACGCTTGTGCTCTTCTGTCAACTGTTTGGGCACCCATCTTGCACAAACCTCGTGAAAGCCAAGAATGTCATGAACTATCGAATAGGCTGAACCTTGACTGATGTCTAATGAAGATGCAATTTCTTTTATTGTTAATCTTCTGTCATCGAAAATCATGGCTCTGGCTTCTTCCTGCTTGTCACCACTGGTTGATGTTGACGGTCATCCTGAGCGCTGAGCATCTGTCACACATGTCCGACCTTCCTTGAACATTTGAATCCACTCGTACACACTTCGCCGTGGTAATGCATTATTCCCATACTGAGCACATAAACGCGTGTGAATTTCAGCTCCTTTCACACCTTCTGCCCACAAAAAACGAACCACGGATCTCTGTTCTGTTCTAGAGTACAAATTGAAAGCGGGCAGCCATGCTCACTACTCGTACGATATGTGACAGCTACGAGTAGCCTAAATAAGCCTATACTGTTGCTAGCCTAAATAAGTCTATACTGTTTCTAGCTAGCCTAAATAAGCCTATAGATCTCGGTTTGGCTCGTTATTACGAGTATATATTATATATACTATATTATCACTAAAATAAAAAGTATGGATACTTATTGAAGTACCCTCGTATATACTGAAGCCTAAAATCAGCACTCTGCCCAACTGCTATTATGAACGACAGCAATATAAATAATGAGAAAAAATAAATGCCACTGAATGACCCTGAGTGGGTGGGTCGATCGGGGCTTTGTAGAAATAATACCCGCATGCAAATATTAAATAAGATCAGAAAACAAAAATATGCATTTAACGAATAATAAACATTCATTCGGGGCATATTAAAATAATTTTTTCTGTGTAGATATGTATGTATGTATATATATATATATATGTTTGTGTGTATGTTATTTATTTATTTATTATTTTTTTTTTTTTTCTGTAACCTATATATAGGCCGTAACCTTTTATGTGCTTCAGTGTTCCTGAGGATGTCATTAGACGAAAGCGCTTGAGCACCTTTTTGTGTTTCCTTTCCTTCGTGGTTTTATTCATCATATATATATATATATATATATATATATATATATATATATAGCGTTAGGGCGCTGCAATCTCTGCAACACAGTGTGTTGCAGTGTGTTACATATGTGTAGTGAGGAATAGAGGGAGAAGCTTGTGTTGAACACACGCTTCTCCCTCTATTCCTCATTACACATACATGCATCTTACACACTACACAACCTTTTCAAAATTTCTATTAAAAAAAAAAAAGAGGAAAAATGGCATCATTGAGCCTTGGAGGCCTTGTTTTTGGCTCTCTCCGTCTTCTGTGGAGGGGTCACTTTTGCTGGCGCTCGCCCTTAGCCCTCTCCTTCCTACATAAAACAAATTGCAGGGGACCCGAGATAACGAGGGGACCCACGCGACCGATTGTTGTCAACAACTTTTCACGTCGGGGCCCCCTTACGGGACCTTGGTCCGGATTTGCCGAGAAGAAATCTCAAAGAAAAAAACACTGTCACATGATGATTAAAAAAAAAAACATTGGACAAGATTATTACAAACTTATTTATCTAAGTCAAGTGGCATTTTCATTTTTCCCGCCCAGTTTTGAATACCAGTTTTGGAAAACTAGAGATGCATTTGATAAGAGCAATAAGTCTCTGACTTTTAATAAAGAATGTTACGTTGCTGCGCGAAGATTCACTGTGCATTCAAATTTTGCATTGTGTTTGCGGAGCTTTTTGTCCCACTGTGTGTTCGATAATTGTGGGATGTGAACCTGGAAGTTGCAGTGCGTAAAAGCACAATTTCTGGAAGTTAATGCTTTTCTTTTTCGTACTATTTCTCTTTTTCGGGCCCAGATTGAGTGGTCGCCTCAGGGTACTGTCAGTGATGTAGTCGAGACCATCATTGCTGAGACCCGATACCAGAAAAAAGGTCTCGAGACCAAAACCGAGAGCATATGCAATTTTCGCACGTATTCGATATTGTGTTAATGCCTAATTCCTAAGCTCTGTATTGTACATTCAGGAATAAAGATTCTATGTAAAGAGGTTATCTATCGAGTGACAATTGCAAAAAATATGTTTAATATGTACAAAGGAGCTTTAAATAAAATGTTGTTTTTTACTTTATCATATGCCTTACTACTTATATCAAGAAACAACTATAAATAGTTGAATTACTGCCAGTGTATTTAAGTAAAATTTTCTCCAATACATAGATACACAGATCAGTTGAGTGGGAACTTTTTAATACATACTACATTTTGGCCAACTATGTAACAAGCTGGTTCATTTTGGTCCAACTAGTTGAGAATTAAATTTGAATGCCTGTATGTATTCGAGTCATTCCCAAAGTAAAGTTAAAAATTGGCTAGCTTATGTAATATTTTAATCTTGTTTGAATTAAAGCTATTCTGTCAAATAAAGTTAAAATTACTTTTGTTTATAACCATTCAGAGCTAACAATTTTACGTAGCTACGACGTTGTCACGAGGTTCCATTTTAGTACTGTGACGTAGATACAACGTAAATTTGTGTGGTTTCAGTTACGTTTTCACAACATTGTAATATTACGTAATTTTACGTAGATACAACGTTGTCTCAACGTCTCAATGATAGAATTTGGTCCAACAAAGGCGCCCTATTTGAAATAGTAGTATGCCGTATGTAACTCCGTTACAATTTTGCAACAAAGAATAATGTAATTCGAAACTATATGCTATATGGATGTAATACCTTGCTTGCAGACAAAGTCTATGCTACATACAAAAAATTACGTTAGAAGTTTACTTGTACTTCACGTGTATACAACTTCATTATGCAACATTGTATCAACGTTGCAATATAACGTTTAAGTTTTACGTTGTAACTAGGTTAGTACAACATCAATTTCTGACATGACCAAGATTCAACCAGGATACAACGTTGTGTATATACATAGTGTGTTTGCTGGGTTTTGAGTTTATGACTGACCTTGATATTCCATAATCTTTTAATTTATATAGAAGTCTCATGTAAGATCTTATCAAATGCTTCTAAAATCCAAATAAATAATGTTTATGTCCACCATCTACCTGATCAGTTACAAACTCTGAAAGTTTAAGATCCTCCCAATCTAAATCCATGTTAGGAACTTGAAATAAAATTAAAATTAACCAAATGCTCCTGAATACTAGCGGTTCTTTATAATTCTTTGTAGTATCTTACATATCAATGATGTTACACTAACAGCCCAATAGTTTCTTACCTCATTTTTTACTACCCTTTTTTTTAAATGGGTACTATACTTGCATTTCTTCATTCATCAGATACCCCTCTATAATAATTAATGGACCTAACAAACAAAATAGTTAGTGCTTCAGCTAAGCTATTCTCCCCTTTCCTCAGATTCCTGCCTCAATATTATCAGAATTAGTGGTATTTTTGGTTTTACCATGCTAATTACATGCCTACATTACATTTGGATAACACGAAGCCACTTTGGGGCCTATCAAAGTTATTCAAGTCAGATAAGTGGTCTAAAGCTATAATTTGTAATTAAATGTTGCAAAATATCATTTCAAGTTAGCTAGTTATCATTAAACTAGTTACAAAACTACTGTAGTTATACTTAAGTCTTGGCTAAATTATACATCATTTCAAGAATTTAAAATCCATCTCTCTCTCATTCATGAAAGTATCAAAATTTTTCTTAAAACTACCAAAGAGTTACTATTTACCAAATTATATAGAATAATAGATTCCCAAAATCTTCTACTCTATGACAAACAGTATTTTTGTAGATCCAATCTACGAGTCTGTTTTCTAATTTTCTTATGCCCTCATGTTCTTGTATCAGACTCTGATAAAAAAAAGTTAATCAAAATTGTCAAAACCTGAAAACATTCTGAACCTCCGTACCACATCTACCTACACACAATGTCTCTCAAAACTAAACATACCCAGCTCATTTAATCTTTAACTATTACCTTTAACCTTCTTAACATAGCCATAAGTTTGGCTGCACTATCCTGCACACATTCAGATACTTCTCTATCCTGCTTGAATGCAGTATTCGAAGTGAGACCTAACAAAAGAATTATATAATCTACGGGCGACCTTAATTTTGTAACACACACACACACACACACACATATATATATATATATATATACAGGGTGGGCCGTAAGTTTCCATACATAGGAAAATTTAAACGTTTGTTTTTATGTTTCAGATACCCTAAGAATATGCGTTTGACGAAAGAGCAACGAATTGAAATCATACTGATGGCTGGGTCGGGAAGCAGTCGCATGGTTGCAATGAACTTTAACAGAAAACATGGAACGAACATCACACACGACACTGTGGCAAAACTTATTAACAAGTTTCAGAAAACTGGAAATGTTGCAGATCAACCGCGAAGTGGTCCAAGACGTACAGCCACCGATGAAGACACAACAGCTACGATACTTACAGCGCTTACACGGAGTCCCAGAAAAAGTACACGACGGTTGTCTGCAGAAAGTGGTGTCAGCAGATCGAGTATCAGGCGCATTTTGAAAGCAAACAAATGGCATCCATACAAATTGCATATGGCACAGCATTTGAGTGAAGACGACCCGGATAGACGGATGGAATTCTGTGAATGGGCATTAACCAAAGTGAACGAGGATGCAAACTTTTCAACTAAGATCTTGTTTACTGATGAAGCAAATTTTTACGTCAATGGAGAGGTTAATCGGCAAAACATACGTTATTGGAGTAATGCTAACCCTAACTGGCTGAGTCCGACGAAGATGCAAGGTGCCGGTAAAGTGATGGTGTGGGCCGGGATATGGGGTGACAGAATTATTGGACCAATTTTTGTCAGTGGAAATCTTAATGCCGAAAGGTATCTTAACATGTTGCAAGAAGAGATTTTCCCATCCCTGCTAAACGAGGAAGGTAACTTCCCAGTTTACTTCCAGCAAGATGGAGCTCCACCTCATTATGGTCTTCACGTGCGTCGGTATTTGGATCAGCAGTTTCCGGATGCTTGGATTGGTCGGCGTGGTCCTGTGGAGTGGCCTCCCAGATCCCCAGATCTCACCCCCCTTGATTTCTATCTTTGGGGGCACTTGAAGGCCATGGTGTATCAGGAAAAGATACGAGACATAAATCATCTAAAGGAACGTATCACCAACGCCATTACAAGCATAACGTCAACTGTGCTAATGCGTGTTCATCAACAGTGGGGAACACGTATTGAAATGTGTTTTCAAAACAATGGCAACCATGTAGAGCATATTATATAAATAAAAATGGTTGTCCATAAAAAAATGTTTATTTTTCCTATGTATGGAAACTTACGGCCCACCCTGTATATATATATATATATATATATATATATATATATATATAATATATATATTATATATATATACACGACATAACAAACGCCATGTAAACGATAGTACTTTCAGCGCATAGAAATATTGTAAAATTTTCACTCGGATTTCCTCCTCTGTACTTCAAAATTTTCACTTCATCTTTAAATTTCTTTCCTCCTTCTCAACCTCTTTTCTCTGCTTTGCTTTGAAGCTTTCACTCGCTTTTAACTTTTTTTCCTTCTTTTAACCTTCCTTCTCAAACGGACAGCCTCGTAGGGACCAACCGGTCTATTGCCGTTTGCTGTCCTTCGTATTAAGTAAAAACTATACCATACAAAAAACACACGAACGAGTACATAAGGCAAAAAACATACTTAAAAAAAAAAATCAGATTTAAGCATACTCTATGGAAACATTATCCATACTGTCAGGTCCGGTAAACTTCCATATACATTATGAAGGATGTGGAAACATTTGGTCGACAATAGCGCTGATCTAACTAGAAGCGGTGTTAACAGCGTGGCCACGATGTAGCCCAAAACGTCAAGAGAATAATATATATACACATGTGTGTGTTAGAAGATATATGACAATACTATCCGTTAAATTAAGTGGATACTCTTAACTTGATAATTGTCATTTGACTTCTAAGAATACACATGACAGATTATATATATTACAGACAATAAATACTTTCTTTTATTGGATGAAATGCAACGTTTACAACGGCATTAGAATAATAAACATCACAGTGTGTATATATATATATATAAGACCGGACTTATGGGAGACCCTGTATATTGGATATCATTTCTTTTCTGCCTTCAATAAATGAGGGGTCGCGCGTCTTACGGTACCTAAGCGCCACCACAGGCGAAAACGTGTTTTTGATGGATATCACTATTTTCACCCTTCCTCTATCGCGTGGTTTGGGTTATAATGACCTTACGACACTAGAAGTATGGTTGAAAACCTTATGAAGCTAGCTACTTTTTTCACCTCTATCGCCAGCCAAAAGTTCAACCAAAGTTCGGCATAATAAGAAAATCAAAAAATTAAAAAACTATATATATAAAATATAAAAATCTATTCCAAAAACTCATCAACATCTTCATTAGCATACTTAGAACTCTAATTTAGCCAAAAAATGAACGTTCTAGCTCAATTAATAGCAGAGATACTATTGCCAGAATATTGCTGAACTTTGGAGGCGATTTCTGACGAATTTTAATTTTGGCGCTTAGATACCTTAAGACGCGGGACCCCTCAAATATTGACTGAGATTTACATTTTCTTGAAAGTGATTTTGTGATTTACTTTTCAGTTAATTTTAATGATTTAATTTTTTCTTTTTTTTTTTTTTTCACTTATTTACTTTTTTCAAGGTCTGTTGGTAAACTTGGCAATAGTTTTAACTCGATTTTGACGTTTGTATTAGGTCAGTACTCACCCTGGAAGGAATGGTTCTAAGTTCGAATTATACACATTTGTCCACATTTACGGAGACATCTTTGGATAGAATTGAAAACTATAGATTTAAAATCCTTATTTACACCCGAGCGAGTTTATAAAATTGGACCTAATGAAGAAGGAACGGCTCTTAATTCGTAGGAGATGGACTGCAACTCTGTTCAGAAGAATTAATCTGTAGTAGGTTGTCAATGGAAAGACCTAATTGAGAACGTGTCTAAGGGGTGGCAAGCAATGATTGCTCCCCCCCCCCCTGCACAGATGAAACTAATAGAGGTACAAAAAAAATTATTGTTGCACCTTTTAGACAATTTAATTCTACGTCTAAACAAAACCACTCGATAGTTGGTGTTGCCTCCTTGTGCTTGGCGGACGGCTTCAAGTCGGCAAGGTAGGAGGTGAGGAGAGACTCGAAAAGGTCAGTGTCGTAGTCAAGATTTTGGAGGATTGTTTCGATGTGCTGCTCCATGGTCCAGCGGCAGAATCGGGTGGCTGGTGGTTCAGCAACCATGAGGGAGTCCACTCGGTCTTTCAAGATGGATCCTGAACAATTCTGCTGCCGGACCATGGAGCAGCACATCGAAACAATCCTCCGAAATCTTGAGTACGACACTGACCTTTTCGAGTCTCTCCTCACCTCCTACCCTTGCCGACTTGAAGCCATCCGCCAAGCACAAGGAGGCAACACCAACTATTGAGTGGTTTTGTTTAGACGTAGAATTAAATTATCTAAAAGATGCAACAATAATTTTTTTTTGTACCTCTATTAGTTTCATCTGTGCAGGGGAGACAATCATTGTTTGCCACCGTGTACTACAGGCCACAAATCCAAATTTGACCCTGTGGAAGTTTATGTAGGAAGTAAAGTGTAAGGCTTTAACCTCTTTCGGAATATCTGAAGTCATATGACGGAGGGGATCTACAGCTTTACGTGGGATCCGAACCACGGTTCGCTACAGAATTTGGACGCGAAGGACAGCCTCCCATCCAACTACTTTCCAGATCTAATGTCGCTTAACCTCACTGATCGATCGACGGGAAGCGGTGTTACGATACTGGCCACGACGTAGCCCTTATGAAGGAAGCAAATGAGATTAAATTCACAATTTATGTCATACCAACAACCCTTTATAACGGAAGAAATAAATTCAATGAGCTGAGCTTCAGCCCGCTGCCAGCAGAGATGGTTGCATAAGGGTTCCCCCATTTCTTAGCGATAAAAGCTTTGCAGCGAGTGTCGACAATCCCCAAAGCACACCCGAATGTATCCTACGGGTGTGAAAGCCTTCCAGAATAAAGACCAATAATCGAAATTTTATTTCGGATAACTTTCACCATTTTATTAACATCAAAAGGTGACATTTCAAAAGGCAAACTATATCCATTTTTAGTAATAGATAAAGATAGATATGGGCTGTCGATCCATTATTTTCTTAACCGATTAACTGGCACATTAATCAGCAAGTTAATAGGTTTAAGAAAACAGTTTTAATATTTGAGCGCGACTTACCATTCCTTAAAAAACAACAAACTTACGATACCAGAGAAAGTCAATGAATACAACAAAATGGACTAATTCTATACTTCTAATTTACATACTAGATAGTTAATTAGTAATTACTAAAGAAAACTCAATTTCAAATGCCATGAGCCTATAACAGCCTTGAACTACTTCCCTCGTATTGTGAATTAATCTTGTAGCCGTTTTCTATAAATACAAAGTGGCCAGAAAAGCACTTGACACAAAATGAACTGAAAAATTTCGCGGCATGTTAGTGACGTTTTACTGTGTGTTTATTTTGTGAAATATTGCATCATCAAAAAATTAGTTGCAGGATAGTCAAAGTAGTATCATCCGTATGAAGTTGTGTCAAGTGCTTTGTTGGTCTCTCTCTCTCTCTCTCTCTCTCTCAGAAACCCAGAAACTATTGGGTTGTATCAGGAGGCAATTTCAGTTTCGGAACAGGGAGATTGTGCTCTCACTGTGCAATTCCCTTGTTCGGCCGCACCTGGAGTATGCTGTGCAGTTCTGGTCGCCCGCCCTCAAGAAAGATATTGAGAGGCTGGAGCGAGTGCAGGCGGGGGCCACAAAGTTAATCCCTTCCGTTAGGCATATGGGCTGCAATCGACGGTTGCGCGCCCTGAACTTGTTTTCGTTTGAAACTCGGAGGCTGCGCGGTCAACTGATCGAGGTTTTCAAGCTCTTACGCGGGTTGGACGATGTCGATTTTAGAAGTATGTTTAGTTTAAATAATAACCCAACTCGCAACAATGGTTGGAAGTTGGATTTGAAACGGTTTGGGACTGGTGTGTGTGGGAATTACTTTGCCTATAAGATCTGTGACACATGGAACAGGTTACCTTCGGAAGTTGTGAACAGTTCCTCTGTGGATCAGTTCAAGAAAAGGGTAGACGAAATCTTGCACACTATTTGAGTGTGTAAAGACATTTAGGACCTCAGTCTGCGGAAATTTCTTTTCCTATAAAATAGTTAATATCTGGAACCAACTTCCCTCAGAGGTTGTTTCCAGTCAAAGTGTAAATGTGTTTAAAAATAGGCTAGACAAAGTACTGAATACTCTCATGGTTTAAGACTAAAACATAAGAAAACTCTG
The DNA here is from genome assembly GCA_023014485.1 of Bathynomus jamesi. Taxonomy (NCBI): domain Eukaryota; kingdom Metazoa; phylum Arthropoda; class Malacostraca; order Isopoda; family Cirolanidae; genus Bathynomus; species Bathynomus jamesi. The sequence continues at coordinate 529,257 of JAJOZX010001505.1, forward strand.
CAGGAGATCGCTTGCACGGTGTCTCTGTGAGCAAGCTAAATATAGAGCTATTTATATATTCTCCACTTTCCTGTAAAATTTCCTTGGCTGCTTTTCCAGGGTCGGGGTATTTTCTTCAACCTTTTTCCGTACCTGCCTCTGGCAGGGAGGGAGCGGAGGGTGGGGAGAGAGCCTTCTACTTTTCTATCCAGTTTTCTACTACTGCTGGGATAGTTGAAAGAAAAATAAACTTTTACAAAATTTTCCCTGGCACCCGTTGCCATTGGTACCTCCTCGGTATGGGCCGCAAGGCCTTTTGAGGTACTTCTTTTCCTTGTAACTCCTTGTAACTCTCTCTCTCTCGTAGATAAGTATAATTTTTTTTTAAAAATCCAGGGCATGGATTAGGTAAGATAGAATTGCGTTTCTACCGTCACAATTTCCTTTTCTCTTCTTTTCCTTGGGTGGCTGGATGCACGTGGCGGGTGAGGGCATGGTGTGGAAAATCTGATTTCTGTTTTCAGTTCCTGTTTCAACCCCTTTCCCGTACAAGCATTTAGTCACTTTGTGTACAAACATTTAGTCACCTCGCCGGCATGATGACTTTGCGCGTCCATGGGTGTACGCATGGAGAGTTTAAACTTTACCTCTTTCTTAATCCTTTTGAAGCTAGCCTCGGGGTCTTTGTTGAACCGATACTTCGGTAAATAGAACTGTAAACATTTTGTACAAAATCAAAACCATATGTTCGAGGTTTTTGTGATGATACCAAGTTGCTGATATACGATCAGTACAAATATATTAGTTAGTTAGTTTATTCAACAGTGCTATCTAGTGTACGATTTGCGTGTGCATAGCGTAATTGTAGAGCTAGATTATACAGGGTGTCCCATAAGTCCGGCATCATAGGAGAAATTCATATTTTTCTATTTCTACAAACCATAATTCATATGCTCGGGATGCCAATTTCCCGTCCACCATTCTGTTCAGTGACGAAGCTGTTTTTTATGGAAATGGTGAGGTAAATCGACAGAACACCCGCTACTGGTCTCAAAACAACTCTCACTGGTATACCTCTTCAAAGGAACAAGGTGCATCTCGGGGTGATGGTATGGTGTGGCATTTGGAAGGATCGCATCATAGGCCCCCCTCTTTTTCGATGAACGTGTCACTGGAGGCACCTACCTACGTATACTCAAGGAAGAAGCATTTCCCAGTGTCTTGAACGAAGAAGGAAATTTCCCAACATGGTTCCACCAAGACGGCGCTCCTGCACATTACAGCACCCAAGTAAGGGAATACCTGTACCAACAATTCCCTGGTCATTGGATAGGACGTCGAGGGCCTGTGGAATGGCCAGCTAGACGCCCAGATCTCACGCCACTAGATTTTTATCTCTGGGGCCACTTGAAAGCGCTGGTATACGCAGAGAAAATTACGAGTGTTGAACATTTGCGGCAGCGCATTATTGGGGCATGTAACACCATTACTCCTGACATCATTCACCGTGTGCTTGCTGACTGGATATCACGTCTGAATTTGTGTATTGAAAACAATGGTGGACATATTGAGCACGTTCTGTAAATAAAAGCTTTTGTTTTGCCTTTTTTTATTATTTTTCCTATGATGCCGGACTTATGGGACACCCTGTATATCCTCCTTTCCTGTAAAATTTCCAAGCCTATTTTTCCAGGGGTCAATGTATTTTCTTCAACCTTTTTTCTGTACCCATCTCTGTCGGGGAGGGTGGTGGAGAGAGAGCTTTATGCTTTCTATCCAGTTTTCTACTGCTGCTAGAACAGTTAAAAATGAACCAATTTTATAACAGGAGCCTCCCCGAGTGGACCGAAAGGTCTTTGAGGCTTCCTCTTGTCCTTGTAACTCCTTGTAACTCCTCGTAACACTCTCTTTCTTTCTCTTTCTTTATATATATATATATATATATATATATATATATATATATACACACACACCTTTCAACCTTTCAAATGTTCCGTGCGATGATTCCTCATTTCACGAAGGTGAAGCTTGTCGCCCCTTCTCTCGAGTTCGCTTGGTGAAGTAGTGAGTTGGTTTCTTGTACGCTCCACCTCACGTAGCCAGGTGCGCCCGGTTCATCGGGGATTGTTCTGAGCCAGGCGTATATATATATATATTAGGGTGTCACTAGGTAATAGGGGGAAAATTAAACGATGGATATTTTCCTATGACACCCCCTAAAATTGTTCCATTTGGTGTAAAACATACGAAAGAGAAATGTGGTCCTGATTGGTCATCATTTAAAGGTCGCCCTCGTCACTGAAAACAAGACCCATTTGTTGACGTCAACAAGCTGTTCAGTGTTCACAGCTTGGGCCGAACCAGATAATAAAAAACAAGGCAATTTGGTGAAATAACGAAAGTAAGACACTTAAAAACGCAAAGAATACAAACAGTTTATTATATAATCAAAATAGAAGACATAATTTGGCGAATAATGGTACAAAATGGAGAAGCAACAAAAGCAAAACTTTGAGAAATAAAATACATATACAGTAGCAGAATAATTGGTGCTCATACGCTGATCAGTGATTAGTTCTTTCGCGTCCTCACTAATGCTGATTTGTTCGGAGCTGGGTGTTGCTTTCTGTGGTCAGTGACAACTTGAACGAGGAACTGGAGCTGTTCTTCTTTCACTGTCAACTTTCCGTTCAGCTCCTTCACCAGAGCCACGGCCCGTTCTGCTCTGTCGTTCACCAGTGCAAGTTTGGAGACCACATCCCGAGCTTGCACGTATTCAGAGTTTGAAGAGTTTGACGTCCATGAACTGGGATGGTGGAGCAGAAAGCAATCTGGCAACTGAAGTTTTGAGAAGAATCCTCGGGTGTTCTTTGTGATCAGTTGCTCCAGTCCTTTGCTGTCACTGAGGAACATAGTATCAAGAACCAAAGGTCGTTATGGCGGCATGTGAGGGGCTTCTTGATCTAACGCTGCAACCATGCTGCACTTCACTTCCATCGATATCCTCTCATCAAAGAACGCCAGACCCACTGCCTCCTCCGAATGGTACCACAGGTGCGCAGACAGCTTCTTGGTGGTACCATCAGAGATCTTCTTGTGCGGGTATCGAAGGAGCGTCCTCATCAATTCCCAATCATTCAGCGGAGCTTCGATGGACAGATGAGCTGTTGCCCACGCTTTCATGTAAACTAGAACAGAAAAGAGGCAGATATCTCGAATTCCGCGTTCCTCAGTGTTCGTCAGTTTAAACTGTCTTCGGAAGAGCCAGATCTTGATGGCATAGAGCCCCTTAGCCATCCATCTCGCCCGGTGCATAGCACCAGGGGCGCGGAAGTTTAGTCCCTTGTATGGAACTCCTCCAAGAAAGATGACGGAAAGATCGAGGAATTCCTGATAGTCATCACGAACTTGAAGTGCTTGTGATTTTGCAAACTCAATGAGCTCCGTTCTATGCTTAAAAATAGCTGCTTTGGTGAACGCATCTGTTTCCGCAGTTTGGAACTGTTGCTGGTCAATGCGGGTCCAATAATCATGGAAGCGCTTGAAAAGCAGAATTTCTGGACCGGTAGATACTGAATCTAGCGATGCTGCGAATGGTGTCTGCACGCGCAGTGTAACAGGTCACGTCCAACCTTTTCTTCCAGAAGAACACAAGTTCCTCCACGGTGGCCTGTGTTTGTCGCGGTTGTGTCGAAACACATAGATTTGACATGATCGGTCACTCCCCATTCATTCAGGCAGCGCGGTTCCTGACAGAAGTTTTGGCACCCCGAGGAGCTGCTCTGTCCCGGAGCCAGATACAAGAATAGGTAAGCGGTCAACATATTCTCGTGACGTCAGATCTTGCATGAGTTTTCCGTCCTAGTGAACAGTCAACGGACTATTGCCTTGGAACTCGCTCTTCAGTTGCCGAGCCTTAAGGGTACGGAATTTTTCACGCTGACGATGAATGGATCCACGATTGATGTTGTAGTCGCTAGCATCATGCCCTAAGCTGGAAGCTGCCTCAAACAGCAGATATGTGGCCTTTCTTGACGAGAGTTGCGTGCGATCAAGCGCTGCCGCCAATTCCGATGTCATGATGTTCTTCGTTGCTCTTTGTTTAGACGCTAACGAACCACCACATGCTCCTTTTTCTTCGCTATCATCTGAGCTGGAGGATGAGGACTCCAAAACCGCTTCGTTGGATACTGCCTCCATTTCAGCTGCTGATCGCTTTCTTCGTTTCTCCTCTTCCTCCCGACGTCGAGTACAATCTTTGACTTGGCGCTGATGGGTCATGTCCAAACCTGCCATTGAACCTGGACGTCCTTTCTGGCGCTGCTGCTGAAGGAACTCCCAATCCTCTGGGTACTTGACCAATTTCTCACAATCAGCGTGGGCGATGTCAAAGAGACGATCGAGGCGTTCAATGAATTCTTTTTCTTTCGTCTTGTGTGAATCGCTCGTCCTTGAGGCGTGTTTTTTGAGTCCTTTCCACTCCTCGAAGACTTTATCCAGTTTGCTGACGCAGTGTGTCTCGAGTCTGGTTGGAATGTGAGCTTTCTCCCAGAAGGACATCACTGCTCGAAGTGACTTCCTCAACGCGTCACGTATTGTCATTTTCTTTTCATGGTGAAGGTAAAGGAAGTAACCGAATGCTTGCCAGTAGGAAGGAAGCTTGCATCCTTTCACCTCATCAACCGCTGCCCCTAATAGGTATATACACTTCCGGGTTTCCATCACCAGAAATCACGTAGCTGAAATGAGAAACGGTGAATCGTTAAGTATTGTTCACTTTATTTCTCAGATATTCAGACACACACAGATACACACACACACATATATAGAGAGATATATAGATATCTAATGAACGATTATGGAGACGCCGCGCAAGCATTAAACTTTGGAAGGCGGGGGCGACCTTTTATAGTTATTCAAATAAAAAGATTTTTCAGTCACCATGTTTGTTTTACCAATGGAATAGATTCGCGGGGTGTCAGCATGAAAATTTCAAACTTTGCATTTAAGTGACACCCTAATATATATATATATATATATATATATATATATATATATATATATATATATATATATATATAATATATATATATATATATATAAAATTTTGTGTGTGTGTGTATATACTGTATATAATTGTGTATATATATTGTATATACTGTATAATTCTTCCATAATTTTGCAAAAATGAAGTCGAAAAACCATGCAATAGAAACGTGTTCTTTGAAGAAGAACTACAAGGGGAAAGTATAACAGACTTCGACTTTACGACGGATGATATTGCACAAGCTATAGGGAAACTAAAAGCACATTCAGCGGCAGGACCGGATAAATGGAATGCCACACTGATCAAAAACTGCAAGAATGCAATAGCTGAGCCCCTATATTGGATATGGAGACGATCACTAGGCACGGGAGAAATACCGGGCATCCTGAAGAACGCGAACATAGTCCCAATATATAGAGGAGATCAATCCGAGGCCAAAAACTATAGGCCAGTGCAGGGGCGTACCTAAAGTATTTGGCACCCGGGGCGGATCCTTCCTTTGGCACCCCCCATAAATAATTTTAAAATTTAAACACACAGAAAAATATATTATGTTTGCGAGTAGATTTTTAAACAGGAAATCCAGTCTCTGCTTTCGAACCTTAATTTCTGCAAATTGATCAATGACCTCATCAAAATTCACCTTCTTTGCATATTCATGTTCAACTGAAAGTAAAGCCAGATTTGTCAATCTTGTCTGACTCATGGTCGAGCGAAAGAAATTTGTTATCAATTTCAATTTGGGAAAACTTCTTTCACATGAAGCAATAGACACACAGACAGTCAAAAAGAATCTCAAACACAGTGACAAGCTTGGCAAAGATTCACAAAAATCCCATTTCACAATAAACTCCAGAAACTGCAATGCTGTCCATTTCTTTGCCTCTTCAACGCTCATTTTGGCAGCTTCCAAATGCCTCCGAAGTCGTCCAATTTCCACACTGATATCTTCATCAGAGAATTCATCGAAAATCTGAATCAAATTTGGAATATACTTCCGAAGTTCTTCTTCTGTTGCAACAACCAAAGTGTTTGGCTGAATAACAGCGAAGATTGACAGAATTTGATCCATTGCCTTAGAACGAATCTCCAATTCTTGATGAAAGCGATCAAGACATTCAAACATAGCCCTTTTTACTTCCTCTGGCAATGTGAGACCAGGATCCTTTGCCATCTCTCCTGGCATCCTTTTTCGGAGCTTTACTCTCCCTCTTCTCTCCATAGAAATGTCCATTTCCTCACACTTTGTAGTTGCATAATGAATGGCCCTCTCCACAATTTCAATGCGCTGATCTTCAAGAAACAGCTTTAGAGCTTAGAGCTTCACAATACACTTTTCAAGGCTGATTCCAACTGTTTGCAAATACTTTTGTGTGAGATTAATTTCTTCCAGGACTTCACACCAGAAAGAAAGGTAACTCAAAAAAGAGAACTCACATACAGCAAACAGCAAAATCTGAGCTGATCCTCTTGTGTCCACATTTTCTTTGGGATCGCGACGATGCATTTACCGGGTATTATAACATCACGACGATGCATTTATAAACACTTAAACATCACTATGATACCACATTGTCAAAAATTACTGGACACTGGTATAAGTACCATGATATTGTTATAAACACCAGCACTTTATGCTTTATCATAATTATTTAATGAAACATACCTCATGTATGTGGAGTCACAGTGTCAAGTGAACAAGACTTGGAATGTCAGTTGCAGCCAGCTGGCTATGCTCAACAAACGTTCGCCTTTCGATGTAATTTTTATCAAATATTTAATTTTTCGTTTGTAAATTTTGTATTGTCAACAAAAATAAAAAATGATTTTATAGTGGAAATTAACATTAAGCTGTTGTAATAGTTTGAACATTTTTAATTTTTTTTCTTACTTTGGCGAATTTTTCATTTGGTTTGAAAACTTGTACTGGTATTTCAACTCTCTCGATGGCACCCCCCTCCTGGCTGTCACCCGGGGCGGACCGCCCCCCTCGCACCCCCCTTAGTACGCCACTGGGCCAGTGTCGCTTACATCTCATCTCACTAAAATATCTGAAAGAATAGTTAGACAGAAAATCTATGACTTTTTGGAAACTCAGAAAAAATTCAATCATAACCAACATGGGTTTCGGTCAAGCAAATCATGCGTATCACAACTAATTGAACACTACAACAACATTATTGATGCACTTGAAAATAATGAAAAATATGATGTAATATACACAGACTTTGCCAAAGCGTTCGACAAGTGTGACCATAGAATCATAATACATAAACTGAAATATATGGGAATAACAGGAAAAATAGGGAAATGGATATATAATTTCCTTAGTGAGCGGCGGTAAGTCGTTAAAGTACAAGGAGTATCTTCATCAGAATCAGAGGTCCTCAGCTCAGTACCACAAGGAACAGTATTAGCTTCATTACTCTTCATAATCATACTAACTGACGTAGATGAGGACGTTACCAGAGACAGCACAGTAACATCCTTTGCCGATGACACAAAGATTAGTAGAAAAATAAGAAACCCAGAAGATATAAGATCTCTACAAACCGACATGAACAGAATCTACAAGTGGACAGAAGACAACAATATAAAGTTTAACACTGAGAAATTTAGCTGTTACGGTACTGAAAAAGAGAAGACCTAAAATCCATGGAATATTATACCCCAAATGGACAGGAAATTCAGGGAAATTCTAAAGCAAAAGACTTAGGGATTGTAATGACTGATGATGCGAAATTTGAAACACAAAATAAGATAGCAGTAAACAAAGCAAAGAGAATAACTGGGAAATGAGAACCTTTAAACGAAGGGATAGGAATATAATGATTCCTCTGCTGAAAACACTGATCATACCCAAATTGGAATACTGCTCGGTCCTAACATCCCCAATAAAAAAGAAGACATTAGACAGCTAGAAGGGATTCAGAGAAGCTTCACAGCCAAGATCAATGGGTGCAAAGAACTAAATTACTGGGAAAGGTTACGCGAATTAAACCTATATTCACTGGAAAGGAGAAGAGAGAGATACATCATTATTTACACTTGGAAAATAATGGAGAAACTAGTCCCTAATCTTACTCTGAACCCTGTAACTCCCCAAACAATGGTGGAAAGTAGAAAAGGAAGACTGTGTCGTATTCACAAATTAAAGGAGAGACAGGGAACATCCTTAATCCTGAAAGAAAATAGTTTTGTTGTGAGGACCAAAACTGTTTAATCAGCTGCCCAAAGACCTAAGGAATACGAGTAGTGTTGCGGTGGACATCTTCAAAAGAAGATTAGACGCCTGGCTCAGAACAATCCCCGATGAGCCAGACGTACCTGGCTATGTGACGTGGAGACTGGAGAGTACAAGAAACCAACTCACTACTTCACCAGGCCAACTCGAGAGGAAGGGCGACAAGCTTTACCTTCGTGAAATGAGGAATCATCCCACGGAACATGTGAAAGGTTGAAAGGTAAGGTGTATAATCTGTATATATAATTTAGGGTGATTCAAAAATTGACCGAAAAAAATGTTTTGGAATTTTTTTTCGGGCCACCCTCTGATTATGTTTAATTTGGTAAAAAAGTAATGCATGCAGATTTTGAATTAAAAAAATTAATTTTTAGGGGTCGCTACCACAAGTTGAAAATCAGACAAAATAAGAAATATATGCTGTTTCCACACCACCCTTGAGGTAAAGCATACGGCGCGTTACCTTTTTTTTTAAGTGGAAGGTCTCCGGTAGGCCTATCATAACCACTCTACATTTTCAAATTGACAGTTCTTCTGTAATAATAATAAGACTTCCGTAATAATAATAACCTTTTGTTCATTATATTTCACTGTTAATTTCTTAATGATGATATTGTCTTCTCGTTTTTATTTGGAAGAGCAGCTCTATATTTCTTTACCACTTGGAGGAGATACTGTTTCTGTTCTTCATCATTTGTGATTAGTTTGTTGTATTCATCGACTAATTTAACTCCTCTTTCTGCATTGTCATTAACAACTTAAATTTTTCTTATGACTTGTTTTACGTTGTTGTAGCAGTCATCTTCATTCCACTCTTCAGAGTTCTTATTAAGAAACGTTGATGGTAAACCAAGTCTATTAAAAAATTCTTTTGTATTTGCACTAACAAAGTCTTCGAGTTCTCTGTTTTCAATAACTTCAGGGTCAATAACAGCTTTTTTCTCTGGATTTGGTTCGGCGCCGTTTTGTAATGCTTGCTTCATTCGGTTTTTAGTTTGGTGTAGCACGCCATCATCAAAGAAAGCAAATGCTATTAACTCCTCTGAAAGATACCATAAATGATTCATCATTTTCTTCAGGGCAACAGTTGCAATGCGTTCATCTTTTAGTTTGTACAGTTGCAGTTTCTTCAACATCTCTAAATCGAGACGAGGAGCGAGAACTGAAACTGACGCTGTAAACCAGGATTTAACATATATGTGTACAGCAAAGAGGCAGAAATCTCTAAGGCCTTTTTCTTCTCTAGGTGTTAATTTAAATTGTGTTTTTAAACAACCAAATTTTCATGGCATAAATGACTCTTGCCATCCATCTTGCTCGGTGAACGCCAGCTGGTCTTCTGAATGAAACTCCTCTCTTTGGTACTCCACCAAGGAAAATGATTGTCAGTTCCAGCAATTCTTTGTAATCGTCACGAGGTTGATGTTCTTCAAGTTGAGTGGTAGCAAACTCAATCACTTCTGCTTTTATATCAGTAATACTGGGTATGGTATTTGGATCATCTAATGCTGTTCTTTAGTTTTTTGTGTCTAATTTTGACCATTTCATTCTAAATCGTTTGAAAATTGCAATATCAGGTCCTGATGATGCAGGCAATGAATGTGAAACAACAGCTTCTAACATTATTTCTAGTATGTGATGTCTGCAGGCCAGCCACAGCATACGTTTGTTCATTTTCTGTTCTAGAAGAACACAGGCACCATTCCTACGACCTGTATTCAATGCTGTGGTGTCAAAACACATGCATTTTATTTTGTCTGAGATATCCCAATTCAAACAAGCTTGGTGGACGGCATTTGCAGTTAATTCTCCTGTGCTTGCAGTGATTTTTGGAACACCAAGAAGTTGATCAATGCCATCTCCTGAAATCAGTATAGGGAGTCGTTCAACAACTTCTCGTCCTGTTATGTCTTCTATTAGTTTTCTGTCCCAATGAATGGTTAAAGGAACATCAGCTTTAAATTCTTTCTTTAAATTTTCTCCAAATTTTTTCCGAAATTTTTCTCTTGCTCTTCTTATAGATGAATAACTGACATTGAATTCTTCTGCATTTTTTCCAAGACCTTCAATCGTTGGTATCATCATTAATGATGCACTTTTATTGCTCATTTTTGTTACATCAAGGGCTGCAAGCAATGTATCATGAAGCAATTTTTGTTTCTTTCGTACAGTCTGTTTTGAGGTGGATGGTTCACTAGGATCAACCGTAAACTCTTCATCAGATGTTGTATTTTGTCTTTCAGCACCAGAACTGCTAGTTGAGTCACTGAGAACCACAGTTTCTTCAAATCTCGACATTTCTCTTGCTTTTCTTATGTTTAATTGTTCTTCCTTTTTCTTAGCATATTTTTCTTTCTTTGCAAACTCTTTATCAATCCCATCCATTTTTCCTTTTCGCCCCTGTTCTCGCTGGAGTCTTAGAAATAGCTTATCTTCTTCAATATCAATTAGCTTCATAGCATCTGCATGTGCTATATCAAACAGGCTATCTAATTCTTGGTTCCATTTGGTTTGCTTATCTAATAGATTTTTTGATTGTTTCGCCTTATTCTCTTTATTTTTCTTTAATCCTTGCCATTCTTTGAACAGTTTCTCAATTTTGTCAACAACGTGCGACTTCTTTCTAGTTGGAATTCTTGCTCCTCCCCATACTGCCAACCAGTGTTGGGCACTAAAACGTTAATCCGATAACAGTTAATTAACGAAGTTAACTTTTTTAACGGACTATTAACGGGAGTTAATTTCCATTTATCGTTATCGGACCAGTTAACTTCCGATAACTCGATATTTAGTCTGTTAAAGTCCGTTAACACGTTAACTGCGAGGAGTCATTCACGGAAGATCACCGCTCCGCGAATGAATTCAAACCGCCATAACTTCAGTCTGCCAATTCCGTCCTCTGCCGCAGTGGAACGGCTCTTCTCTCTCGGCAAGGACATCCTGAGGCCCAAGAGGTCAAGACTGGCAGTTGGGCCTAACTTTGAGAAGTTGGTCTTTCTGAAGGGCAACCAGCACATTGTGTCATAGTCTTTAATAAATGTGCCTAAAATTTAATTTTACCTTTCAGTTCCCGCCATAATAATTCCCTGGTAAATTAAAATTTAGTTAATGGTTAGTGGTTAGTGGTTACAAGGGTTTCAAAACATGTAATCAGTACATTTTTTATTAAAAATAAAAAAAAAGTTATTAAGCAAAAAAGTTGCAAAACTTGATAAAAATACAGTTAAATACCTATTTATTGTTGGATTTTGCATAAATAAACATTTTCTATGGGTTTTAAAGCTTTTTTCCTTGATTTTTTTAAATGTTAGTAAAGAAATAGTTATCGTTAACGGATTATCGTTAACTTCCGTTAACTTTGTAGTAAAATTATCGGATTATCGTTATCGGAGTTAAAAATTGGGGTTAACGGATTATCGTTATCGAAGTTAACTTTTTGGTTAACGGATTATCGGATTATCGTTATCGGAGTTAAAAATTGGGGTTAACGGATTATCGTTATCGAAGTTAACTTTTTGGTTAACGGTGCCCACCACTGCTGCCAACACATCATTTGCAGTAGACAAGCAGGCTTCTCGAATTGTTTGTTTTTTGTTTCTGTAAGCCATAGTTTCTCGCTTTTCTTGTGTGCATAGCAGTACCCCTGCTAGAAGATGGCGGGGGTTCCATGACGAGAGTCGACAGCAAAACCACTTACACTCACGACAGTCAGACGACTACTGAATTATAGCTGTACAGACAGTACAGTGTACAAGTGCCGGTTGCCCTCATTATTCGGTCACAACAGTGTAAATGGTTACAAGAGTGTTGTGTTTACTCAGCACTGTTAGCTCTATGTGCATTAACGCACTTATCACACGGAACAGATATTATAAGAAAAACGTCACAGTTCAAAACTCAATTTCCTGAAAGTAAACAGAAAAGTAATAGTTTAGATTACGGTAGCGACCCCTAAAATTTATACATTACGTTTTTACCAAATTAAACATAATTAGAGGGTGGCCTGGAAAAAATCTAACAATCGATATTATTTAATCACCCTAATATATATATATATATATATATATATATATATATATATATATATATATATATATAAACGAACTTTTAAAATATATGACGAAATGTCACGATGTCTGTATCAAAGCCCAGCTAAGGACGAACTCGCTGCGTGTAATGTATTTGGCTCTCCTTTTAAAGGGGACTTATTTGGTTGGTGGCGATACCGTCCGTCTTAATAACCTCAGCTGGATGACAGATGTTAAATGGATCAACAACTAACCAACAACTAACTAACAACTAACTAACAACAACTAACTAATTGTCATCAGACCACCTGCCCATCATCATTACAACACATTCTACACTCTGCCCCAACAGCCTTAGGCAAACTTACAGAAATTACAAGAAAGCTGATTGGGAACAGTTCACAATACAGACTGAGGAACAATTCACCACATTAAACAGCACACCCATCATGAACATCAATACAACACTCAAGACATTTAATCAGATCATCAATAATGCAAACAAATACATACCGAAGGGCAACATTAGGAAATACAACCCAAATTACACTAGAGAAATAGCCCACCTTATAAGGCAACGTAACAACCTCAAATATAACACACAAACCCCACACACAGAAGCCATAAAACAGCAGATACAACAGCTCAACACAGAAATAAACAACAAACTCAAAGAAAAACAAACAGAAACATTCAGGGAATTCATAACAACATTAAACCACTCAACAGACATCCAGGCTATACAAGACTATAAACGGCATTACCCACTCTAACAGCGGCATTCACACCTCACACGCGGCTATCTGTCGCAGCCAAAATAATATCCCAACATACACACAACAAGCTAACATTCTAGTTAATCACTACGCAAAGATAAGTCACTTAAACAGAGACAACAACCAGAAACATGCAGACAGACAAACAGCCAGACACAAGAAAACCTACAGACTCGACACAACCATTACACCCTTCAATACAGACCAGACCACCAAGATCATCAAAAACATTAAGAATTCGAAGGCTACTGGACCAGACAACATATCTAACATACACCTTAAACACTTGGGCCCACAAGGAATACTAGCTCTCACAAATATCAGCACATATTCATACCAACACTGTATTATTCCTGACATATGGAAACAAGGTAAAATTATTACACTACTCAAACCAAACAAAAATCCAACAGAACCAGCTTCCTATAGACCCATTACTTTACTATGCACACATGGGCGCCCGCAGGTAGGGGCAAGGGGGGGCGCTTGCCCCCCTCTGGAAATGCCAAGAAAATATATTAAATATTTTCTAAGAAAATATTTATATCCTAAACTTGCTGAAAAGTATCCAACTGCCTCCTAAAGGGTGAAAAATTTTATTTGTGTGCATGATAAAAGGTTGCTACCTTTTTATTTGTTCACCGGGAGAAAATCAACTCCAACAAAACTGATTTTATGGAAAAGGTTGTTCATAATTTTGGTAGTGACCGCAGACGACTACAATTCCTATTCAAATGAGCAGTGTAGGGGATGCTCGAAACACCGTTTTCAAATTAGGTACAACATTTACTTCAGTGTGCTTTTTTCTTCATTCTATCATGTTTCTGTTATAAATAAAATAAATGATTGTTATCATGTGCATTGTATGTACAGTATATACAATATATATTTGCATTTTCCATTACAGAAAATGCAACACTAAACTTGCTTAGAATTAACCTGCTGGTTCCTAAGGGGTCAAAAGTTTTTTGCTTGCTCCGGTCCCTACCTATTAATACATTAAATTTTGCCCCCCCTTGGAAAAAATCCTGCGGGCGCCCATGTATGCACACCAGGGCCGCCGCTTCCATTAGGCGAGGTTAGTAAATGCTAAGGGCGACAAAGATCTGGAGGGCGCCAGCGCCTCCCGCCCTGTGCACGTCTGATAGTATTATGTAAGAACAACATGAAAAAAATAATGAAGGAATGAGAAGCATAGACAAATGATGAAAGGTTGTACGACGTATGTACACCAGTTTAGCTTGACTGATATTTACATAATTAACTTATTCATTTTATTGGGTCATTATAGAACTTTCACTATCACGACCTTTAACCCTTTAGGGACGGGAGTCGTAAATAAGCGATTTAAAAATGTTGCGCGCACAGACGGGAGTCGTCAATAAGCGACTCGGATTATTTACGGCTTAATATGAGTTCCGGGAGTCGTCAATAAGCGAATAACTGTTTTTACATGACATATGCCCTTCTTGCTGGAAAAAACAGTAGATATGTCTTTTTTGCACGCATATTTTAGCACTTTTGAGCGTTCTGATTTGTTACTACATATGCCTCGCTTTACTCGCTGTTTTGATTGGTCATGACACTTTCTTGAACTGTGAAATGATTTTAGAATTTTATAATAAATGTATGTATTAGCAAATTAAAATAGATCAGTGTAAGGCAAATAGTTTCTTCAATATGGTACCTTGATTACTTTGTGGGCAAACCCAATCGTGAAGTGGGAGGCGGGTGGGGGCGCCAGCTGCAGTCCTGCTAAGGGCGCCAAATAGGCTGGCGCCGGACCTGATGCACACCTTCCAAAGTAACAGAAAGATTAATCTTACAAATCACCAACCCACACATTCCACTATCGCCTACTCAACATGGATTCAGACCTCCACCAACCACGACATTACTCACTAACCTCACGCAGCACATCATGGATGGCATCAACTCCAGACGACCAGCTCAACGTACACTATTAGCAACAATAGACATTAGTAAAGCATTTGATGCTATCCTACGCTTCCCTCTCATAAACAAAATACTCAACACAAACATGCACAATAACACCAAAAGGTGGCTGAGCAACTATCTTTCAGGAAGATACTCACATGTCACATTTAATGGCAAGTCATCCAAAAACAAGCTTTTTCCGAACGGGGTCCCTCAAGGCTCTTTCTCTCACCAACACTCTTCAACTTATACATGCATGACATTCCAACACCCATAGATAACAAGCTTACATTATCATCATATGCAGATGACATCACTCTAACATCCACCCACAACAACATCGACACCGCTACAAATAACCTACAAACATACATAAACAGTATACAAGACTGGCTCACACACAATAGACTCAAAGTTGCGCCCACAAAAAACCATCACCTTGCTTACAAGCAACACAAAAGAACACCAGGTAATTCCACAGCTTACACTAAACAACATCAACATTCCACACACTCACAGGACCAAAATACTTGAGGTCACATACAACACATCATTATCTTTTGCAAACCACATTCAGGATATTAAAAACAAATGTACGTCAAGACTTAACACGCTTAGGGTACTAACAGGCACAAACTTTGGACACCAGCAGGAAACAACATCACTCATATACAAACAATATATTCGCTCAGTTATGGACTATGCTAGCCCATGCTGGGTACCCATTGTCTCAAACACACACATAAACACCTTACAGACAATACAAAACAACGCACTTCGTATCATTACAGGATGCACTCAACACCAATAGAACACCTGCACACAGAAACAAAAATACTGAAAGTTAGGGAACATTTAGACATGAGGGGAACACAATTCATGGCAGCAGCGACAACTAACCCACAACACCCTTGCCACTACATGTACAATCACGCACCG
This sequence comes from Bathynomus jamesi, assembly GCA_023014485.1. Taxonomy (NCBI): domain Eukaryota; kingdom Metazoa; phylum Arthropoda; class Malacostraca; order Isopoda; family Cirolanidae; genus Bathynomus; species Bathynomus jamesi. The sequence goes on from JAJOZX010001505.1 coordinate 545,208, forward strand.
ACACCTCGCACCATTAAGGTAACACCAGAGAGACATTATAACCAAATACTCCATTCCATACCACGCCCCACAGACATCACACAGTACAGAAAACACATACACACACCTAACCCACAAAGCACTGACACGACTCGGTCCGAATGCGGTCCTAGGTGCGAAGCCGCCACCCATTAACAGGTCAGAGATCAGCCTGAGCAGATCGGATCGAGTTAACTTAGTACGATTCCGATGTGGACATCACCCCAACTTACTAACATATAAACACAGACTAGACAACTCCATAGACGACACCTGCCACCTGTGCCACGACACACCACAAACAATTGAACACATTATGACAGACTGTACCGCTCTAGCACAACAACGAACACAACACAACATCACTAGTGCGCTGAACCTCTGGTCCACTCCGAAGAGGGCGATCGGTTACCTGCGTGCCGCCGGCTTGCTCGATCAAGGTGGGCTGATCGGCTAAACAACAACAACAACAACAACTAACCATCGGCAAACAAATCTCTACTTAGTATTTCTAAGCGAAAACTTGTCCCTTCCCTTTAACTCCATGGTGTTGAACCCACTAATTCGACCAATGCTGGTTGCTGGGTAGACAGAGACAATTCGGTTTAAGAATTTTAGGTCGAAATTTGTAACCTTCGGACTGTGATCTTCAGCTAACTACTAATCTTTAAAATTTTATTATAGACTAAATGGTTTATAAAGTAGCTTACAAGCCTACACTTTGATGTGCTGCAAACTTAGTGTAAAAATATTTATTGATTATTACTCGTCCTATCAGATGCTGGCTGCGAGGAAAGACACTTTTAAAAATTTGAATCTGGAGAAAAAGTTCAACTGTTGCTAAATAGTAGTTCATTGGGCAACTGCTGTTGCTGCCGATAAAAGTTGTTAGGTCACAGGAATACGAGGGTACATTTCCTATTTTACGGAAACTGAAATGATTTTTGATCAACGGGTAACAAAGCGCGACAAAATTCGACAAGAAGGTACGTGTGAAGGAAGAAAATGAGAAAACAACCCACGCATGTTTAGGTAACACCCTAACTAACTGATAGGCCTCAAAACAAACCTACTCTTTCTACAGATGATCTAGTTCTATACACTTCAGATCTAAAACGAAAAATTTACTTTAACTCTGCAAGCAATGAGTGACATTTTGAATACACACTAGAGCATAGCTAAGCATTAATTCTTTAAGACTTTAACTCTTCAACTTATAACCTTCTCTTATTCTGATGATGCGATTATCCGGGGACTTCGATATCGAAGTCCACGGATTATCCCTCCAAAACTACAATTGTAGAGTCCAGCAGAGCGCTAAATTGTGTGTACCATTCAAAGAAAACTTCCTTAATTGATGGATAGCTATTTTTTATTGTTTACTTGAATGTCCTTGATGAGATTATGCCAATCTTTGATCATCGAAGTGTGAAAAAGTGAAGTTTTGTTTCAAAATATTTACTTAATTTAAAAGTTAAAATGTCTTAATATAAACTGTAAAATCCTTTTAAATTGGATGTATCGTGCATGATACAGGAATTTTCTCTATACGATACAAAGAAAACTGTATCCGTGGTACTTATATACATGCGTCTGTGGCATAAGAAATATGGCGTTGTACATTGATATAAGTGATACAGCACTATAACGATACACTATCTATGACTGATACTGTCCATTTCTGCGCAATATAGGGAACAAATTCATTTACTCAGAACAGTAACCTTGATTTCCTCTCAGCTGTAACTTTATACTCACCTTTACGTTCCATTTTCAATAATCACTTTCTTTATATACAAAAAAATATTGTTACGATTCCACAACGAGTATTTTTAAATATTTTTTGTGCATATGATATCCCAAACACATTTAAAAAAAGAAGAATAATGTATGACACTTGATTATTATTATTATATAGTATAAATTTCTCGACTTATTTAGCCTAGGTCACCGCATTTATAGGCGTTAAAAGTAAGTTTATTTACACCGAATACATCATTATTATTTTCAGAGATTGGCACTCACTCTCTGGCATTTCAAGGGAGACTGACGCAAAAATGCATCTAAGTTTCGTATCAGGTGTTTACCCGTCTTTCATGCACTTTGTTTAAAACGGGTAATTAGAGCAGTTTTCGAGGAATATCGTCATAGAGGATGATCTGCTTTATTCCGTCATTATGCAAACACGCGAGTTGAGAACTTCGAAAACGAGTCATTACGGAGAATTAAAACAACAAACGACTATTACTTTTTTTGGCGGGTTCGCGCATCTCCTAGAAGACTTATTTAGTATCTATACGTTCTTTATCATCATGATTAGATTTTAAAATCAGGTGGTGGTTATTTCAAAACGTAGAAAATGTTTTGTTTTTCATAAAGCCTAATCACGTTTTCTATTTAATATATGCAAAGGGAAATATTTAGTGTCACTACTCCAAATATAGCTCTCTATATACATAATCTATGCAATATTCTATAAATTACTATATGGATTACAAAACTGTATATAAGTGAGCTTAAAAATAAACGTAGTTTGGAATACATCCACACAATGACAAAAAGGTGATAAATCGCGACTGTATAAAAATATACTGTGTAGAAGTGTTTTAACTATAATTTGCGAAACGCTAAAAAATATTCTCATTAAGCAATGGTGCGATACAAAACAAAATTATGTATAAGACGCGGTATTTACACATAACTAATGAAAATGCAGTCTATTTTTAAAAAAGTTTAGGGCCCGTATATATTTTTATTTCTTACTGCACGTGAGTAAGGATGCCCAAAGCCCCATCGGGCAAGCGTGGGCATAATGCCAGGAAAGCGTGAGAGATAAAAGATGGCACAAATAATTCTCGCGTGCGGTTTACTGTCTGAAATTTTTGCACTTTATTTGTTTTCTTTATCGTTGCCATCAATGCTAAGAGAAAAATATTTGGTGATCAATGAAAGGAATGCTTTATTGAGGGTAAACGATTTTAATATATTTGTTCTCGTAGCTGAAAAGAATTTTGAATAATAATAAAGTACTCTCTCTCTCTCTCTCTCTCTCTCTCTCTCTCTCTCTCTCTCTCTCTATATATATATATATATATATATATATATATATATATATATATAAATTTCTCACTTCCTGAAAGATAACAACAACAAAAATATGTCATACCATTTCCGCGAAATGCTAAATTGTTGAAAAAAAAACATCACTGAAACCCTCGAATTATCAAAAACTAATATAATTTAATTTAACCTAATCTAACCTTTAACTAAAACTAATTTAACTCTATTTAATATAACCTTTTGTATTAAGTCTCAATAGTTTGTGTTTTGACGCTTTTTTCATTTCGTGAAAATTCTCGGTTCTTGTGATAAAACAAAAGTGCTTTGTCACAAAATCATTTTAGGGCATCTCTGATCTTTTCCGGTGCCGTGGTAGTGGTGTAAGATACCACAAGAAGGAATAAAAGATAAAAGATTAGAAGGGAGACGGAGTGATGAAATGGGTGCTCAGCGTGATAAGATGTCCGACCGAGAGCGAGGGAGAATTCGATCTCCGGAGCCAGCCAATCTCAAAGGCGGCCAGTTAGCCCTCTTAACATTGGCACAAGATGACAACGACGGAACACCGACACCTTACGGCATGAAAGAAAGAATCTTCCGCCCTCCCAGGAGTTTGTTTATAAGCGAAAAAAGAAAGAGGAAGAAGAGATAGCGTAGACACCTACCCTGCTCTTAGCGCGTACATGAGTGTAGACATGGAGAGTTCAACCCTTACCTCTCTCTTAATCTTTTTCGGGATAGCCTGAACTGAGTCATGGGGTCTTTGTTGGACCGATACCTCGGTAAAAAGAGCTGTAAATAACCTCGGTAAAAAGAGCTGTAAATATTTTGTATAAAATCAAAACCATAGGTTCGAGGTTTCTGTGACGTCACCAAGTGGTTGATGTGCGATTGGCACAAGTATATTATTGGTTAGTTTTTACAGTGGTGCTATTTAGTGTACGATTCCTGTGTGCATAGCGAAATTGTAGAGCTAGCTTATATATTCTCCTCTTTCCCGTAAAATTTCCAGGGTCAAAGTATTTTTTCAACCTTTTTCCGTCCCCGCCAGAGCGGGAGGGTGGGGAGAGAGCTTATACTCTTCTATTCCAGTTTTCTAGTACTGCTAGAATAGATAAAAAATTAAACCAATTTAATGACAGGAACCTCCCCGAGTGGACCGAAAGGTCTTTGAGGTTTCCTCTTGTCCTTGTAAATCCACTCCTTTCCCGGGACAGAGAATGGCGAGTTCAACAATCCTAAAATTTCATAAAAATAAATTAAAAAAAAGACTATTTCCCGCTTACAAGCGAAAAAATTCCACTTCATCTCTGTCTAACTTCAAATTACGAGAAATCACGATATAATTCTCCATTTCCTTCTGAGAAAGTCTATATTTAAGCGTGTTTGGTTTTACAAAAATTAGGATGACTGATTTTAGGTATTTTAAATGAGAAACGAATTCCGTGCGTCGTTTGCATAAAATTCCCTGTCATATGGTGAGAGTGCACCTGAACAAGTGAAATACAATTTACATTCAAGTAACATAAAATGGCAGAGAAACGCCATTGCCTTTTTCATGCTTTTCAGGTATGCTTTTCCCCAAATTTTAGCATTGTAGTGTGAAGAAGAGTCATTTTCAAACTAATTTTAAACCCTGGCAACTTGATTTTTTTTCTATATATATACAGGGTGTCCCATAAGTCCGGTTTCATAGGAAAATGTATTTTAATTAAATTTAAGGATCAAATGTAGAATTCGGACCCCAGCCTTCTTTAATTAGCTTTATAAGGCTAACTAACGAAAATATCATGACCTAACCTAACCAATCGTCAAGAGCGTACAGTTAACCTAACGATTGGTTAGGTTAGGTCCTGATATTTTAGTTAGTTAGCCTTATAAAGCTAACTAAAGAAGGCTGGGGTCCGAATTCTACATTTGATCCAAATTTACAAAAGTAATACATTAGAAGTAAAACAAATATTCAAATTGATGTCTTGTTTTGCGACCTTTTTTTTTTCTTGTTGCAGGTAGAATAACATGCAATGGCTAATATGGAAGCGAGTTACACTCCTGAGGAAAAATAAATTACACACACACGCATGTTATGTGCCTTGAAAAGTGGACGCTCAATTCTGCCAGTTGAGGTTTAAGTTTTGTTTTTTGGCTAAAAATATAATAGTTACCCCTTTTTCTTTGATGTATTCAATCTGACGCGAAGGCAGCGAGTCTTGCTTATATTGAGGTTCTAAATGTAGCTGAGCTAGGCTGCTTTAAACCCTAGATCCTGTCCCAAAGCTGGATCCTATCTGCTTTGCAGATAGCTGGTGAGGGAAGCTATAGTTTTGGGACCTCTTTGCGAGTGACCCTTGCCCACGTCGGGCTAGCATCATGAAAAAGAAAAACTATAGTATTTGTCATTTACCATTACTTATTCGGACTATAGTGGATTTAATTTTCCAAGAAGAGTTCCTTGTTCCATGCACGGTCTGTGTGTATCATATATATATATATATATATCAGTGATGTAGGTCTCGAGATCGGTCTCGGTCTCGAGACCAATCTCGAGACCCAATTTGCAGATCTCGATCTCGATCTCGGTCTCCGCTATTTAGATCTCGGTCTCGATCTCGGTCTCGACAGACGCGGTCTCGGATTTTCTCCCCGAGACCTTTCGACACCTCTCGAGACCGTAATGAAAAATACATGTTATTGGCATACTCATGATGGTGGCTTGGTTGAACAGACAATTCAGAATGTTTATGAAAGTTTGTAAAAGTAAGGGACTCTAGGTATTCACTAATCAGTCACCCTCTTTTGAGTTGCCACGTTTGTCTTGCGAGCGGGTGTGGGTCTGGATTTTTTTAGGTTAGGTTGGTCTCCATCTCGATCTCGGTCTCGAATTTTAAGGGTCTCGATCTCGGAAGGTAGATCTCGATCTCGAACCTTTGAGCTCGGTCTCGATCTTGGTCTCACAGGATCAGGTCTCGGTCTCGGTCTGTCTCGGACTTGGTGGTCTCGACTACATCACTGATATACATATATATTAGTGATGGGACGATTAATCGGAATCGGAAGAATCGAGCATTTTTCAGGAATCGGAATCGGAATCGAGAGAATTGTACCATGATTTCCGATTCTTAAAACGATTCTTTAACTTTTAATAATTCTTACTTATTCACTTATTTATTTGCATTTTGTAGGCTAAGGAGTAAGGATTGCTTTTTAAGTAAAAGGATTTTTTTAACTTTTAATTGAACTAGTTTTGCAATGTAAACTTTAAAATTTAAATGAAAGAGGATAACAAATTTTATTTTTATTGTATTGTAGCTATACATTAAAACATGTATATCCATGATGTGTAATCAAGAAGATTAAAATGAATTGTTACAACTTACAGTTGATTTTTATTTTTAAACCAATCTATTATAATTTATAATTTATATTACCATACTCATAATGTAAATAGTTAATCTTACCAGAGTAAAATATGACAATTTCCAGAAAAACAAGTTTAGAATTATATTTAAAAATATTGAGAATCGGAATCGGAATCGAGAATCGTATCGGAATCGAGACTTTTTAGTGGTATCGGAATCGGAATCGGAATCGTTAAAAATTTTGGTATCGTCCCATCACTAACATATATATATATATATATATATATATATGAAAATTATTTCACGAAAGTAATACATGAAAAATATTTATGATGAATAAAACCACGAAAGAAAGGAAACACAGAGTGGTGCTCAAGCGCTTTCGTTTAATGACATCCTCAGGAACACTGAAGTAAATAAAGAGTTCAAGACTATACGGGGCTCCAATAAACCTTAGCCCCCCCCGCCCATGGCCTAAAGCCCAAAACCATTAGAGGTACAGTAAAACTAAACATACCTTACAAAAGAGAATTTAATCCTGCATTTAATGAGAAACAATTAAAACTTGGTGTTCCCGCCATTGGCTTCCAAGACAGCCTGAATTCGCTTTGGGTAGCTTGCCAAAAGTGACGTGAATAGATCTTGATCGTTACGCAAATTTCCTAAAACAGTTTCAATGTGTTGCGTCATTGTATCCTTCGAAAATCGATTTGCTGCAGGTTCTTGAAACAAGAGACATTCAACCTTGTCCTTTATAACTGATCCAATGTGTTCACAGACGTTCAGGTCAGGAGAATTTCCTGGCCATTCTTCATTTCCAAAGAAATCGATCTCATGGTTCCGCAACAACTGTTGAGTGGCTAATGGCTTAAAGCAGGGGGCCTTATCGTGCAGAAGTGTGACCTGATCGACATCCATAACATTGTTTGGGTTTCTTAGAAAAGGAATGACATGCTGGGATAAAATATCACGAAAATACTGTCCATCCCAACTCTGACCATTTGGCTTCAGCACCCACGTGAGCTTCTTTGCAGTGAACAAAACAAACACACCAACACACTGTGGACTTTTTAATAATTCGCGATAATGTTCATTGTCATCGATTTCATTTGGTGTTGTGGCCCACACTCGATCATTTTGGTAGTTAGGCCGACGTGTTACGTAAACAAAAAATTCATCGGAGACAGCTAAATGCATGAAATCATCCACATCCCAATCTTCAAGATAATGGGCAAACCACATTCCGTCATAGATGTTAAGTTGAGTTTTTCTTGGCTTTGGAAGTTCATGCCAAGGCTTTAAACCTTGCCTATGACGGTACAGTCGAATGATCTCACCACTAACGATCTTTCCTCTCAACACTTCGATCTCTCTAGAAAGTTTAGCACAGCTGTTTTTCCGCTTACGCGTACCGCTTTCAATGATGTCCTTTATTTCCTGAGAGAGTGGCAAATTTGGGCGCCCAGATTTGGTTGTATCCATTTCACATTCATCCAAAGTTTTATTCCAATTTCTTTTGACGAAGTCCTCACTTCTTCGCACCTTTTTGGCAACCCATGAACGTGTTATAAAGGTGGCTCCAGCATCACGAGCTTCCCGAAATGTTATTGCTCGTATGCGATCTATCACACGTTGCCTCTCCGAATCACCAATTAATTGAGAAGCCATTATATTATCACTTTATCCGCTAGAGTAATTTTAATACCTGCAATAAATAATTTTATATATTTTTATAATCACTAAAAACTATTTCGATATAAGTAAACATGTAAGCTGCAAATGGAGGGGGCTAAGGTTTTTTGGAACCCCTTATATAGGTTACCAAAAAAAAAAAAAAAAAAAATATATATATATAGTAAATATAGAAATAAAAATTGTGGGAGGAGCATACACATTTGTAAGGAAAACTACCAATTTTAGCACTTTGCCCGAATTCAACACAAGATCAAATGGATTGTTTACAACCAATTTTATAGATAATGCCTAAGTGATATATAGGTCACAAAAAAAATAAATAAAAAAATAAAAAATAAAAATAAATTGAAAAATAAAAATTGTAAGAGGAGCATACAAATTTATAAGGGGAAATTACCAAAGGTTTAGCACACTGCCCTTCTTGTCTAAATCCGTTCTGAACGAGTTCAAAACAACGGGATCGAGTTGAAAAAGACCTTTGCTCATGTTAAAGTTATTTGTAAGTTGAATAATAGCAGACTCAAGAATATTTCTATTAACAATGTTGCTGAGTGAAACAAAACTGAAGCATTATTCCAATCAATACAATGGGATAACTCTGACAAATGGACAAAAAGGGCACTGGACGACTGTCCTTCTAACGGAATATTGATGCTGTTTTACACGCGTGTGCAAATCCTTTCCCGTCTGACCAATGTAAAAGGAATCACATTGTTTACAACCAATTTTATAGATAATGCCTGAATTATAAAATTAGTTGTAAACAATGTGATTCCTTTTACATTGGTCAGACGGGAAAGGATTTGCACACGCGTGTAAAACAGCATCAATATTCCGTTAGGACGGGACAGTCGTCCAGTGCCCTTTTTGTCCATTTGTCAGAGTTATCCCATTGTATTGATTGGAATAATGCTTCAGTTTTGTTTCACTCTAGCAACATTGTTAATAGAAATATTCTTGAGTCTGCTATTACTCAACTTACAAATAACTTTAACATGAGCAAAGGTCTTTTTCAACTCGATCCCGTTGTTTTCAACTCGTTCAGAACGGATTTAGACAAGAAGGGCAGAGTGCTAAACCTTTAGTAATTTTCCCTTGTAAATTTGTATGCTCCTCTTACAATTTTTATTTTTCAATTTATTTTTATTTTATTATTTTTTTTTTGTGACATATGTATCATTCAGGCATTATCTATAAAATTGGTTGTAAACAATCCATTTGATCTTGTGTTGAATTCGGGCAAAGTGCTAAAATTGGTAGTTTTCCTTACAAATCTTACAAATGTGTATGCTCCTCCCACAATTTTTATTTCTATATTTACTATATACAGTATACATATATATTTGTTTTTTGTAACCTATATATAGTCTTGAACTCTTTATTTACTTCAGTGTTCCTGAGGATGTCATTAGACGAAAGCGCTTGAGCACCATTCTGTGTTTCCTTTCCTTCGTGGTTTTATTCATCATATATATATATATTATATATATATATATATATATATTATTCCAAATACAAATATTAGTACTAATGAAACTTAAAACTAACGAGATTGTATAATCCTATTTGTTGTTTTCTAATAATACTCATAATCTGCTCATTTCGGCATGATTTTGTCTCAAACTCGGAGGCCTGTATGAAAACAAAATGTGTCTGGCTAAATTACAAGTATTTTAAAAGCCTTTAAACCTGCGGCTCCGAACCGAAAATACGTCATCAGTCTTTAGCTGCGTACCAACAAACAAGATTGGATTTGCGACAAAGCGAGTGGGTGAAATAGTGGATTTTGTGTATTTTTGAACTTGATGTTTAGTTCTGTAATTAACGAGTGATTTTAGTTTTTAAATATACGTTAGTTTTATAAAGGTGTTATCTTAAATACGAACTGTTTTGGCGCTTTAAAAATTCTTAGTTCTCGTCAGTTGACGGCATATTGATAGGGAGGTGGAAGAGAGAAATAACCACATTAACATAACTTCCCGCCAGCGCAACCCTTTTATGCAGAGAAAGAGCCATGAATCTGACATTCCCAGGATGAGAGATCGTTAGACAAAGCTCTTACAGGTATACAGCCCTACCAAAATCATTTAGCCTGATGAAAGGCAGCAATGAAATGTCTCTAGCAACGTCTGATTGTTAGGCTAACCCTAACCGGATCTTGTTTCCTATCTGGTAGTATCAAGGAACAAATCACCAGAGATGGGCAGTAATGTATTTGACATTACTCAAATACTATTTAAATACAATTTGTATTTAAATACTGTATTTATAAATACATTTATTTTCGAGTATTTAAATATATATTTAGATACACTTCAAATGTAACTGGTATTTATAAATACATCTATTTCAGTTACAGTTACATTTTCAATTACATTTTTTTTAAAAGAGGGCGTGGGGCCAAGTCGTGGGCGATAACAAAGGATTCTTACCACACGTCACAACATTATCATTACATGCTTTCGAAATAGTAAATTAGCTTAATACTATTGTATTTATATTTACACTGAGTTTGTTCATTCACCTAGAAGAGGAAGATTGTCTGACACACATATGAAAGTAAATATGTAGATTGTCCTCATCCGTTCATCCATTCATCCTACTTACTTATGGTTGCCTGTTCTGACTGTTGTGTTATAGATAATTACCAGAGGTTTAGCTATAGTTATGGGTAATTTCCTAAAAATTAGTTTAAGCATACCATGTCCAACACGCTGGAATTCTTTAATTGATAGTCTTTCGGTGCTTCTCAAGCACAAATCTAAACTTAATGATTTGAGGACATCTCTGCAGTTTTCAAGAATCACGAACTTGAATACTTCGAAGAATACGAAATAACCCTGACCCTCTTTGCTTGTGCAATTGATCGTCTTCAGGAAGAGAAACACACTTACTATGGAGAATTGATTCCAACTTTGTTTAGTCGAGACCCAGCTAGAACAGATTTGAGCAAGGACGCTAAACTACTGCACTCCTTTCCTCGCTGCAGATCTTGGTTTCAAGAGTAGATTTAGCAAATATCTAACGCAGAAGTTAATGAGGCTGTTCTGGCATCAGTCTCTCATCCTTACCTGAAGCTAAGATGGGTAAGGTTAAAAAAAAATTGGGATGCGCAGGCGAAGATTCCACTGTGCGAGAAACGTTCATGATAAGCAGCTAGAGGTTTCACACAGGATGTTGAAGATGCATCGCCTCACTCCTCAGACCATGATGAGTATTTTTCTTTTGACAGGAATACATCAGGGAATTCCACAGTAGAAACCCTAAAAGATCCAAACACCAAATTCAGAAGTCTTCACAATCATTTCCTAATTCGAACTATGTTTATGAAATTCAACACCACATTGCATTCATCAGCACCAGTAGAACGACTGTTTTCCTTTGCTGGGCTGATTCATTCACCTAGGAGAAGGAGATTGTCCGACAAGCTTCTTGAGAGACTGTTGCTGATGAAGGCCAATACCCGCAATACGTAGTTAACCGCGATGGATAGGTGAAAGGCTGAAAGCTAGGACGTCTTGCTTCGTGTGGGCTTTTCGCTTTTGATGTTATCATGTTAAGCTAATTTTTGTAATCATGAGTAGCTTTACTTAGCATTAATTCATTACATTGTTACTTATCTGGAGTATTTTTGGTAGATAATGGAGTCTCAACCTCTAAAAAGGATCAGGTCAGAGGAAAAAATAGATATTTAGAAATGTATTTGAGATGTATTTAAATACATATTGGAAGTATTGTATTTAGTATTTAATTTAATAAGAGTAATGTAGTTAGTATCTAAATACATTTGAATGTATTTACGCCCGTCTCTGCAAATCACGTGGTAGGTAAACCTCAGTTAGGGCCACTCTTGGCTAGGCCTACTTCGTAGTTTACTTTTACAAATTTTCTAGGTCAAAATTGATGTTGTTGTCCTCAATAAAGTGACGCTGGGCACTAATGGGTTACTAGATATTTGCTTAATGAAACCAAATTAAAATTACATAATTTTGTACTGGGTTACTACTACTATTTATCATTCTGTACGAGAAAGGCAATTCTGAGAGGCCATTTTTTTATAAGCAAGAATTCTGAATCCAAATGAATATTTTTTACATTCTACTGAAATAAGACGCCTATAATAGTAAATGTTAGAGAAAATAACCCACATTCTGTTCATGCAATTTATAGACCTCCAAATCCTGATACATGTTTGTATTAACCCCGACCCATTAAGCATGTCGTAATGGTCTACACAATGAACCTATCATGGCGAAATTTTCCATGAACTGAGCCCCAAACTTGTATGATCCACTTCAGTTACAGAAGGTACTGGATTTCTTCCCCCGTTATTTTACAGAACATCTAAATGCAACGTTACACGGTGTCGAAGGGACACCGGAATACATCTACAGGACTAATCCAAATTTGTTTAATATTCTCCAGTTTTTCGATGTTGTGATGATTGTTGCACAAAACTTCTGCTTTCAAATGACCTCGAAAAATGAAAACTAATGGAGACAGATGAGATTCTGAAACTAAAGACCTTTCGAAATAATTCGGTCACTGTCTTGGAAGTACCTCGTATAAAAGCTGGTGTTCAGTGTTGTTCAACTCATTCACGAATTCATCAGATGGCAATTAAGTGTTTACCGTAATAATGCTCACAGCAATAATCCTCACACCATTAGCTTCGCACATTTTTATCTTTCATTTTCCATCCAATATATTTGTAAATAAGAATGCTTTTGTAGATGATGGTATTATAATCTGTTACGACAAGTTATCAGAGATCATTATCGAAGAGAGAGTTCTCGTGGGTTGGTTGCAGTGGCGGATTTAGGGGGGGGCCGAGTAGGCCATGGCCTACGGCCCCGCGCTGTGAGGGCCCCGCGCCCTCACATATAATTATAATGTTGGATTCCACTATAAATATACAATTGATTAATGATTAGTGATAATTATGGTATCACTCGCTTTGCTGGCGGGAGTTTAGTTCTATTCAGGCCGCGGAGTGCACATGTGAGTGTGTTTAGTGGTAAGTAATGGTAAAAGTCGTATCTCGAAAAGTCGCCAGTCAATAAATGGGGATGGGGGAGTTTTAGTCAGCTTTATAATAACATAAATAAGTTGAAAAATGTTAAATTAATGTAATTAATTTTTTTATATGAAACGTACTTAGGCTAGGTTAGGTCAGTTTAGCTTAGATTTCATAATAAATACATTTTATACATATTTAAGGAAAAAGTCGCCACTGGTGGGGGCTGGCGACTTTTCCCATAAAGCGACTTTTTCACCCGAACAACTGTTTAGTGTCTGTATTTAATTAATTAATTAAACTGTATTAATTAATACTAAACCGAGGGTCAAGTGTAAATAGTTTGTTTTTTATGTTTTTATGTTTCAGGATAAGGCAGTGAGGCTGCACTGAGGCACAATGGAGAAATCAACAAGTCGTGATCGTGATCAAGGGAGGAAGTATAAGCTGGCTCTGTTAAACGACAAGAAAAGGCAGACGTAAACCAAAGAGTAAAAAAACTACCAAAAATAACTCAATGGTTGACATATCCAACAGTATCTGAATCTGCAAAATCACAAACTCAAACTGAATCCGGTCAAAACTGAATCTGAATCAGTAGAGACACCAATTATGCCTGAAACAACTGGAGAAGCCACAACTAGTACTGAACCTAGTGTAGTTAGCGCAATTGAACCTGAACACAGTGACAGTGAGGAGACACAGAGGAAGTGAAAGTTATGAATACCGGTACTGAACAAGGATTTGAAACGGATCTTGGATTATGGCCTAAAATAATTACTGAAAATGTTGTGACTATTGGTTGAAAAGGGAAGCGCAGAATGTCGACACTGTGATGGTGACTTCAAAGAGTCAGCTGTGAAAGAGCTAAACAGAACCCGTCATTGTACAAAGACATTATTCACTCGAACTCATTCATTATCTGGCCAAGAAATTAATCTTAAATGGCTCTGTTACTCTAAAACAACTGGTAAAGTGTATTGTTTTGCTTGCAAGCTTATGTCAAAGGTGGAAAGCTCATTCACAACTGGCTTCAATGGTTGGAAGAACGCTAGGTATGTCATAGAATCTCACAGTAGGTCAGATCAGCACAGGAAAAGTATGGTCGAAATGATATATCGAAAGACTGCGGTGCCCGTATTGACTCTAATCTAGTATAACAATATGAAAGTGAATGCGAGTACTGGCAAGCAGTATTGAGGAGGTGTGTAGATGTTTTAAAGCTACTTTGCGAACGCGGGCTAGCCATTCGAGGTAAAGATGAAGTAATTGGATCAGTACACAATGGAAACTATCTTGGGATTCTAGAGCTGCTGAGCACATACGACAGTTTCTTGGCAGCACATATCAAGAAACACGCAAACAAAGGTATGGTCATACTTCCTACTTGTCCCATGTCATCTCTGAGGAAGTCATTGGAATAATGGCAGAAAAGGTTATGTCCTCAATAACAGATGAAGTAAAAACAGCAAAGTACTTCTCAATTTCTGTTGACTCCACACCTGATATTTCACACATGGATCAACTTACTTTTACAATCCGCTATGTACTGCCTACTACAGGTCCAGTTGAAAGGTTTTTGCAGTTTATTCCCATGCTAAGCCACACTGGCAGAGATATTGCTACAACTGTTCTTGATTTTCTTAAAGAGAAGAACATTCCAGTTATCGACTGCCGAGGACAGTCCTATGACAATGCCAGCAACATGTCTGGTAAATATCTGGGGACCCAACAGATAATCAAGAATGAGTGTAGTGAAGCTGAGTACATACCATGTATGGCTCATTCCTTAAACTTGGTGGCTAAGTGTGCTGCAGAAAGCTGTCCTGCTGCAGTGTCATTGTTTGCTCTGGTACAAAATATGTACTCCTTTCTTGTTGCATCTACTTATCGTTGGAGGAGACACCGTGAGGTACTAGAGACTAATAAAGATAAGAAGTTGAAAGTTGATAAAATACTTTCAGACATCGTTGGTCAGCACGAGCAGATGCTGTAGCTGCTCTCAGTAGAGCACACAAAGAAAACATCATTGTTCTGGAAGAGTTATTCTCAGATCAGAATCAGCCAGCTGAAACAAGAGCTGAAGCAAGTGGTCTTCTCAAAGGTTTGAAAAAACTTGAAACAGTGATTCTTCTTGAAGTTTGGGATACAGTATTGGAAAGGTTTCAGAGTAGCAGTATCCAGCTGCAAAAATCTGGGCTCTCCCTCAACACAGCTGTCACACTGCTAGAGTCTCTTTACAATTTGCTAAAGACCTGAGATCCAGTTCGATGACTTTGAAGCAAAAGCTATGGCTAAGTGGGATCCCTGTGATGTGACGAGTAATGAGCATACTACGCGACACGCAGCGTATTAGGAAGCGCAAGCGTCACCCGATGAACTAGACTCCGCGGAGGATGTTATGCTGACAGGGAGAGACAAGTTTAGAGTGACTGCATTCTTGCCCATCATTGACAAGCTCTGTGCTGCCCTACAACAACGCATTGCTGCTTACAGCGACCTTCGAGAGAAATTTGGGTTTTTATCAGAAATCTCAAACAAAACGAACACTGAGCTTAAAGCATCTGCTGAAAAGCTTGTGTCTTCATATCCTAAGGACTTGGAGGCTGGATTGGAGTCGGAGCTTTTGCAGTTTGCACACCTTATGAAATCCATTCCAAGAGATTCACCTGAAAGTGCTCCTTCATCAGGTGGTGCAAAGGCTGCAAAAAGTCCTGAACTAGAAGTGTATGAGATAATTCACAGACATGACATGGTAGAAACATTTGCTAATGTTGAAATTGTATTACGACTCTATTTCTGCATGTTTGTCACAAACTGCACTGGGGAGCGATCATTCTCCAAGATGAAACTAGTCAAGAATTATCTAAGAAACACCATGGGGCAGGACCGTTTGTCTTCACTCACCCTGTTGAGCATTGAGCATGAGAAATTAAGGGTGCTTGATTTTACTGATGTCATCAAACAGTTTGCAAGTAAGAAGGCTAGAAAAAAATCTTTTTTGACTGAGAAATAGTTAAGTGTACCGTACAAATTGCCTGCAATAAACAAAACCCACTCATTGCATCATTTGCATGTCAGTCAAGTGGTATTCTCTTCAGTTAATGGTGTATTATTATAGTTATTTTTTGTTAATGGTGTATTATTATAGTTATTTTTTATTGTTAAGCTTCAAAAAAACAAATGTGTAATGTTCAACTATGAAATGGTCATTTGGCTAATTAATTATCAATAAATTGGATATTGTTTAAAAAGTAAATTTATTTTAACGCTTCGCTCGCCCATTGATTTGAAGGCCCTGTAAGGTCACCACTGGGGGATGGGGGTGTAAATCTTCATTTCAGTTAATTAAGCTAGCTTTGCGTAGTTTGGGGCCCCGCACTCCAACCGGCCTAGGGCCCCGCGCACCTTAAATCCGCCACTGGTTGGTTGGTTGAAGAATGGACTTAGGTTGCGCAAGGGAAGCCAGGGTTCGATCAAACCACTGTCGAGGGTGACCGTGGCTACTTCTCTGATTGCTCGGATTCAACTGGTTCTGGGAATTCATGGCAATCCCCCTCCGTTTGGGGAAGTAGGAGCCCCGGAGGGTAACTATCACCAATAATATAACAAGAGGGTCTCGCAGTAAGCTACTGATGATAGAATATAATCCAAGCTAAACAAAGGTAATTTATTGGTGGCGTAATTTCTGTACCCGAATACATACAGCTCACCTGGGATGGAATTACAGGATGTATAATATGAGGATGCTAAGCTACATGTGGCTTATAACAATATATATGTAGGTTGCTAAAGGTTTATAAAAGATACCCCTTTTGGTGTCAGTACGCTGCTTGTAGTCAATAATGTACTTAACTGTGCCAGTCACATACGCAATTTTATATATAGATCTATTACTAGGCTTGGTTAGGAGTTAATTATCAGGTCATCCCATAAGTAATATCGTTTTTTAGATCGAAATTTGGACAAAAAAAAAAAACAACTGAAACTTTTTAATCTAGTATATACAGGGTGTCCATAAATGTTTACCCTGAAAACAGTATGCTCTCATGTTTTAATGACGAATCTTACATCCGTTTTCTTTTTACAGGTGATCTCGTACACGCATAGAGTTTCTGTGCTGGTGTGTTTCGTCTACCGCATTCGCCGCTAGGAGCGCTGTAGTAGCTGTTCAGTTAAGATGGCGTCTGTGACAAGGAAGGCACAATGTGTTTTGTGGCTTGCAGAAACAAAACCTCCTGTCAGTGTTCAGCGAAGGTTCAGAACAAAGTATGGAAAGAATCCACCTGATGTGAAGTTAATTAAGTCGTGGATTAAAACATTCTTGGAAACTGGAAACGTGGAAAAGGGAAAGAGCAGTGGTAGACCATCAGTTTCCGATGGGACGGTGGAAAACATTCAAACTGCTTTCACACGGTCACCAAGGAAATCGGTGAGACAAGCTTCATGCCAACTAAAGATACCGAAGTCGACGGTGCACAAGGTGTTACACAAACGTTTGAAGTTACACGCCTACAAGGTACAAATTGTTCAAGAACTGAAGCCTGATGACCGTCCAAAACGTGAACAATTCGCTATTGACATTTTGAACAGCATTAACGAGGATAAGGACTTCTTGTTACGTGTCTGCTTTTCAGACGAGGCTACGTTTCATCTTAGTGGTACAGTCAACAGATACAATGTGCGTATTTGGGGATCGGAAAACCCATGTGCCGTAAGGGAGCATATTCGGGGAAGTCCGAAGATCAATGTCTGGTGTAGACTAATGCATGACCAGATAATTGGTCCTTTCTTCTTCGCTGAGAACACTGTTTCCACAACTGTGTACCTGGCAGTGGTGGGCACCGTTAACCAAAAAGTTAACTTCGATAACGATAATCCGTTAACCCCAATTTTTAACTCCGATAACGATAATCCGATAATTTTACTACAAAGTTAACGGAAGTTAATGATAATCCGTTAACGATAACTATTTCTTTACTAACATTTTAAAAAATCAAGGAAAAAAGCTTTAAAACTCATAGAAAATGTTTATTTATGCCAAATCCAACAATAAATAGGTATTTAACTATTTTTATCAAGTTTTTGCAACTTTTTTGCTTAATAACTTTTTTTATTTTTAATAAAAAATGTACTGATTACATGTTTTGAAACCCTTGTAACCACTAACCATTAACTAAATTTTAATTTACCAGAGAATTATTATGGCGGGAACTGAAAGGTAAAATTAAATTTTAGGCACATTTATTAAAGACTATGACACAATGTGCTGGTTGCCCTTCAGAAAGACCAACTTCTCAAAGTTAGGCCCAACTGCCAGTCTTGACCTCTTGGGCCTCAGGATGTCCTTGCCGAGAGAGAAGAGCCGTTCCACTGCGGTAGAGGACGGAATTGGCAGACTGAAGTTATGGCGGTTTGAATTCATTCGCGGAGCGGTGATCTTCCGTGAATGACTCCTCGCAGTTAACGTGTTAACGGACTTTAACAGACTAAATATCGAGTTATCGGAAGTTAACTGGTCCGATAACGATAAATGGAAATTAACTTCCGTTAATAGTCCGTTAAAAAAAGTTAACTTCGTTAATTAACTGTTATCGGATTAACGCTTTAGTGCCCAACACTGGTACCTGGATATGCTCACCAATTACGCCATCCCCCAGCTGCAGGACAGGCAGCCAACTGTCACCTTCCAACAAGATGGGGCACCCCCTCATTGGGCGCATGTTGTTCGTAAAACTCTCGACGCAACATTTCCAAATCGATGGATTGGCAGGGACGGGCCAATCCCATGGCCCCCAAGATCACCAGACATTACCCTGTTGGATTTCTTTCTCTGGGGTCATGTTAAAGATCTGGTTTATGCAACAGTTGTTCCAGATATCAGGACATTGCGAGAACGCATTATGGATGCAATTGCAACAGTTAACCCACAAATGTTGGAAAATGTGTGGCGTGAGTGTGAATACCTTTACACATTTTACGTGCCACTAGGGGTGCACATGTGGAAGCTTATTAAGTTCATTAACTATGTATCAAAACTTTGTATGTTTATCTACTTGATTAAAACTGTTTGAATAAGAGTTTTTATTTAAAAGTCATAGCATGCTTTAATCAGGGTAATCATTCATGGACACCCTGTATTTTCCATCGGAATCAATTACACTCTGCCAACGTCCTACAAGTTTTTCAATGCCATGTTTATAAAATTCAGGCGGTTTTGAGGCAAAAAACGTACAAAGACTGGTGTGCAGGTCATCTAAAGAAGTATACTGTTTCTCGTCAAGATAGTTTTGCACTCTTAAAGAGATGATAATCTGAAGGCGCAAGGTCTGGAGAATATGGAGGATGTGGAGGTTTTTCCCACCCAAGCTCCTCAATTTTTGCAGAAGTGATCAGAGCGGTATGAGGACGTGCGTTGTCGTGGTGGAACACGATTCCTTTCCGATTAACCAAAGAAGGTCTCTTTTCTTTTAGTGCAGTGTTCAATCGATCCAGTTGTTGACAGTAGACTTGAGCGGTGATTGTTTGGTTGTGTGGTAAGGTTTCAAAGTGTATTACACCACCTTTATCCCACCAAACACTAAGCAACACCTTCCGAGGGTGAAGATTTGGTTTTGGCTGTGGTGTCGCTGGTTCTCCGGCACAAACCCACTGTCGACGGCGCTTAACATTCTGGTACAGTATCCACTTTTCATCACCAGTCACTAAACGGTGCAAAAACGGATCTTGGAGTTCACGGGAATGAAGAGATGTGCTAATGTTTACCCGCACCCTCAGATTGTCGACCGACAATTCATGTGGCACCCATTTTCCTAACTTAAGCACTTTCCCCGAGTTGTTGCAAATGGATGGTGGACGGGGATGAATTGAGTTTCTGGGCCAATTCTTCGACAGTTGTTGAACAGTCTTCTTCAAGTGCGGCTAACAGCAGGTTATCATCAAACTCAGCAGGGCGTCCAGAGCGTGCTGCATCTGTCAAACAGCAGTCACCATTCCTAAACTTTTGAAACCATCTTTGACATTTCCTCACATGCAGAATATCGTTGCCATAAACGTCCTGAATGTTTCGCGTTGCTTCCGTAGCACTATTCCCTTTTTTGAACTCGTAAAGCATTATATGCCTGATATGCTCTTCTGATACCGCCATGTTTATGAGGGGTTCACATAAAGCAAAACACACGTCTTCACTAGTCAAGGTCTGTAAAGTATGTAGCGAAACACGATAGATCTCCTCTTAGATATAACCTTCGGAAAATTTATGCTTAAACCGAGTAGGACTAGTTTAAACTTAATCTATCGTAAAAAACGACATTACTTATGAGATGACCTGATAGAAACAGCCAAGGTTGGTGGACGAGTAGCCAAGATATTTTATAAATCTAGAATCTGAAAGCGCTGAAGCAGACAACTGAACGTTCATTATTCATAGTGTTTCATCGGCCTATGTGGTAACTGTTCCGGACAGTTATTATTTAAACATATATGGACCGCTTGTATGCTATTTATATTTGTTGAGTCTGAAATGAGGTTTTTTGTTTGCTTATTTGTTTGACTGCTTCGAATAGGGTTGTCAACTCTTCAGTTTTCGTTGTCGGTCTCCAATTTTATTTTCAAAGTAAAATCGAAGACGACACCTTCGGTTCTAAATTTATAAAAAGTAAAATAGGAAAATCTCGTTTTTAATATGATTTCAATTATTTAGTAAGAAATTATTTAGCAAGAATCAAAACTGCAGCTAATAAACATTCTGCAAATAATCATCAACTGACTGTTTATTATTGCTACCAGTCGGGTCTCGGGTCGAGCCTAAAAAAAACAAAAAAACAAACAAACAAACAAACAAACAAACAAACCAATCAATCAATCCCCCTCTTTTTAACATATTCCGCGCGGTCTAACCCTCTAGTTCCCAATCTCGTCCGAGTGATCAAGATCACGTTTTCCTATTTTTCTACAAATTCATTTCCCATTATTTATAATATAGCCGTTTTATACTTTCCAGACAAAACCAATAACCCTTAAAAATTTGCGATGATTAAAAGATCATCTGACAGTATCAAGAAAGTAGAAATTACATTTTACACAGATTTCAATTTCAAAACTGGGTTTCTTAATCCCTTTTCGCACTTTACACAATTATTATCAAAAATACAAGTATAATAGGATGTCCGAAAAGTCTCTATCCAATAGGAGCTAAATTTAGTTAATTATATTAATGTTCTCTGAACTGAATGAGGAACATTTTGAACAACTACGATGTGGCTCAATAAGTAAGAGTACTAACCATTGGGCACGGACTTTTCGGATAGCCTACAATAATTACACAACCCAAAAGAGATATACAGAAATACCTGGAAGACTGTAAACTGTCTTTTTCTTCAGAATAAAATAAAACGATCCCTACGTCAACGAACTCTTTACAGTATCACATTTACTGATGATATTTCTGGTGCTAATTCATAATCACTTTGCATCCACACCTGAAATACGTTCTTCAAATTACAAAATAATAGCTTCATTAGATTTCGTGTCATTTGGACCATATTTTTTTTTTTTTTTTTTTTACATTTGAGAAAGTAGAAACTGTAATCACTGAATAAGTAAATATTAACATTTTCTGTAACCATATATTTTTTAAAAATTTATGCAACACCTCTTTTGAAGAAAGGTGATCCTTCACTAGATTACTGATCATCACTCAGTTTATGTATTTATGTTTTTAAACGAGTCTCCTAATCAAGTTTCATTTCGCATTAATGAAAATACAAAAAATTGTGATCCTAACTCTTTGACAAACTACCACGGAGAATAATGGAAATTTCTACTTTTACAGACTTCAGTAAAGCCTTCTATGCTATACAGCAAATATTTTAATTAATAAACTTACTGCCACTTTCAGAAGTACTGAGTATGATCAGGTTAGAACTTAGAAGCCACTCGTCTATATGCGTAAATTTGTCTAAGGGAACAGTATCTGATCATCGTAACTTAACAATTAAGCATAATGTACCATCATTGCATCGAGAAATATAGTGAGTGTGTCCAAAAGTACTCCGCCTTTGTTAACCTACAGTACCTCAATATTCTGTTTAAGGTGTACTGTCATCGTAAATTAATGATCTACGATGGTCTACAAATGTATCAGATTTTTTTTTTTCCCAAACAGTATAATTCTTTTTCTCAAAAATGTGAATTCTATAATCAATTTCCAAAATGAATTTGCCAAAATTGTTGGTTGTCCAATTTCCAAAAATTTTTAAACTGAAAGGTCGTCAAGACGCGTTCCCTAACCGAATACACACATTTTATGATTGTAGTATTTTAATAAAGTTTTCAAAATAGGCAATAAACAATCCGATTCCTAATCTTCACTAAAGGAACAATCATTGTTTGCAATAAATTTGTGTAACTTGTAGAAAAGCGTAACTTCAAGTTTTCAAAAAAAAACAAAAAACTGCACAATCACAAATTAAAAATACTCAAAATATGTAATAATTAGAATGGTACGTTTGCAATTTAAGGCATTCTCTTACGAGCAATGTTGGGATAGTTACTATAACCGAGTTTCTAACTAAGTTAAAAACTCTGTTATAATTACTAGTTAATGATTTCATTTTGGGGCTCATAACTATGTAACCAAGTTTTTCTTATACCATTTTTAACTTAGTAAAATCCGTTGTTTAGGGATCATCTACAAATTACATAGGTGATTGGGGAGATCAAAATGGTTGGTTGGGATGGTCAAAACTTGCTAAAATCTACTTTATTTACATAATTTGTGGATTGCTTCTTACCAATACTCAAATAAATGACAACTTTGAATACCGAGCAGCACAATTGTGTAGTATTGCGATTTTTACATTGTTCTATAGTTACCGAGTTTCACTAAATTTTTTGTATAAGTATGTTTTAAACTTAACTAGTAAAGTTTTTTAGGAAGGGAGGGGGGGGGGGGGGGGGGGGGGGGCTGATAACCCAGTATCAAAGCTTTTCTTCGTTAACTATCGCAACACTGCTTACAAATTCACAACAATTTTCAGTCGATGAACAAAAATATAAGTCAAATTTTATTACACAATTCTTTTGAATTAAATACTAAATTTATTCCGCTCGGAGAATTAAAACTAACTAAATATCGCTTAACGAAGGCTTGCTATGGAAGCCTCATACTTAAAATACGCAAAAAGATTACGAGTGTAGCAGTTATGTTTGAAACGAAATGTTTTCCAAATAGTATCTTGATGAATCGACATCAAATTCTTATTCTTCCTTAAGGCTGTACGATACTTTTTTTTTTTTTTACTTTTCAACTGTAATGGTTACTGAATGCTAGTAACAAAACTCTATCTATATATCTAGAAGCTTTCTTATTTATTCTACAGTTTACGGTATGATCTTTAGCCATCTTTATATTATTGATTTCATTGTATATTAGAAATATTACCTAACTTTAACAAAGACTGCGTTACCTTTTAACAAAATCTGCAAAACCAGTAAAACCAAATCTTTTAAAAGACCAAAATACGATAATATTAATAACCACATCTTATTCCTCGTATTTGTATAATAATGTCCACTTTCTTTTACTAATAAAGATAATCAATTAAGTCCCTTGGCTCATTTGGTTGGAGACTAACCCTCGAAGGCACGGGTTCGATTGCTACTGCCGCTTAAAAAGCTCGTTATTCTAACTTATATCAATCACTTCATTGGGCACCGAATGGAATGTTTGTCACTCCAAAGTACGATAACCTTCTCTTATTGCGCGTATCGCTTCATAGAAACTCTTTTTCGCTCTTTCTTCGTCGAGTACCTTCCTTTTATTTACAGTTTGTTACAATCAGGATTATTCCTCCGATTTAATAGTTTGTTAGAAAATAAATACAGTGAAACCTCGTTAACTCGAAGTCGAAGGGCCTGAGAAAATCACTTCGAGTTAACCGATCGTGAAATAAAAATGCTCTTCTCATGCTATTTTTTCGTTATCAGCCATGTATATTAAAACAAGAAAAATACGAAAGAATAAAAACATGTTAGGTTTAATAAAAAAAAAACACAAGATATTCATATACAAACAGAACACTAGCAATATACATAGTATGTAATTACTGTATTCTAAAAAGTAAATTACAGTCTTTAATTGAAAAAGTTACATTCTATGTATGTAATTAATAATAGAGGGAAAAACTTATGTGGGTAAATTTTCTTTTTTTATTAAAAACTCAATTATTGATTTTTGCTTAGCATGGGATTTATTACGAATAAAATTTTCAATTTTTGCGAGAGATTGAAGGCACTCATCTGCTCCTTTTGATGCTTGGAGGAGTTTTCTTAGTTCATTACACATCGAAACTCCTTGTGTTGAATTTATCACGGGAGAAGGGTGGTTTTCCGGTTCATCATTGTCTGATTCATTGTCAGGAGCTGTGGTGATGTCTTGTTTTATTTCATCTCATTTAATATTCCTGAAGTCGCAAGATGGTCGTCTGCAGTGACAAAATCCTGAACTTTACCTTTAATCACTACCTTCCAATCACTAACTACAGTTGGATTAACTGAATTTTCTTCACCGCATAGAGATCTAAACATTATTCCGTGACGCCTTTTGAATCGTTCAAGCCATCCATTGCTGCACTTAAAATCTAAAATTTCTAATTTCGTTGCCATTTCATCAGCTTTGCTCTGAAGTATGGGACCACTGATAGGAAAATCTTTAGCACGTGCAACATTAAACCACTTGAATAGCGCCTGTTCTAAGCTTTCTTCTTTTGCTAAACGCATACGTTTACATTTGGGAACAAATTGGTGTTGAGTAAATGCTGTTTTAATTTTTTCAGAGTTTCTTATCCAAGTACTAAGCGTATTTGCTGGAATACCATTTTCTTTAGCAATTTGCAACTTAGACTTTAAACCACGCTCAACTTCAAGCAGCGCTTCGTACTTCTGCTTGATATCTTTGGCGTTAAGTTTGCGTTTACTCATTTTGAAAGGGGCAGTAAAAAGTCTCTAAATAAACGCACAACTTCCAGCGACGCTGATGGAAATACGACTGAATATTCTGTATAGTTTTAAGCCTTTATATATACAGTACAAATACAGTACAGTATCTTATAAAAAGGATCAGTGATACGATTCGAATGTATCAAGGCAATGGGCGGGATCGTCAGAAAATTAACACTTCGAGTTAAGTATATGAAAAGGTCGCTCCGGGTCTTCAAATTCACCTTGAGGTATCCGGTTTTTCGACTTATCCGATTTCGAGATAAGAGGAGTGGAAGTATAGTATTTTCTATGTAAATTAGCAGGGACTTAACAATTCATATCGACTTATCGGAGATTTCGAGTTAATGTATTACAAATTCGTTTTATGTTATTTTGGTACATTCAACTGTACCATTTCAATCTTGCGTGTACACGTACACTAAAATTTGTGATCTTTATAAATGTACATTTTCATAAGATTGAATGAGAGAGAATTCAAATATACAATTTATACATTCCAAGGAAAACGCCTTGAACTGACTTTAACCGTTGCGATTAAAACATCTGTTACTACAACTGGAGTACACGGGTACAATTAACTTAATTCAGTGAACGTAATCAAAAGAATGATATATGTAAAATGAGAAATTGATATAAATTTCCATAAGAGACAAAACCAACTTAATAATTTTCGTATATAATAATTTTACTTTTAACCTCGTGTTAAATATTTGGTTCAGAGCTAATAGACGACCAGGTAATATGTTAAGGAACTCATCAAATAGCTACCTATCTAAAAAAATTACACTAAGAAAAATTTTAGTACCCGTATCCAATACGTAGAAACACGACAACAGATATTCCAAGACGTTTCGCGAACACTACGAGTAAATTATCTTTTTTCTGGATTACGAAGCTTAATTGCGTCCTGTACTTCTTTACTTCTGTGTGATCCATCACAAAAGGGTCGGTTTTTGGTTAGCTTGCAGGTGCAGAACCAAACTTCTTTTGTTACAGGGCTTTGAAGACCACAGGCCGCAAAGTAATTTTCATCTGCCTATAGGCGTGTTCCCCACTACAAAATGGCTGAAATTAGGAAAGAATCTCAGATATTTCACTTGCAATAATAATAATAATGTTTTGGGTTGTTTAACCGTCTTCGCAATGGAAGGTCATGTGACGGAGGGGAGTGGCAGTTTTAGTTTTATGTGGGATCTGAACCACGGGTCGCTACATCATCTGAACGCGGAGATGGTTACCCATCCAACTATTGAACCGATCCACCGTCTCTTAACTTCGTTAATCTACGGGAAAAGGTAATGTATAGGCCCCCAATACATTTACGGCGAAACAAGTTGTTGGCACCCACCTGCTCGTAGACAATGAAGGTATCAAACAGGAATAAATATTTGTAAAGAATAGTAACATTCAATCCTATATTTAATTCCAGTGAATCTAAGATCTTAACTAATAGTAATAGTAGTAGTAGTAGAAAGGAAAAATGTAGACTGCACAATCTACTCTCACCAATAAATAATGAATAGTATTTATTGCATCATTATCAACATTATGGTAATGCCTATTTAATATTAAATTGTCTCCAATGGGTTCCTACCTACCTTTGTTTTTTAGGTAGCAAACGATAATAATGAAAACGACAGTGGAATAACGATAATGGTGCGGGGTAAACTAAACTGTGAAAAACGATTTAAGGAATAATGTCGAATGACGAGTTACTCAGTGTCCTATCATAATGTTTCATAAGAAGTAGCGATGAATCTCTCTCAGAGTCTATTTCTGTGATTAAGTAAATCTTTTGCTATAAATGAAAATACATTTTCAGCTTATAAAATGTATATTATTCGAATATTGTAGCTGTATTGGGAGGCCAAAAACTTGGATACATTTAACTCCATTCCTCTTGTTTTGATCGTCCAATTACTCCAAAGAAATGAATACGAAGTTTCCTTCGGATGTTTACAGTAAAACGAGTTAAACACTGTTGCCTAGGGTTATTCCTAATACTGAATAAAATCGTTCAGCGTTTACAATAATAAGGACAGCGAAGCACCCGTCACACATTAATGAAAGGGCTAATTACTGTAAATCAAGACGGAACGTCTACCTTTGGGACGATCCTTTCGTAGCTACTATTTTGAGAAATTATATCCCGTTAATTACAACATTTATTACGGGGCTACAATCTACATCGTGATCATACCGCAACACCGCTTCCCGTTATATCGATGAATTAAACGACAGTGAGTGTTGGTAGTAGATGGATGGGTGACCGTCCCTCGTGTCCAGATGATATAGCGACACTTGGTTCGGATCCTACGTAAAGCCGTAGGTCCCCTCCATCACGTGACTTTTGATGTTACGAAGGAGGTTAAGAACCCCAAAACAACAACAATAATCTTATAACAATCCCTTTTGGGTGAAACAGTCTTCCAGAAACGCAATGATTGACCAAAACTATCCTATTTCGCTATTTTCTACATTAATCAATAATAGTCATTATTATTATTGTTCGTTCAGAAGTTAAATTTTGAAGGCAGCCTCAATGTTGCTTTATGAAATATTTTCTAATGCAATTAACTGCATACTATTTTTAACAATGCACTCAAATGAAAATGTACCAAAGATCCCTCTCCTTCCTGTACAGGGAATGAAACCCCTCGGGATGGGGCTATATCTTCCGTCTCCCCGTAAATAACGAATTTGGAGATTGGGTTGGGGGTCCCATTTCTGAAAAATTACTCTCATGAACGACGTAAGAAGCCTTGGATTTTGGTACCGCGCCCCCCCACGATGCCCTCGAAAACTTTTGGAGGCACCTTTGGCAATGTGGAACGTTAGAAGTCTAAATGGTGATCCAAAGGGTGCGAGTGGACAGGATTTGACAGGATGGATGTGTCTCGACTCGTTTGGTCTAAACGAAACGAACGTCAAATGGAATGATGATGTAGAATGGGAAGGAACGAAAGATGCGAACTCGGGTATGAAGAAGAGGAAGAGGAGGAGGAGGAGGAGGAAGGCAGAGTCAAAAGGGATGTTACTTTACAATATACCATTAGAGGAATAGCCCTAACTTTATCATAAAAAGTAACACTGGATCCCTGAGATCGGTGTGGTACCTTATTCTCAGTAGAGGGGTTCCAGCACAGGTGAATCAGTGCTTAACACCCGACCATCTCAGATCTTGCTTATTTTTGGTGTATAAGGTAAGTTTGTGCAAGAAAGCCAGCTGTGAATGTTTCAGCTTTCTACGACCATTACTTCACGAGTTATGAAGGTCAGAAAAATCAAGGTTAAGGTCAAAATAGCTCAAGGTCGGCATCTTTGGATTACCTCACACATTCACTAATTATCGTAACCATATGAAACTATATGTTTTTGGACTCAGAATGAGCTGTAGAATCCAAAAATGCAACGAAAACAGCAATAGGAGAACAAATAAAAATGTTCACCCTTTTTCAAGGGTGAACTTCAAGGTCAAAAGGTCAATTCGTTCCTTGAAAAAGGGTGAACATTTTTATTTGTTCTCCTATTGCTGATTTCGTTGCGTTTTTGGATTCTACAGCTCATTCTGAGTCCAAAAACATATAGTTTCATATGGTTACAATAATTAGTGAATGTGTGAGGTACATCCAAAGATGCCGACCTTGAGCTATTTTGACCTTAACCTTGATTTTTCTGACCTTCATAACTCGTGAAGTAATGGTCGTAGAAAGCTGAAACATTCACAGCTGGCTTTCTTGCACAAACTTACCTTATACACCAAAAATAAGCAAGATCTGAGATGGTCGGGTGTCAAAATGAAAATTTTTTGCTTCACCTGTGCTGGAACCCTCCAGTAGTGATTTCTTCACATTTTTGTGTGCGTAATTGATTTGTGCGTTTTCACTTCTGAGTCCAAGCCCTCATGAAGAATGGGAAACGGAGTCTTAGATAATGTATGTATGCAAATGAAATTTAAATCAAACTTCAATTAGCTACTACTTATAAATAATGCATACTGTAGGTCACAAAAGAAACCAAGAAGATATAAAAGGAAGAGTAGGTGACAGGCCAGAATCTACGCCATCTATGAGGGGCAGTCAGAAAATAAGTTTACATGGCATATAATTTCGTAACTAAAGGGTCTCATTGATTATGTTTGTATCAGGTGAATTCGTTAATCATTGTTGGCAACACTGCACGTCGATTCGGCTGCCATCTACCGTACATTAGTTATACGAGTCAGTTGAACATGGCGGCTCCACTGGAACAGTGCCCTGCCCTAGGAGCAGTCCAGGAAGTTTATGTTTAATGGCCGCTCGTAAACGTCCCAGTGTTGAACAATACGCAGCTGCATTGATTGTTGTGCCTTTTTGCATGAAGTCTGCGAGCAAAACGACTTTGTGGTTCCAAAATACGGTAACCATCACTTTGCCAGCGGACCTCACAATCTTAAACTTCTTTGGTTGCTGGGACCCAGGGTGTTTCCATTCCATGCTGCCACGTTTTGTTTTCGGAGTACGGTGATGAACCCATGTCTCGTCTCCTGTGACAATGCGCTCGAGAAATTCTTGACCAATGACAGACTCGGAATATCGTTGCAGAAATGACAGGGCACTATTCCATATTCAACTGACTCGTATAACCAATGTACGGTCGATGGCAGCCGAATCGACGTTGTGTTGCCAACAATGATTAACAAATTCACCTGATACAAACATAATCAATGAGATCCTTTAGTTACGAAATTATACGCGCGTAAACATATTTTCTGACCGTCCCTCGTACAGCCAGAAAGGAAATCAGAGATCAAGACACAGATAACACTGGGGAACAAATTTCAACTTTTTGTCTATTGAATTAGATTTGACAGTTAGTTCTAGGTAATGTGGGTGCGCTGAGCACGAATTTTTACTCGGTTTTGCTCTATCAGGTCCTGATTTTGCTCCACACCCCTCCTCTTTCGTCGTATTCCTAAAAAGGTTTTTTTCTCAATACTCGCTAAGTCTTTTTGCAGTTACACATTATGCAACTAGGTTTTTATCTAGGTATTTGTACCTATTGTTATGGTATTGTTGTATTATGTATATTTTTATATGTAACACCCTAAAAATATTTTAATTTTGTCATTTTTAACCCATTTTAATATTAGTAAATTAAGCTAAAAATATCATAGAATTCTAAAATTTTCTCGAGCGTTCCTGTTCTCTGTAGAGTATTCTAGAGGGACAACTAAAATATATAAAAGCGACTCGTTTCCAGAGTTAATCAGTCAATTCAATCAGTCAGTCAGTCAGTCAGTCAGTCAGTTGAGTTAGTTAATTAAGTTTGGGCATTTACATAATTTTGAATTGGCATATGATTTAGTGAGTAATTTTGTCATCGTGATTTAATATAGTTGATTTAATTAGACGTAATTTATATTGTACCTACTCATCCGTGTTTCTAGTTTAATTTCATAGATTGTAAGTACCTATTTCATAATAAGTACCTATTTAAACTAATTTTTGTGTTTATATTTCAGATTTTCTTAAATTTATATGAATTAAGGGCTTTAAATACCTTTACAAATTGGCAGAACAATCAAGCAATATGTCATCAAGCACTAGAAAGTTCAAATGCAAAAACAACCCTGATTCCTTCTGTTATATATGTGGAAATTTTACACTTCCACATCAACGAGCAAATATAACTGACTTCGTAAAAAGAGCTTACTTAGCTTATTTGGCATAAAACTGGGGGACCAAGATAAATCGTGGGCTCCACATAAAGCCTGCACTATATGCATTGAAAGACTGCGACATTGGACGAAGGGTTCGGATTCAAAAATACCTTTTGGAGTTCCGATGGTAAGTTTATGATTTCATAAAACTACGTAATTTAATCACTAGTATACTGTAACTTATCTAAATGTAATTGTAACTTAGGTACATAAACAAAAATTTACAGAAAATGTTTATAAGAATCTCAAATATTGCATAAGGTTGAAACACACAGAAATGTTAAATGTTTGGGTGATAACTTTTGATAAAATTCATAAAAACAAGTCTCTCGTCGCTTTGTTAACGCTTACAATTTTTTTTCCATATCTGGTGTGGCGAGAGCCTACTAACCACGAGACCGATTGCTACCTTTGCTTTGTCAAGACTTCGGGCTTCACTAAGAAAAATAAACATTGTATCGAGTACACAAATTTCGACACCGCGATACGACCTGTGCTACATTCAAATGAGATCCCCATTCCAAAATTTAAGGGTCTGCCAACTCAAGAATTAGTTGAAGATGTTCCTGAAAATATTGTTATGCACTTTGAGGAGTCAGACACCGATTTTGACCCCAGCGTATTTGAAAGTCAAAACGATCCGCAAAAGTTTAACCAGGCGAGTTGAATGATCTTGTAAGGGATCTAAATTTGCCAAAAAAGGCTGCGGAAATTTAGCTTCAAGACTTAAAGAGAAAAACTTGCTTACTTCAAACACATACATTTCATTTTACAGAAAAAGAGAAGAACTTGTTAATATTTTAGAACAGAGGATAGTTTAGTATATTGCTGCGACATAGTTGGTTTGTTAAAGAAGATGGGGGTTGAGTCTTACGATGCAAATGATTGGCGCTTGTTTTTAGACAGTTCGAAAAGAAGTCTTAAGTGTGTGTTGTTGCATAATGGCAATCTATACGGCTCGATACCGATTGGGCACTCAACAAAATTAAAAGAAAAGTATGAACATATAGAAAAGGTTTTAAATCTTATCAAATATAGGGAGCACGAGTGGATCATATGTGTTGACTTAATAATGGTTAATTTTCTGCTAGGACAACAAGGAGGGTATACTAAATATCCCTGCTTCCTTTGCTTATGGGACAGCAGAGCCAAGGAAGAACATTATTTCAAACAAATCTGGCCAGCACGAACATCACTTACTGTCGGAGAAAAAAACGTAATTAATCCACCTTTAGTGAGCAGAGATAAAATCATATTTCCTCCTCTGCATATAAACTAGGCCTCATTAAACAATATGTAAAAGCTTTAGATACGAACGGCGAGTGTGTTTCAAATACATAACTTCAAAATTTCCAAGTTTAAGTTATGAAAAAATCAAGGCGGGAATTTTCGACGGTCCACAAATAAGAACAATGATTAAAGACAGCAATTTTCTTAATGTCATGAATGAACGCGAAAAAATGGCTGGTTCTCATTCGTGGACTTGATAGAAAACTTTTTAGGCAATTATAGGGCAGATAACTGAAGAAATCGTAAAAAAACTTTTAAGGGACTACAAAGAGTTAGGTTGCAATATGAGCATAAAAATGCATTTTTTGAATAGCCATCTGACCAATTTCCAAGTAATTTAGGTGATGTAAGTGACGAACAAGGGGAGAGATTCCACCAAGATATCAAAATTATGGAGGAACGGTACCAAGGCCGCTGGGATTCCCACATGATGGCTGATTACTGCTGGTGCTTGAAAAGAGACCTGCCATCAACAAGCAAATACGCTAGAAAGTCTTACAAAAGAAAATTTTTGCCACAGTGAAAGCTTCATATCTGTTTGTTTTTTTATTTTAAGTCATTTCTATCGTTATAATGTAATTTTACTGTAGTTTGAACTGCTTGTATTCATGAAACTTGAAAAAAAAATTTAACACATGACTTAATTTTTTAGTCCTAATTTGAAAAATCTGGAAAATGGCACATAGGCTGTCGACAAGAATCAGGACCTGATAGAGCCAAACCGAGTTGAAATTCGTATTCAGCGCACCCAAATTACCTAGAATCAAGTGTCAGATATCATTCAATAAAATACGTGTTGCCCAGTGTAATGAGATGGAAACCGAAGGAGGGCAAATTAATATTAATAAAATTAATAAAAATTAAGGATTTGTGCCGGACTCGATCAAAAACTTTTGCCGTGTCTAGCGCAATAGAAAGGTTTCACCAAAATCCCGAAAGAAGGATGACCAAGAGTCGGAAAGATATGCAAGATCGCCAGTGGAGTCCCTTCTGGAACCTATACTGACGATCGGAAAGAAGATTTGAGTAGAGAGGTGTTTTAAGAATCTTTCTATTAAGGATAGATTCAAAAACTTTAGAAAGTCAAGAAATCAAAGCAATTGGATGGTAGTTGGAGGGTTAGGAAGTTACCCTTCTTTGGGACAGGCTGAATGAAAGTGAACTTCCAGCAGGAAGGAAAAGTACCAGGTATAAGACAAAGAAGAAAGAGCTTGCCTGGGCAGGGTGTCAGCACAGAGGCACAGTTCTTAAGAACAAAAGGGGGACACCATCAGAACTGTATGCCTTCCTGGAGTTGGGCCCAGAGAGGGCAGAATAAACATCTTGGAAAAGATTTTAATTTCAGACATAATTAAGTCAGAGGGAGGAGGAAATGGAGGAACAGCACCAGAATCATCCAGGGTTGAGTTGGAGGCGAAAGTCTGAGTGAAGAATTCAGCTTTATCGGAAGAGCAGCAACTAAGCCATCAAAATGGAAGAGAGAAGGGAAAGTAGCAGTAAAGTTGTTGGAGAGGTTCTTGGCTAGGTGCCAGAAAGAATGAGAATAATTAGAATTAGATAGGTTTTCACATTTTTGTTTGATGAAGGAATTTTTGGCGAGTCAAAGAAGAGATTTTGCACAATTCCAGGCAGAAAGATGAGGTGAGTGAGAATCAGGAGTTGGATGTCGACGGTACCTTGTTTATCTCTGTTGCAGATAGCATTAGAGGAAGCAAAGATGAACCAAGGTTTTTTTTGCATTAGTAGTAGGAATAGAATATGGAATGTACGCCTCCATTGTCGAGAGAATCGCCTCCATGATGTGCTCAGCGCACTTAGGTCCCCAGTAACAGAAGCATTAATCATTCCATGAGGAATCAAAGTAGTACTGCCTAAGGGTCTCCCAATCAGCAGCACCAAAGTGCCAATGGTGCCTCCTCTTCAGAGGATCTAAAGGCCAAACTGGAGCAATAGGACAGGAAACAGATATAAAATTGTGGTTGGAGGAGCCCAATGGCGAAAAAGGTTCAACACAGTAAAAAGAAGGATGAGTGGCATGAAATAAATCCAGAATGTTGGGCCTATCTCCAAGGTGATTGGGGATACAAAAAGGGTACTGTACAATTTGCTGCAAGTCATTCAGGATAGAGAAGTTGTAAGCTAGTTGACCAGGGATGTTGGTGAAATGAGAGGAAAGCCAAAGGTGCTGGGGAACATTGAAATCTCCTAAAATGAAGAGTGGGATAGAATGTATTACACTTTGGGAGTGAGCAACTTCAGTCACTGAGTACATATATGCAACATCCATTTTTGGAAGGAAATTGAGTATAGAGAAAGTAGGAGGGTACAGAAAAGGGAGTGCTGTCAGTCATCCCAGACACCCGAGTTTCAGTGAGGAAGAAGTGGTGAGGCTTAGAAGAGGAGAGGTGGTGTTCAAAAAATTGGAAATTTGAAGAAAGCCCATGAATGCTACAGAAGTTTATGAAGAGTGAATCAGGCAGAGGCCTGGAACATCTCAAATAGGCAGTAACAGAACAGCCCTGCTACCCGGGTCTATGTTCCAAGTATCAGCAGTGGGAAGCCAGAAGTGGAGGCATTTGTGGTCCCCTCCTAGGGCACTCTAAAGTTTTTGAAATCAATGCCTTTTTTTTTTTTTTAATGATTGTGTGGTGTGTAAGATGCATGCATGTGTAGTGAGGAACAGGGAAAGAATGTGTTTGAAAGCATGCTGAACTGCTCAAAAAGTAGAGAAGACAAAAGATCAGCTAATGGTATAGAAGCTCCAATTGCCTTAAAAATGTTTACATCTATTGTCTTAATAAATTCAACTTGTATGCCTATTTTACTTCTGCCATAATGCATATAAAAAAAATTATCACTAAAATTTCTTTGCAACTTTATCCCTAACCTCCTATTCAGACTTACCTGCGTATTACTATATCCACAAGCACACCATCTATATGTCTTGCCCTCAAAAATTTTCACTTTGATGGGTTTGTCATCATAAATTTTTAATCTACCTTTTGGTTGAATCTGATGAAATTCAAGTTGCCAGTTTCTTTCTTTCAGTTGTATACCAGGATCTGGTGCCTTTTTTGAAGCAACTGGACTCTGTCAGAAGTAATAATAAGAATTTATAATCAGCTTAGTGATTAAAATTACATCAAGCGAGTCCTAGCTATATTGGCAAGGCAAGCATATTAAATTTCAGAAATATGGCATAGTATAAATAACATCCAATTAACATTACTTCTCTAATTACAACTGGAACAAGAACTGTGTTGTAATGACATCAATGTCCCTTCCTACATTTTTTTTTTTTTCATCTTGACCTTCGGTGCAAGATCCTGATTCTTATTCAAGACACATCTTATATGGGGGGGTGGGGTGGGGAGGAGCGCTTCATCCTCTTATGTTTAGTTAAAAAAATTATGGCATTGATCAGTTTGAACTTTGACCTCTATTTGTGACTGACCTTTGATGGAAGAATCTATTTCTTACTCACAACATAGCTTGTGATCATCCACATTTGTGTGAAGTTTCATTAACTTCTGTTGATTGGTTCAAAACTTATAGCATGGATGCAAGAATATCAGACACAGTGCATTATTTGCTTTGCTTAACATTTTTTCCTTTTAAGAGCTGCTAGCTACAGTTTTTTTTAAATTAAAAGTAAACAATATGGTAATAGTTTTCAACCAAAGGATGGGTAACACCATGCGGGTAATGAACTTTCCTTAAATGTTTTGAGGAATTACGCGAGAGATTGCAATGTATACATGTTATTTATTAGTGATGCTGAGGATGTAAAAAAAAAAATTGACATCTGTGAATTTGGGTGTGGATGTTAAAAATTTGACAGCTGCAGAAGCAGTTCCAGATATTCCACTTTTATATCTGTGGAAGAGGATACGGGTGTGAAAAAAAAAATTTTTAATTAAGAGCCCAGTAAAGCTCAAGTGTTAAATTAAATATAAATAGTCCAATTTCACAATTAGTAGGGATGGGGGGAATAACGACTTTTTGGGGAAATTGCCAATAAGACGAGTGGTTTCTATGGCCATTTTCACTGCTAAATACGAATCTGGCTGGTTCTTGGACCTAAAATGAAGTTTTGACCTGATTCATTGGATTTTTTTCAAAATGGCAGACAAAAAAATATTTCTCTTTTTGATGCTTAAGAAAACTGCTACCCCTCATATGTAATACATCTTTTCATATGTTTACAGGATTGCTGAAATTGAAAATGAACAAATCAGAGACATTTGATGCATGGTTTAGCAGTTATAGGCAAAAAATGGAAAAGAAAGGTATTATTTTATTAAAAAATCATGTACAGAAGAAACACAAGGCATTCATATCAGTTCCATGATGTAATTCAAATCATGAAATTATCACATTTACAACACATTGCTCAATAAACTATCAATATCACTAGTAACATTGTCCTCTGGTCATAAGCAATGTTCCCTCTAAGCTGCGTGCCTGTGCAGCCACACACTTGAATATTCCTGCTGTGCAAACCCTCAGTTATGTGATGTTCACAAAATTTTTAAAATGGCAATTGATGCGACAATTTCATTAGAAATTTGTTTAGTGGCAGTGCAGCACCACCAACAAAATTAAATCCAAGCAGCTTCTCCTGGCCGTTCCCGGTGACCAGCACAGCAATCCAGTCCACAGATCCGTCACCTGTGATTTCAGGCAGCATTTTCCCATCCCAGTGCAACACCAAGGGCTCCTCAGGACAGAATTCTCCCTCTTGATACGCCTCTGCTGCTTGCTTCTGAAGCGACTGGCGAGCACGATACATTGTGGAAGAGGAGATGGATACCTCATTCAAATCGTGCCCCAAGGATTGCGCGATGACTGCGTAGGACATCGCTGCATCACGATAAGAAATGTTCATCCGGTCGTACGCAACATCCACATCCTGAGTGATGAGGTTCCTCGACCACTTCCTCGGGGAAGGACATGAAGCAGATGTGGAGGCTGCCAAGGAGGGATCATCTTCCGCAGATGGCAACGCCGAGGACGAGGAGCTGTCTTCAAGAGTAGCAGCTTCTGTAACCATCTTGGCCTGCTCGAATTCCCGGTGTCGTCTCTCCTCCTGCTGTTCCTCTCGACGCCTTTTCCTACTCTCCATTTAGGCCAGCTTCATGTCTGCCAATCCCATACTGCTCTCTATTGGGTCCTCCTGCTGACTCTTGTAGAAGAGCTTGTCTTCCTCGTTTGTCATCATAGAAAGGGCATTGGAATGACCAATATCAAGGATTTTGTTCTTGAGTTCCGCCTTGAACATGTCCTCCGCAACACGACAGCTCTCCTCAGATCTGTTCCTGCTTTTCACCAACTTGTCATAATGCTGGAGCAGATCTTCCATTTTCCGAAGGGCACTGTCCCGCCTCATAGTAGGGATCCTTGCTCTTTTCCAGAACACCATCACAGCATCCAAACAGAGGTTCAGACATTTTCTCCGTCCTAGGTTTTCCTGTTTTTGATGGAAGAAGCACTTTTGAAAGACTTGCAACTTCATCGGCAGGCAGCTACCAGGATCTCTTTATTCGGGTGTCTGATGAGCCAAACCTCTTTCTTGCTTTGAGTTGCCATGTTTATTTGCAATGAGGAAATATACGAATTAGAAAAGAGTACAAATATGCAATGGTAGACACAATGAGGACAAAACTCGACAACTGACACGAAGGACAGAGAGCAGTGCACCCTTCCATCAGAAAGCAAGGCAGTCGACTAACACTAGAACAGCTGAAATTAGAAATACCTAAGCAATCTGAAGCGTCAAATCTCGGGACCCCTAAACGTGTTCTGATCTGGTTGAAACCTGTTCAGACGAGTTTCCTCGGCAAAAGGAACAGGGGCATCAATGTGGATTGAACTTCCTTCCACTTCATCCATCAACCACACTGCCGTGAAACACCCTAATATATATATATATATATAATATATATATATATATATATATAATATATTCATTATATATATTCATTTTGTGGCAGAGTCTATCTAAAGATGGCTATAGAAATCATTGTTTTGCCACAGGCAAAGGGTTAATACTACTTTTGAATATTATGAAGGCGAAGATTTTTTAAATCCACAGCATGCTACATTGGCAGTTCCTGTAACACAGGCAAGCTCTCTCCCCCACCCAACACACAGTCTCCCACCATCCTCACAACACATTTTCGCGGCATCAGTGTTTGTTGTGCATTCTCACATGTTGCATTCATAATGAAAGTGACATTCTACAAAGTGTTATTGTTACTATTTTGCAACTGCATGGCATCAAAACATCCCAGCTCAACATCATTACCCAATGCATTTACTTTCAAGACAGTTGTTCAGCAAGTTGCTGAAAAACTTATGAAATTAATATGTTGACATATTAAATTTATTAAACTTTTAAAATTAATATGTTGACATATTAATTATTATTATTATTATCCATATATATCAAATGGAGTCAAATATTTATTAATTCAAAAATTTCAGATGGTTTGGGTTCCTCAAGAAAAGACGCAAAAGCTATTCAAACAATAGAAAAAGCATGTCATTCTTTAAAATGAAAGCTAGAAACAAGTTTAAAAACTGAGATCCCAAGCCCATCAAAAACTACAAAGTTGGATCATGAAACTCAAAGGTATGAATTTTAAAATGATACGCTATTATTAAGTAGGAATATACCTAAACTAAAACTGAAGCATAAAAACAAAATGTAGGTATTCACCTTTGATAGTAGAAACTAGAAGCACAACTCCCTAAAGATTGGAGATGAATGGGCCCATTAAATCATTTGGAATTCATTTGGTCACAAAATAATTTTTGGTTTAATTTGACTATCTCAAAGAATGCTCATTTTGTTATACTTGAAATCAATATTATAATCCAAAAAATTTAATATGAATATGTAATATTTTGTTTATAGCTATTATACATTCATGAATTTGTTTCAGGTCAATGATTCATCTCATGAATGAACTGGTTGAAGCTTTCCATTCTACTGACAGTTATGAGAGGAAACTCAAAATATTGACATTATCTCCATTTACCATATCAAAAACTATAAATCTATTTCAGACAACTGAATATTTAGTTAAGAAAAGCAGAAATATAAAACAAAGACGGAATTTTTTCTGAAATTGAACCCATGTCAAAAGGAAAAGTAATAACTAAAGGTACTAAAGATTCTGTTCAGAAATTTCTCAAATCAGATGAAATTAGTCATTTGTGCCCAGGTACAAAAGACTGCCTGAGTATCAGAAATGAAAGTGGGTATAAAGAATCTATGCAGAAAAGACTGGTGTTAATGAATCTGAAAGAAGCTTTTAGTCTCTATAAAAATAATCCAGATAGTCCCCAAATTGGCTTCTCTAGTTTTGCCAGCCTTTGCCCCAGACAGTGTGTTTTAGCTGGAGCTGCTGGTACCCATTCTGTGTGTATGTACATTAGGGTTATGACTTTTTAATTTTTTGTCATAAATATTGTTTCCTGTATCATCAATCAATGAACTTTTGCTTGAAAACAATAAAAAAGGGCCTAATTCTTCAGAATTAAAAAAAATGTCACCCCGAAAGCAAATATAGTATATTAGTATATTCGAGACAGCTGCATTGCACCATTCTAGATTGGTACCTAGTATTTTCTTGAATATTCCGGAATATACCAAAAAGCACTAAATACTCTGGAAAATCACTGGAACAGAGACCCATCTGCAATAGCTATACCAAGGAGCAACCAATGTGTGGAACGTGCCATTAAGGTGATGCAAGAACTTTACGTAAACTGTAAAAATAAAGACAACCTTAATCACAGGTTTATTTTAAGCAATAAGTAAAACAATTAAAACAATAAGAGTAAATGTATAATATTGTATTTGTATAATTAATATGTATTGTATAGGTATAATGTTGTATAATATAATATATGTTTATGTATAATAATTGTGAAATAAACATGCAAATTTCTATTTATTATTTTATTAATTTTTTCTTTTTTATTTTGGGGTGAAGTTTTTTCAAAATATATCAAAAAAACTGTTACGGTATTTTCATTGTCAGGGGGCAAAAGTTCATCGATTTATGATACAGGAACATGAGGTTATAAAAATGTCATAACCCTAATGTACATACCACCAGAATGCCAAAATACAATTCTCAGCTTTGGATGTCAAAGGGTTGGAATCAGGGCCACCGCTTCCATTAGGCGAGGTTAGTAAATGCTAAGGGAGCCAAAGATCTGGGGGGCGCCAACGCCTCCCGCCCTGTGCACATCTGATAGTATTATGTAAGAACAACATGAAAAAAATAATGAAGGAATGAGAAGCATAGACAAATGATGAAAGGTTGTACGACGTATGTACACCAGTTTAGCTTGACTGATATTTCCATAATTAACTTATTCATCTTATTGGGTCATTATAGAACTTTCACTATCACGACCTTTAACCCTTTAGGGACGGGAGTCGTAAATAAGCGATTTAAAAATGTTGCGCGCACAGACGGGAGTCGTCAATAAGCGACTCGGCTTATTTACGGCTTAATATGAGTTCCGGGAGTCGTCAATAAGTGAATAACTGTTTTTATGTGACATATGCCCTTCTTGCTTGGAAAAAACAGTAGATATGTCCTTTTTGCACGCATATTTTAGCACTTTTGAGCGTTCTGATTTGTTACTACATATGCCTCGCTTTACTCGCTGTTTTGATTGGTCATGACACTTTCTTGAACTGTGAAATGATTTTATAATTTTATAATAAATGTATGTATTAGCAAATTAAAATAGATCAGTGTAAGGCAAATAGTTTCTTCAATATGGTACCTTGATTACTTTGTGGGCAAACCCAATCGTGAAGTGGGAGGCGGGTGGGGCGCCAGCTGCAGTCCTGCTAAGGGCGCCAAATAGGCTGGCGCCGGACCTGGTTGGAATACACAACTCTTATGGAGAAAGCAGTGTGTGATGTCAACAACAGGAATTGCATGATGCAAATATGTAATCTCTGTCCAAAAGAACCAAGGTATTAAGAATTTTTTGCTCACTTTTCAAGGTGTTAACGATCCTGAATGTGAGGAAATAAAATATAAACAATGGGTTACTACAGATCGATGCAATATGGTTGAAAAAACAGAATCTATAGATGATTTTATAAATTCATTAAGCACAAAAATTGTCAAATTGACACGTCATCACTTTAGAGCAAAGAATCAGAGTGCATTTCTAAAAAACTTGAAGAATAATTTAAATAGCCATACAGCTGTACAGTAGTTCTTGGTGACTTTTCAGAAAACTACTCATTTGTAGTACAGGATGCAGCCCAAGGTTTTCATTGGAAAAATACCCAATACACAGTGCATCCCTTTGTGTTATATTATAAGGAACCAGAAAGTAATGAAACAAAACATTCATGTTATTGTTTTTTATCTCCAAATACAAAACATAACACTACAATGGTTTACACTTTTTTAAATACATTCATACCTATTATTAGAAAACCCCACCTTCATATCAAAAAATTATATTATTTTACTGATGTATGTGCAGGACAATATAAAAATCATTTCAACTTTGTTAACATTTGTAAACAAGAAGAAAATTTTGGGCTGGAATGTGTGGCATTTCTTTGCCACAAGCCATGGTAAGAGCGCTTGTGATGGGATTGGGGGTACAGTGAAAAGATCTGTAGCCAGAGCGAGTATGCAGAGAACATTCGCAAATCAAATATTAATACCAGAAGACATGTTTGAATTTTGTTCAAACAATATGAGTGACAGCATAAATTTTTTTTTTAATAAATTCTGAAGAAATTGAAGCTATGGAAAAATTTTTAAGTGACAGATATGAAAAAAGGGTTAATATTTGTCTTTTAACCCACTCACGTGTGGTTAAAACAGTACAATATATTGAATTGCCATTCAAAACTGACTAAGAAAATATATACCGGTATCTTATGTTATGCAAATTTGTTCAAATGTACTTTTTTTAATAAAATATATTTCCTGTTTTGGCTATAATATATTTTTTTTCATAAAATATTTTTCCTGATTGGGCTATTTTTTCACTACTCTGCGACTTAATTAGTTGGTTGGGTTTTGTTCTGGCTATTTTTTTTTTCTAATTGGATTCAGTTTAGTGGTGTTTGTGATAGAATTATGACGTGCCATTCGTGTGATTCTGACTTTAAGAACTTGATTCGTCATGTGCCCTAGAAGAAGACAAAGGATTGGCTGTTTTTATCAATTACGCCATTATTCTCTCATCCTTAACTTGCCTGAAATGTGACAGTGAGTGCCTAATACGAAAAGATCAAAAGATATTTAGGTGAAATAACCAATATTAACCTGTTAGGTCAACTCAAGGCCAGTTAGGTCAACTGAAGGCCCAGTTAGGTTAACTGAAAGCCCGGTTAGGTTAACTGAAGGCCTGGTTAGGTTAATTGAATGCCCAGTTAGGTCACCTGTACACCCTTGATGATTGGTTAGGTTGTCGCGATATTTTCATTAATTTAAATGAAAATGATGAGAAACTTTTCTGGTTAATTTTGAGGTGTTTTGTACGAAACTGCCATCCATTTCCTGTGCAAATGCGGTTTTCAAGATGATGATATCTCAAAAACTATGCATTTGCACAGGAAATGGATGGCAGATTCCTGCAAAACACCTCAAAATTGACCAGAAAAATTTGTTATCATAAAAACAGACTGGGTTGGTGTAAAAACGAATAATTACCGAAAAAAGTATGCAGCTAACAAGAACACAAAAATTCCACAGATTTGTACCTATTAATGCAAATAACAAAAACATTTGAAGGCACTTGTAGGTTATCTCCCCCCACCAATTTTGACAGAATATTTTCGTTAAAACTAATGAAAATATCACAACTTAACCTAACCAATTATCACGGGTGGACAGTTGATCTATTATATCTATGTGTCATTGTAAATACTATTCCAGAAACAAACAATGTTATAATTAATAATAGATCAACTGTACGGCGTACACTCTTGATAATTGGTTAGGTTAAGTTGTGATATTTTCGTTAGTTTTAACAAAAATATTCTGTCAAAATTGGGAGGGGGGGATAACCTAGAAGTACCCATTTGAATTATCTGGAGCTAATGAAGAATAGGCTAACTAATGAAAATATCATGACCTAACCTAACCAACTGTCAAGGGCGTACAGTTAACCTAATGATTGGTTAGGTTAGGTAGTGATATTTTTGTGTTAGCCTTATAAGCCTAACTAAAGAAGGCTGGGGTCCCTGTTCTTCAAAGCTCCAATTATCTTCTGATGAAGTTGGTGAGGTGAGGATTATAAGCAAAACTTTTCTTGGTGAAGATGATGTTGAAGTTAATCCAAAAATAGGAAAGTACATAGTTTGTACTTACAATGACCAGAAATGGTTGGGATTTGTACATTCCTATAATGAGGACTTTGATGACTTTGAGGTTAGCTTTTTGCACCCATCAGGATATAGTATTTACTATTACTTTCCACAAATTAGAGACACATGCCACATATCAAGAGATAAAATTTTAGGTTTATTAAGCATACTAACTTTAAAGCCAGGAAGAATGCGTATTCAATATGTTTTCCCAGAAAATGAGATGAAAAAACTTGTGTAATTATTAGTGATGAGACGATACCAAAATTTTTAACGATTCCAATTCCGATACCACTAAAAAGTCTCGATTCTGATACGATTCTCGATTCCGATTCTGATTCTCAATATTTTTAAATATAATTCTATACTTGTTTTTCTGGAAATTGTCATATTTTACTCTGGTAAGATTAACTATTTACATTATGAGTATGGTAATATAAATTATAAATAATAGATTGGTTTAAAAATAAAAATCAACTGTAAGTTGTAACAATTCATTTTAATCTTCTTGATTACACATCATGGATATACATGTTTTAATGTATAGCTACAATACAATAAAATAAAATTTGTTATCCTCTTTCATTTAAATTTTAAAGTTTACATTGCAAAACTGGTTCAATTAAAAGTTAAAGAATCGTTTTAAGAATCGGAAATCATGGTACAATTTCTCGATTCCGATTCCGATTCCTGAAAAATGCTCGATTCTTCCGATTCCGATTAATCGTCCCATCACTAGTAATTATGAATCAACTTGATGTAATATGTGTTCAATTTGTATTTTTGCTATTTATTTTCATCCATGTGAATATATCATTTGTAGTTCTCTATTTTAGTCTGCAGGCGTAAAAATGTCAAAATTTCACAATGTACATATTTTTTCAATAATTTTTAAAATATCTTGCAACTTGATACCCACA
This sequence comes from Bathynomus jamesi, assembly GCA_023014485.1. Lineage (NCBI taxonomy): Eukaryota > Metazoa > Arthropoda > Malacostraca > Isopoda > Cirolanidae > Bathynomus > Bathynomus jamesi. The sequence goes on from JAJOZX010001505.1 coordinate 589,642, forward strand.
TTTTTTATTGTTTGTATCTTTTAACAATTAATGGAAGTTTAATAAATGAAAATTTTTTGGGGGAATTTCACTGCCTAGGGGGGATGGGGGTCAAAAATAAAAAAGGGGGGTAAAATTTTCATTATTGTTCTACACATTTGAATGTGGTATCATTTAATAGATCTCTTCATGCTGATTCTAATAATGTATAGTTTTATAGGTCTACGGTAAGATGTTTGGGAGTTATTGCCCATTAAAGTTAGGTAGTAAAGTGGGGTTCCCAAGATTTTGGGGGCCCATATCTCAAGAACTATGGGTAATAGAACTTTTTTATTTTGACCAGAGAAATCAGCACCCAGAAGAACCCCATATGTCAATTTTCATCAAAATCTGAGTCGGAGTGGTGACATGCATTGGGTGATTTCTCCTGGAATGCCCCAACTGTGATTTACATCTTTGCTGAAAAAGCTTAAGGGTAAATATTTACATTAGGGTCTCCACCCAATTTTGATGCCAAAATACATTTTCCTAGTAGTGTATGATGTGCTTTGTTCAAATCTGGCCTTCATTTTATGCGGAAATGAACCAATCAAAAGTTATGAGACTTCAAAGTTTTAATATATTTTGGTTCATTTCCCATAAAATGAAGGCCAGATTTTAACATTGCACATCAAATACTACTAGAAAAATGCATTCCAGTGTCCAAATTGCTAGAGAACCTAACCTAACTTACCTAACCTACCTAACCCTAATATCAAGGGATTCATCGTAGGAACACTCAGATCCACACTACATTTAAAAGATGACTGTAACACACCATGTTTGACAAAAATCTCTACAGCAGAATTATCAATATTGTTAATATCTATAATTACATCTTCGAAATACATTTCACATCCTTCACACGCCATATTGGAAAACCAACTAATGAAGAAAACGGAAAATACTATACCTCATTTTTTGTTTTTTTCCACCCAAGTAGATACACTTATGATGATATCATTCAAAAAATGGAGTTAAGAAAATAATTTGGAAATTATGGATATTACAGCCTCCACCAAGTTGACAATACTGGCTATTATCAAATGTTTCAGCATAATTTTAGGAGTCTAATGGTATATGTTATTATTTGCGCAATTGCATATTTATAATGGGTAATTATTCGTTTTTTGACCCAGTCTCTTTTTATAATGAGAGCAAACGTTTCTGGTCAATTTGGAGGTGCTCTGCACAAATCTACCATCCATTTCCTGTGCAAATGCATAGTTTTCGAGATATCATCATCTCGAAAACTACGCATTTGCACAGGAAATGGATGGCAGATTCGTGCAAAACACCTCAAAATTGACCAGAAAAGTTTGCATTCGTGCTAAACACAACCTAACTTAACCTAATAACTTAACAACCTAACTTAACCTAACAACCTAACCTAACCTAACCAGTCACCTTATTTTGGAGGATATAGTTCTGCAATTGCAGTAAGGAAGTGATGCAGAACTGTAGAATTGTCAGGATGTTCTGCTAGGAACAAGTATCGTGCAAAATATTTCCGGTAATGAGGATGTTTATTCCCAGCAACGCTTATTTTTTGGATTTTTTTTACGGCACCTAAACACCTTCGAGTCTTGTCTTAATTAAAATACAGGCAGTATTACATTTAGGGCAAATCACGGATGTCGGAATTATGCCGTGATTGGAAAAAACATCTAAACTTTTATCTTCATCGAGGCCAACAAGGCAGATTAGGTCTTCAAAATCAAGTTCACAAGATTGACACGTCATAACAGTAGAACGAAAATCACCACACTAACAAAAAACAGAAAGTAGTAGGCAAAAGCAAGAAAAAGTAACCAAAAAAAGCCAAGAAAAATCTCCAAAAAAGTCTAAAAAAGGTAGCCAAAATAAACAAACCTACCAAAATTTATATACATACATATTAGAAAATAGAAAATATTTTTTTAAAAAAAAGTACATTTTATACAAATTTGGGTTAATATTCGTTTTTTGACCCAGTCACACCCAGCTATAACAGCAATATATATTGAATAACCAATCAAAACTGAATAAGAAAATATATATATATTATCTTGTGCAAATTTGTATAAAATGTACTTTTTTAAAAAAAATATTTTCTACTTTCTAATATGTATGTATATAAATTTCAGTGGGTTTGTTTATTTTGGCTACCTTTTTTGGAGATTTTTCTTGGCTTTTTTATCAGGGTTGGCACTAGTGAGCCCAGCCCAAAAAACCCACCCGGGTTTTTTTTTTTTTTTAAACCCACTTGAAAAACCCACTTGTGGGTTTTTTCATGAAACTTAAGAAGTGCATATGCAATTATTTTTAAAAATTGTCATATAGGCACCTATAATGATTTTACATGCAAAGCAAGCAAACATGAGTCAACAAATAGACCTACAGGTACAGGGTGGGGCACGGGAACCAAGTGTTTTTGGAATAATCAGGAAAATGATATTTATTTTTGTAAAGAAAATATATTGGTAGAACAACATTCGTAAGAACATAGCATTTCATGTCATAATAATCATGTACCGAAAATTATATCTGGCATATGATGTCCTTGGCCATCGACGCATTGTTGAAGGCGTTTACGAAAATTGGCCTCCATTCTTCCCAGCAGGTCTCTGTTGATTTGGATGATTTGTTGACGGATCGCTTCCTTCAATGCATCTAATGTACGGGGCTTGTCCTCGTAGACACGTGACTTGAGGTACCCCCATAGAAAGAAGTCACATGTGGACAAGTCAGGGGACCGAGGGGGCCATGCAATGTCACCAAATCTCGAAATGAGATGGTTGGGAAACAGGGGGCGAAGAACAGCCATTGACGCTCTGGCGGTGTGTGGCGTGGCCCCATCTTGCTGAAACCACAAATGTCGACGAGCAATACGCCTTCTTCGTAACTCAGGGATGAAAAAGGTGTTCACCATCTCAATGTAACGCCCAGATGTTATGGTAACGGTAACCCCATTTTGTTCGAAGAAATAGGGACCGATGACGCCAAACTTTCCCACCGCGCACCAAACTGTAACCTTAGGGCTATGCAGCGGTTTTTCATGGAGTTGTCGCGGATTTTCAGCAGCCCAATACCGACAGTTTTGATTGTTGACGGCCCCATTAAGGTGGAAATGGGCTTCATCACTCATTACCACCATCATGTTTTCATTCTGCTCATAAAGTGCAAGCATTTCCTGTGCAAAATTCAGTCGTTGGGGGCAATCGTTTACATTCAATTCCTGCACCATCGCTAACTTGTATGGGTGAAAATGTAATTCTTCATGCAAAATCCGTCTAACAGTACGATTGCTGATTCCGAGTGCAGCTGAATGTCTCCGAGCAGAGCGGCCTGGGCTTTGCAACATCGCTTGTCTGACCCTTTCAACGTTCTCTGGAGTACGCACAGTGCGTTGCGGCCCCTTCGGTTTTGTTTCATTATTGAGCCTCCTGTTCGAAGATTGTTAACCCAACGTAAGATTGTGTCACGAGCGGGAACAGAGTCACTTCGATGAATGTTGAATCTGCGGCGAAACGCACGCTGAACTGCTGTCACTGACTCGCCACTCCTAACAAAATTATCATACGCGAACATGCGGTGTTCTAACGTCCACTGCTCCATGATGGCACCTGAAAGATAAAGGTGAGTGTTAGTTAAAGTTAAATGCTATGAACCCAGGAATGGAATGCTACCTACCGCACGCCCCTCCCATTCCTAATGGCCGATTACTAGCTATTCAAAAAACACTTGATTCCCGTGCCCCACCCTGTATAACTCTTTGGGTGAGGTAGCAGGTTATAGAGTGTAGACATCAGCCAATCAGGGTGTTATACATCCTAATTCTTCAGTCAACTGCATCTTGAAGGAATTTTCTACTTCTTCATGGATTGTATTTAAAAGTGGACCAGACAAATTTCGACGGGAAGGTGGAGTGTAGCCTGGTCTTAAAGTCTCTATCATTTCAATAAAATACTTAGACTCTGCACATAGAAATGGAATATTATTTGCATAAAAGAATTTGGCTATTTTGTTATCAATGACATTTTTCTGCAAAGTTGTTGTTGTCATGCCAAAATCGCTTACTTTCTTTTGAATTTTTCTTTTTTTCATCTGTAATTGTGTCAGTGGTGGTGAGGATGAGTCTGGATCATCTGAGAGGTCTATGTCATGGCAGTATGATGATGTACTGGCAGTATTGTCAGTCTTGTTTCTTGATTCCATGTGTTTCAAACATTTCATTAAATGCATTTTTATTCGCTCTATTTTATTACTTATTTCATTATTGCAATGTTTGCATCTAACTTTACTAGTCCCATCAATAATATTGACTTCACTCCATTCATGCCCTGATTTTCTTCCTGATCCAAAGGTCTTTGGCATTATTTAATGCAGTTATAACTTCAAACAGACTAATTCTGTAGGCTAGCAGTAAAGATAAATATGCTGTTGCCAGTTTGTTTTATTTAACTGTGAAATAAAAGAAAAAATATTCAGTAATATGAATTAAATAGATATAACTAGCTGAATTAAGTTCCCTTTGGGAGCTGTAATTCATCTACTTCCAGCAGAAGACACAGGGGCCTGTCTTCCATAGGAAGTATAGCCTAACAAATAGGATAATTTACCACACCAAATTTAGTTCAAATTGGTCCATGTTTTCCAAATTTTGTTGTGAAGCTCAATCTGAGAAAATAATAACTTTTTATGCTTAATTGCCTGGAAGGCAACCTTTTTGCTAAAAACAAGACAAATGTTATATTAATAGTGTATGGTACAGTACAGTATTATTATAAAAATAAGAATAGGTAGGTCTAATATGAACTACCATATGGACATATGAAAAAAAACAATTTTACCCAGGTTTTTTCGGGTTTTAGGTGAAAAAAAACGAAAAAACCCACCGGGGTAGGCTTTTTCCAAAAAAGTGGGTTTTTTGCCAACCCTGCTTTTTTTGGCTACTTTTTCTTGCTTTTGCCTACTTCTTTCTGTTTTTTGTTAGTGTGGTGATTTTTGTTCTACTGTTATGACGTGTCAATCTTGTGAACTTGATTTTGAAGACCTAATCCGCCTTGTTGGCCTCGATGAAGATAAAAGTTTAGATGTTTTTTCCAATCACAGCATAATTCCGACATCCATGATTTGCCCTAAATGTAATACTGCCTGTATTTTAAGACAAGACTCGGTGTTTAGGTGCCATAAAAAATATCCAAAAAATAAGATAAGCGTGAGTGTGGATTTACTGTTTCTATCTTTAAGGGCACATGGCGTCCACATTACCGGAAATATTTCGCACGATACTTGTTCCTGGCAGAACATCCTGACGATTCTACAGTTCTGCATCACTTCCTTACTGCAATTGCAGAACTATATCCTCCAAAATAAGGTGACTGGTTAGGTTAGGTGGTTAGGTTAAGTTAGGTGGTATTATTATAGTATTACACCCATCTAACGTCCAGCAATTATTATATGTTCATTAAGTAGATTTTTTTAATTCTAAGACACTTTCCTTCTATAGCGTTTCTGTCGCAAATGCTTCATTTTCGAGATATAAACATTTTTTTGGTGTGTATCTAGTGTGTGTTTGTATGTTCGTTTGTGTGTTCGTACGTTCGCTTGTGTGTTCGTTTGTGTGACTGTTACATGTCTGCCCAATCACTACGCTCCATCCATTTCGAATTACTTTGCCACCAGAGTGGCTTCATGTGACACGTTCTTGTTTGATTATTACCGCTGTATTGTCGCTTTCTACGAAAATTTAGAAAAAAGTGTTGAGTTTCTGCGTGCTCAGTGTTCTACCGACAGTAGTGAACAATGTTCCCTCTAAGGTGTGCGCGTGTGCGCGCGCACACGAGCCGTGAAACCCGCGCACACAGCAAAATAAAATGTGCACAGGCTCAAGCGTATCATGCCCATTTGGAAGACAGGTTTCCTGAAAATGAAGTAAAAGAATGGTCTGCCTTTGATTGCTCGGTTATTTTACAGAAAGACTAAGACTTTGACTTTGGCATTGAGCATGTTAAAGTTTTATGTGCAAAATATGCAGATTTTCTTGGTGAAAGTTCTACTATAATCGAACAGTACAATGATTTTAAATTTGTTGTATGCGAGAAAATAAAAAGTAAGCTGGTTAAAAACTTTGATGATATGGTGACATTCGCCCTCCAAAATGAACAATTTTGTGACCTTGCTAAAAAAGTTGATGGATATTGGGGGAACTTTCCTAGCATCTATTGTGGACTGTGAGCGTGGCTTCAGTTTAATGAATTCTATAAAGGACAAATTAAGAAACCGCTTGAAAGAAAATCATTTGGACATGCTCATGCAAATTAAATGTTACCTGAAGGATGACGGATGTATTACTCTTCATAGAGTTTATTTGGAATGGGCAAATGCTAAAGATCGTAGGGAGAAATCTCAATCATACTTAAATGAAAGGCACTTTCATTTAATGTTATTTTGATTATATTTTATTTTATTGAATTTTTTATTTTTATTTTATTCCTATTCTGTGAATGGATAAAATCATGTATTAATCTTGATAGTCTATTTTAAATTGCTAAATGCTAAAAATTGTTTTGAGAAATGATAACTAAAATAGTCATTTTCAATTAATGTTATTTTTATTTTATTTCTTTATTTTGTTGAATTTTATTTTACTATTTTTTATTTTATTCATATTTTTAGAATGGATAAAATGTTTTCTTTTTTAAGAATATATAATACTGTAAACAGTTTTTTAATATCCATTTAATAGTACTGTAATGATGAAGCTATCACCTTATGGAAATAATATTTATTAAGTATTTAATATTTATATATATTTCATTTTGAAGATAATAGCGCTCAGAAAAGTTTGCACAATTTTTCACCATGAATCTAAATGTATGCACAACGAAAATTTCTTGCACACACGGACTAAAAAAAATTAGAGGGAACATTGGTAGTGAAGTGTCCACATTGTAAAATGGAGTGCACATATCGTCAAGACCAGAAACTGTGGCGTTGTAGAAAAAGTTACGTTGTGCTTAAAACGAAGAAAAGACAGTACTGTGATTATTCTGTCTTAGATTTTAAAGGTAATTCCTATTTTTCTTTTAGGTTAGGATAGGTTAGGTTTAGTGGTTAGGTTAGGTCAGGTTAGGTCAATTTTGAAGGTGAAATTTGTTTTTCCTATGGTTTTTGATGTTTTGAACGAATCTGACCTTCAAAACAGTCGGAAATGACTAATTTTCTGTGATTTCCGCCACAATGCCGGCTGGGGGGGAAGGTATCTCAAAAATGAGTCATTTCCGACGGTTTTGAAGGTCAGATTCGTTCAAAACCAGGGTTTCGGAGCCGGTAAAAAACTTCTGGCTCCGACTCCAGCTCCGGAGCAGAAATTTTTTACAGTCTGGCTCCGGCTCTGGCTCTTTTATAGTAAATTCTGTTAATTATAAAATAAATATCTAGATTTATAACTAATTGTCCAATTTAAAATATTGCACAAAAATATTTTATTATTAAATCACTTTAATACTCAAAATTTAAATTTCTTATGATTTTAAATTAGGCAAATATAATGATAGAATGAAGTTATTTCAATAACTAAAGGAAAATGATGAAAACTAAATGATATTAAATATTTATTAACAATGGTAGCTTATATAAATTAGAGAAACTTGCCTCCTAATTAGTTCAAAGTTCAAACTTAAGAATTCTCGTATGGAAAATAGTAACAATCAAACTTTCTGAGATAATATATGCATCTTTTTTTAAGTGTTGAAACTTGAAAGCTTCATGAAAGCCAACTTGGCTTGAAAAAGAGCTGAATATTTCAAAAAATTCAGTTTTTAAATTTTTAATAGGTTATATTATTTACTTATATTATTTACTTTAAATTTTTAATAGGTTATATTATTTACTTAGATAAATAGTTAGTACCTACCTACCTAAGGTCTCCACCGCCATAAAAATTTTTTTACCTATATAATTAAGTGTTGTTAAGACAAATCTTCCCAAATATTTAATGGTTAAAAAATGGAAATTTGCAGATTATTCCTGCAACTCCCACACCTCCATAAAATCCAAGAATCCTATGGTACCATTTTTCGTAATATATTACAAGAATTATAATTTGCAACTAAACCTATATTTAACAAATAACAATTTAGGTAGCAATATATCGCCCGGAGCCAGACCATGGAGCCGTATATTCAAGGTTTCTGGCTCCGGCTCCGGCTCTAGGTAAGCAAAATTCACTGGCTCCACCGACTCCGGTTCCGAAACCCTGTTCAAAACATATCAAAAAACATAGGAAAAACATAAATTTCACCTCCAAAGGGAGACGGGTATAATACTATAAATTTACCAGTTAGGTTAAGTTGTTAGGTTAGGTTAAGTTGTTAGGTTAGGTTAAGTTGTTAGGTTAGGTTAAGTTGTTAGGTTAGGTTAAGTTGTTAGGTTAGGTTAAGTTGTTAGGTTAGGTTAAGTTGTTAGGTTAGGTTAAGTTGTTAGGTTAGGTTAAGTTGTTAGGTTAGGTTAAGTTGTTAGGTTAGGTTAAGTTGTTAGGTTAGGTTAAGTTGTTAGGTTAGGTTAAGTTGTTAGGTTAGGTTAAGTTGTTAGGTTAGGTTAAGTTGTTAGGTTAGGTTAAGTTGTTAGGTTAGGTTAAGTTGTTAGGTTAGGTTAAGTTGTTAGGTTAGGTTAAGTTGTTAGGTTAGGTTAAGTTGTTAGGTTAGGTTAGGTTGTTAGGTTAGGTTAGGTTGTTAGGTTAGGTGTTAGGTTAGGTTGTTAGGTTAAGTTAGGTTGTGTTTAGCACGAATGCAAACTTTTCTGGTCAATTTTGAGGTGTTTTGCATGAATCAGCCATCCGTTTCCTGTGCAAATGCGTAGTTTTCGAGATGATGATATCTTGAAAACTACGCATTTGCACAGGAAACGGATGGCAGATTCATGCAGAGCACCTCCAAATTGACCAGAAACGTTTGCTCTCATTATAGAGAGAGACTGGGTCAAAAAACGAATAATTACCCAAATTTGCACAAGATAATATAGTATATATTTTCTTATTCAGTTTTGACTGGTTATTCATATATATTGCTGTATTTGATGTGTTTTGCTTAGATTTTGACTTCCATTTCCCTTGAAAATGAGCCAAACTTCAAAGTACTATAACTTTGTTGGATCTCATTTCCGACGGAAATGGATGTCATATTTGAACAAATCACATCAAATACTACTAGAAAAATGTATTTTGGTGTGTAAAATGACTGAGTGTGATAAAATACATAATAACCGTGCAATGTTAAAATCTGGCCTTCATTTTATGGGGAAATGAACCAAAATATGTTAAAACTTTGAAGTCTCATAACTTTTGATTGGTTCGTTTCCGCATAAAATGAAGGCCAGATTTGAACAAAGCACATCATACACTACTAGGAAAATGTATTTTGGCATCAAAATTGGGTGGAGACCCTAATGTAAATATTTACCAATAATTTCTTTAAAAGCCTATAACATTATAAATACGCAATTGCACAAATAATAACATATACCATTAGACTCCTAAAATTATGCTGAAACGTTTGATAATAGCCAGTATTGTCAACTTGGTGGAGGCCGTAATATCCATAATTTCCAGCTTAAGGCTATGGCCTCTTGTCCTATCATTGTGATCCTTTGTAAAAAGAGAGTGGAAGTCTATCTTATCCCTATAGGTCTATAGGCATCCCTTATGTTAATTTTCTACATTTCTCAAAAACATATTTCAGTTTTAATCCTTAAAATCCATAACACTTTTATAAATTTTTGAGAATTTAACTTATTCAGTTTTTCCCCCTCCCAAGTTTTCCAGTTTGGCAAATTGCTAACAGGTACTACTACACTTGGGTGGAAATACGAAGTGCCTTGAGCCAATTGAGGCAAAATGTGTTAAGATTAAAAAAGCCACTGTTTTCAGTCAAATATGACAAAGTATGAGAATACCCAAAATTGAAGTTTGGCAGAAATTTACCATGGCATGAATACAATATAGGGTAGGGTGAGATCGGTCGACACAGCCAAATCATACCTCATAAGCCTAATTTTTTGGCTATTCTTTACTTACAGTGTAAAGGGTACGAATATTACATATATTAACATTATAATTCAATTTTGGGTGCTTAATTATCTCTTTTATCAACTTTCCAATCATACTTCAGTTTCTTCACTTTGATACAGAGAATTAAGATGTTTATAGATATGATAGAAGTATAGTCGATATATATATATATATATATAGTCTAGGCTCTAGGGGGATCATTCTTTAAAAATGCCTGCCCTTATAACCGGAGTAGCCAAATAGCTATATCTCTTTCCAAAATAAAGGTAAAGCAGTAAATTTTCATTATGTAATTTGAACGTATAACATTTATTTTTATAAAATTATATATTTAATTTACAATTTCTTAGTTAATTGATATTCTCAAAAACTGCAATATTTTAATCGTGTGACTTGAACGGGGACTATTTTTGCAGCCAATTATAGATGTTGGAGGTTGATGACGTAATGAGTCAACTGTTAATTAAAAACTAATGGAATCATATTCAAAGCATTTACTCCACGAAAAAAGTTTATTGTTTGTAAAACTCCCATTAAAAGTGGCAAAGTTATTTACAAAACTGTCTAATTATTTTCTTTGATTATTTTTTTTCTAAATTTATTACTGATTAGCCACGGCCCACGAGAGTTAATTTAATCGAAAACTGCCATTGCTTCAATTAATTTTGGGAACCCCGTTCATGTTTTAATTTGCGTTAGCACTTTTCCGTCACATAAAAGATCTCTTTTGCAGACAATCTACTTCCTTTGCGAAATGTTCACCTGTCCTTGTCAGTGAAGTTGTCAGACGTTAAAGTATCCTCCTTTCGTGAGAAATGACGATTCATGTACACATAGGCGATATTTCAAACGCTGTTGCCAATCAAACTATCAGAGCTCTTTAGACTGTTCCCGTTCTCTCATGGAAGGTAATGCCATCATAGGTCTGTGATTAGTCGCCTTTTCCAGAAAGTAACCAGAAGTTGGGAGCACTCCACATCCTATTAATTCTGGTAACACTGTCATAAGTACTATAAGCAATGTATGGAAAAACTATACGCGCTCACAACATAGTATCATATGTGGTACCTTTACTTCATAATTAAATATAAATTATTAATTAATTGAATTAAATATCTATACAAAATTGCCTTGGGATTGGCGACATAGCCTATTGGGAATGAAATAATTGCCATACGTACAAAGAACCTGTATGTATGCATCGAGCCTCACATAGCAACAAGAAAACCCAATTTATTGTTTAGTCTACCACAGAGAAGTAGACCAAACAAAATTTTGCCAGAGCAGCAAATAATGAAAATACAACGCGAAGGAGCGAAGGAACGGCTCTCGGAGCTGTTTAATGTGCAACGAACGCTTTAAACAGGGAGGATGTGCTTTTGTCTTCCCTAAAGTTCTGAGTGAATTCCTTATAATAAATTTAATTACTACAGGATAGGCCTATACCTAAAAGTGTTTATATAGTGACTGCCTATATTAATTACATCAAGTTAACTCATCGTGTAACTCCATCGTGGCGGCCCTACACCGAAAAAGATCGTAACGCCCTACATCGAAGCAAACTAAGACCCAGCAAAAATAAGGTGGGACAATTTCTTTTCGTTCACATATAGGCATCTAAAATCCCGACGCTAAAATTACCATAAACAATTAAATATAAAGAGGTCCTTTGAAGACCTACATATTCATAACTCTCTAACGAAAAAACATAGGGCTTTTGTCGTTTAACTCTCAGTAGTATAGCCGCAAAAGGTTAGAGTGCAGGATGTTGCAAGCGATTACGCAATGTTGCAAAGGGGGGTGGGGGTTGTTGCAAAGGGGGTGGGGGGTTGCAGAAAAAATTCCCCCAAAAGGGTGATGCTGCAGATGCAACAAGGAAAACTTGGAGGCGGCGTTATCCCCCAAGAGAAAGGAGAAAAAGGAGGAGAGGTGCTCACCTGGCAGGAGCCAAGTGCATATTAAGACCAGCCGAGTAGGCGTTGTCTTATAGGCTCCTAATCAGCCAGTTGGCTGAGCCAACGGGGGGAGGGGTACACCTGAAGGAAAGAGAGAGAGAGTAGTTGCCTTTGATTGCAAGGCATGCAACTTGGAAGCGGAGTTCTCCCCCAAGCTATTTTCGTTTACCTAACCTAAGAGGCCTCTAAGGGGTTTTCCCAAAGGGCCAGAAAGAGAAAGGACCAGAGGTCCTTGCTCGGCTGGGAGCCGAGCTTGAATGATTCCGTCAGTCGTCTCTCGGTCTTTTATAAACCTCTAATCCGCCATGTTGCCAGATAGCGCCATGTGTTCGGCTGAGTTGCCAGATAGCAATATTATTAAATTAAACCATATATTATTCAAAATACCACAATATATTACGGTAGTTAATCGATGAATCCAATTAAATTCTGTTTATTAAATAAATAATTTAAACCTTTACACACTTAATTTTTATTATAAATATTTAAGTCACGAATATCAGTGGGAAAAACGAACGGAAAAGAAAATTTGCGAAACAATTCAAAAAGCACGCTCGACCATTCCCCCCATCCCCCATCTGTGTTTGAATGAACAATTCGTGCACACACGCACACGCATCTGTACATGAATGAAAATCAGAAAAAATGCCAAACGTATATTAATTTAAACCAAATGACGCTAAATAATGTATACAAAATTAATTTTCTCCTTTTAATTATTCAATATAAGAAATTAATCATTAAGCGTTGTTTTTCCTTTCACGAGGAAAGGATTTCTGTAAGTGTCTATAATTCGAATTTATATATATGGAGGGTTGTAGTATCTCGTTTCACCGAATTAAAACCAAAACACACGATCGTATTCTCAAATCTATACACACACACACACACACACACACACACACGAGGAAAGGGATACCGACAATCTGGGCCAAATCGAATCACCTAATTGCCAGAGGCTTTTTTTTTTCTGACCATAATTTTGCCTTTCTTCAGTCACCTCGACCAAAACCTCTCTTGACTCCATTTCTTAGATATACCCACAATTATATATATATATATATATATATAGAGAGAGAGAGAGAGAGAGAGAGAGAGAGAAAGAGAGAGAGAGATTTTTGTTCATTAATAAATAAAGGAACATGCTTGTATCTTTTGCCCGTTCCCCATCTGTGTTTGTATATGAACAACTCGTGCACACACACACACACACGAGGAAAGGACTGGGTCAATTCGAAGAACACCTGCTTGTCGAGAGACCTTTTTCCAGGCCGCTCTTGATAAGTCTCCCTTCACTCCAAATCTTAATAATAATAATAATGTTATTACTTCTACAATGAAACACATTCTCAATGCGCTTACGAAGAAATCTGAAACATACGGCAATTCAATACACACGATCCTCCTCCCTCGTTCCCCAAACCCCCCACCCCATCTGTGTATATATATATAATAAACGAATAACAACGCGTGTGTGCACACACACACACACACACACACACACGAGAAAGTGAGACTCGTGTCAATTCGAATCGTCTCCCTAGAGGCCTTTTTAATCGCGGGTTAATCCTTCTTCCAATCTATTCGAGCAAAAACCACCGTTCACTCCAATTCTAATAATTATATATATATATATATATATATATATATATATATACTACTGTAATTTGTAACAGTAGTAATAATAATTAACTCTTTTTCGCCGAATTGGAAAGCTTTTCACTCCGCCTTAGACCCACAGTTTAACGTGGAAACCGAATGCTCTTTTCTTTCTATATATATTATATATATATATTATATATATATATAATAGAAAGAGAGAGAGAGAGAGGAGAGAGTTTTGTTTTTACAAAACATCGTAATGCACGATTTTTCTATGTAGCAATAATAATTAACTCTTTCTCGCCGAATTGGTAAGCTTTTCACCCGACCTTAGACCTCCAGTTTAACGTGGATTCAGAATACATCTCGTCGATGGGGGTCGTTGCTTACTCTTCCACATTTCAACATAACAGGATTATTGAACCGGATTTAAAATAACAGGATCATTTGATCCGAGGCAGTAGTATGACCGAAAAACATCGTAATGCACGATTTTTTCTATGTAGCAATAATAATTAACTCTTTCTCGCCGAATTGGTAAGCTTTTCACCCGACCTTAGACCTCCAGTTTAACGTGGATTCAGAAATACATCTCATCGATGGGGGTCGTTGCTTACTCTTCCACATTTCAACATAACAGGATTATTGAACCGGATTTAAAATAACAGGATCATTTGATCCGAGGCAGTAGTATGACCGAAAAACATCGTAATGCACGATTTTTTCTATGTAGCAATAATAATTAACTCTTTCTCGCCGAATTGGTAAGCTTTTCACCCGACCTTAGACCTCCAGTTTAACGTGGATTCAGAAATACATCTCGTCGATGGGGGTCGTTGCTTACTCTTCCACATTTCAACATAACAGGATTATTGAACCGGATTTAAAATAACAGGATCATTTGATCCGGCAGTAGTATGACCGAAAAGCATGTTAATGCATGATTTTCTCTTTAATAATATAATAAACAACTAGCTCGAATTGTAACAACGGTTAAGGTTTTCACTCCGCCTTAGACCCACAGTTTAACGCGGAAACCGAATGCTTTTTTAAAAATATAATTAGGATATATTTCTTTGAGAAAAATAAAGATGTCATTAGTCGTCCGGCCCCGTTATAGCGGATTGGTACATCATAGCTCCACCCAGCTACACTGGCAACCAATCACTACGAACATCTGGTCTTTTGGGGCGGAGCTTGGCGATTGTGCATATAAAAGGAGATATTTTTCAGTTGGGAGTAACAGTAGCTATTTTCGCGTCAGTGAATAATCATTCCCTCCACCATGGACCTGTACGTCTCCCCGGATTTGTATGAAGAAGTGACACTGCAGCATTAACTGCAATTAATCTTTTTAACGCGATTGACCGTGATGAATTATTTCCAACGCAAACCGTTGAAGATATTTGCAGTGACGCTCCTTACAATCCGACGCAAGGGACTACCATAGAAATGTAAGTGTCTATAATTCGATTTATATATATATATGGAGGGTTGTAGTATCTCGTCAAATACTTCATTTAGATACTCACCAAAAATCGAAATTTTTTATGGCAATCAATGTTATTTGGTTTTACCTCTTATCGCCATTATGCTAAAATCGAAATTTTTTATGGCAATCGTTTTAAATGTTATTCCTCTTAAATGAACCAAAGATATCTTCACATAATGGGGATCTGTCTGTATACTCTGTATATGTTTTAAAAGAATGAACATTATTCCTTTAAGGTCCGATGAGGATTTGACACGTGTTATACAATCTTTTGAAGAATCTCGTGTCATGAATACGGAGGATATACTCATCAGTCAGCAATGTCACACCGAAATAATGTAAGTGTTTTTCGATCTTTTTGGGGTAAGAAGACAATATATTTTCATAAATTTATTAAATGAAAGAAATCAGTACAATAACCAACTACAGAATATACCGTTACAAATATACGAACAAAAACATTATACTATACAACGAGTACGTACAATTGGAAAACGGATTTTTATCTGTCTGCATACCATTTCATCGTTTCGGCGAGTGTGCACGGGTCAAATAAATTTAAAAAATTTATAAATTCTTTATCACATGACATATGCATGAGAAATGAGACGCAGTACATTCCGCAAACATTACTAAAATATCCTTGTATACGAAACGGGTTCCATACAACTTCGGGAATATGTAACTGAGCGAGAAATTTTACAATAATAGGGTCACTCCAGGGTTGAGTACCGAGTGAATCAAAATAGTACAGGCGCTGTCTATTTTTAAAATAGACAGCGATCCAATGAATCCCTTCATTACCGATGACATCTGTGTTCACAATAAGACTACCGCATTCTCGCGTACTTGGCAAACTCAATGTTTCATTCTTCGCAAACACGCCGATAAATTTGGAACGTGTGACTCGTTCCATTACTTTCTGAAGTGTATTAGCATCCATTTTAAAAGTCAGTGATAACGCTCCTAAATCTATCTACTTCTATTAGGGCTTGCGATTCGAGATATACTAGTACACTAATAGGAGCGTCTATAGGCTTGGCGAATTCCAGCCGCACTGAGATGTTTCCGCTCTGCTGTGGGGTTAAATGGGTATTTACGCTAGCAGATAAGTCAGGTGTAATGTCAAACGGATAAAGGTTAAATTGATCAATGAATTCTTCCTGCGTTACCCCATTACCAAGCTCATCACAATCACCTGCAATATGGGTCAGATTACTATAGGCTCTGGCACAAAGAGGTAACACAGCGTCTGATGAATAGTCCGTACCCATTGTTCCACCCAAAGCAGTGCCATTAACGTATAGAGTTATATTTTTAAGTCCGAAATTCTCGAATTTAAAGGCACTCTTTTTATATTTTCCATTCACCGAAGCATGGTCCTGCATACCGATTAATATCCTTTTAGGAAGATTTCCCAGGGCAATGTTTTCTATCTGCTTCGATGCCAACCCTGCAGGAACCGTATATAGTTTGATTTGTACTCTGTTAATAGGATATTTCACTGTAGCGTTTAGTAAATTTTTCTCAATTTCTAGTTGTTTTGGTGAACTTAATTTCACTCGCCGTACGCGGAGGTATGTGTCCATAATGTGAACCACAACGGGCTTTGCACCCTCTTCTTGATCAGCATCCAGATTTAAGCAGATCTCAGGACTCGTGCGGGTGAGCTTTATTTTCATATCCACCCCGTTGACAAGCAACTTCTCCTGGAAAGTGAAATCTGTGTGCAACCGTCCAAAACACTCGTATATTTTCTTTTTAGAATTTTTAAATTTGTCCTTTATACTACTTTCATCTTTAGTTTGATAATATCCCTCGGCACTTAAAAAGGTAGCCTTCGCTTCTTTGGAAAAGTTGAGGACATTTTCCAGATAGGCGTAGATGATAGTAGTACCCCGTGCCTGCCGATATGTTGGTCTGATTTAAATATACGTCACACTGGTTGAATATGGAGTGCAGAAAGTTTGTTTCAGGGTATACAGCATATTTGTCATCGCAGACCGTTCCATCAGAATGGGCTATACGTAGCTTAGCGTACATGTGCACACAGCTTGGATCAAAAAAGTAAGGGCCTGAGCTGGGTATCACGAATTCTATAGGTGCACTCGGGGAACTAATTGTGTTTAAAGGGTTAATTGTAATAAAGTCACTGTGCTCAATAGAAACTTGGGTTGGAGGCAGCTCAAAAAGGGACAGCTCCGATTTACAGCATTGTGAACTACATGGGTGGATGAAGCGTGCCATGGCGAAATAGTGACTCCTCTCTCGACAAGTGGTAAACAAACTATGATTCATGAGATCAATGTCCTTAGCTTATATCAGTCAAAAAAGTGGTCAACCATAGGTTTCATTCGCTTACAGCACTTCTTTTTTGATAGCCTTTTACGTTTAATACCACGTGACCCCTTCTTCCGGGAGCCCTCTCTTCTTCTTCCCGCCACCACGCATTTTTCTCTTTGCATCTTTGATGATTTCGTCCCGTGTACGCTTTAAATGTTTTTTTAGAGCTTCTTTAGGTTTAGCCCCGGCCAATATGTCTTCTGCAGTGTTAATACCTGATTGTAGCGCTTTCCTTCCGAGGTATCTGGCCCCCTCTTCAGCAAAGGAACAGCCGTACGTAGTATGGATGAAAAAATGGATCCAAGTCCACTACCGCGCTGGTATCTCACCCCTCGATAGACGGTGAAAGGCTTTCTATCCATTATAACTCAGTGCGTCGAAAGTGTAGCTTCACTGTTAAGCTCCCGTTACCGAATGGGAAGTTTTCACCCTCAATCGTTCTTATATATATTGAGATATTGGTTATTAAATTAGTTGCGACATTCACATAATGGGGTCTGTCATATGTAATACTCAAACTCCTTCCTCTATGGTTGGGGATGTGAGCAATGCGCAGCAGGCGTGCCTGGGTATCCCCAACAAACTGGTGCTCCACTATATTACTGTAAATATAGCACATGTCTGGGGACCTTTCAGCCAATTTCTCCATCTTCAATTGATACATTAATCTGGACAAGTCATGCTGTGTCTCGTGAAATGTGTCTCTTTGGAAGGCTGCGCTATATCGGCCATTGGTTAGAATTTGGAACTTTCTATGGTCTTTAATACGTCTGTTAGTCTTTGATTTTAGGATTAGTGTATGTGCAGGGTTGTTTACGATTTCGTATACTAAATCATTCGTAAGGTTTGAGTTTCTTAAACTTACGTTTAAGCCTCTCACAACATCCTCGGCCGAACCATATTGACCCGGTCCTAGTCTTACTTCTGTACTGTAATACCGTGCAACCTTAGTCCGAGCGATACGCATAGTTTCATCCATAGCTACCCCAGCTTTTTCACACTCGTCAATGTCTCTAAGAATCGTAAAAACGGTTCTTTATGTTCAATATTTAAAAAGATGGTGTCCAGCTGAATTTCGCATATCCCCACCTCATACGAATCACGACCCAATTCAATGTGTGAGTTCTGTTACAAAGTTGGCTAGTGTGTTGTTAGGGTGTACAGACAGGGACGAGGAGGACGGGAGTGTGACGTAGAAATGGTTAGGAGCCATGTTGCATACTATTTAAGCTTCATTATTGCATCAGCTTTTATATAGGTGTTGAAGCTTTCTGGGTATCCTAGCCATTTCACCAGGTACATTTTTCTCTTTCCTGAACCTTTGCTTCCTAAAATTGTCTCAATTTTAAACACATTTTTTCCTAAATTAAACGCAACTTTCTGCAATTCCTTGCGGTAAAAGCAGTGGCGGATTTAAGGTGCGTGGGGCCCTAGGCCGGTTGGAGTGCGGGGCCCCAAACTACGCAAAGCTAGCTTAATTAACTGAAATGAAGATTTACACCCCCATCCCCCAGTGGTGACCTTACGGGGCCCTCAAATCAATGGGCGAGCGAAGCGTTAAAATAAATTTACTTTTTAAACAATATTCAATTTATTGATAATTAATTAGCCAAATGACCATTTCATAGTTGAACATTACACATTTGTTTTTTTGAAGCTTAACAATAAAAAATAACTATAATAATACACCATTAACAAAAATAACTATAATAATACACCATTAACTAAAGAGAATACCACTTGACTGACATGCAAATGATGCAATGAGTGGGTTTTGTTTATTGCAGGCAATTTGTACGGTACACTTAACTATTTCTCAGTCAAAAAAGATTTTTTTCTAGCCTTCTTACTTGCAAACTGTTTGATGACATCAGTAAAATCAAGCACCCTTAATTTCTCATGCTCAATGCTCAACAGGGTGAGTGAAGACAAACGGTCCTGCCCCATGGTGTTTCTTAGATAATTCTTGACTAGTTTCATCTTGGAGAATGATCGCTCCCAGTGCAGTTTGTGACAAACATGCAGAGATAGAGTCGTAATACAATTTCAACATTAGCAAATGTTTCTACCATGTCATGTCTGTGAATTATCTCATACATTTCTAGTTCAGGACTTTTTGCAGCCTTTGCACCACCTGATGAAGGAGCACTTTCAGGTGAATCTCTTGGAATGGATTTCATAAGGTGTGCAAACTGCAAAAGCTCCGACTCCAATCCAGCCTCCAAGTCCTTAGGATATGAAGACACAAGCTTTTCAGCAGATGCTTTAAGCTCAGTGTTCGTTTTGTTTGAGATTTCTGATAAAAACCCAAATTTCTCTCGAAGGTCGCTGTAAGCAGCAATGCGTTGTTGTAGGGCAGCACAGAGCTTGTCAATGATGGGCAAGAATGCAGTCACTCTAAACTTGTCTCTCCCTGTCAGCATAACATCCTCCGCGGAGTCTAGTTCATCGTGTGACGCTTGCGCTTCCTAATACGCTGCGTGTCGGCGTAGTATGCATCATTACTCGTCACATCACAGGGATCACACTTAGCCATAGCTTTTGCTTCAAAGTCATCGAACTGGGATCTCAGGTCTTTAGCAAATTGTAAAAGAGACTCTAGCAGTGTGACAGCTGTGTTGAGGGAGAGCCCAGATTTTTGCAGCTGGATACTACTACTCTGAAACCTTTCCAATACTGTATCCCAAACTTCAAGAAGAATCACTGTTTCAAGTTTTTTCAAACCTTTGAGAAGACCACTTGCTTCAGCTCTTGTTTCAGCTGGCTGATTCTGATCTGAGAATAACTCTTCCAGAACAATGATGTTTTCTTTGTGTGCTCTACTGAGAGCAGCTACAGCATCTGCTCGTGCTGACCAACGAGTGTCTGAAAGTATTTTATCAACTTTCAACTTCTTATCTTTATTAGTCTCTAGTACCTCACGGTGTCTCCTCCAACGATAAGTAGATGCAACAAGAAAGGAGTACATATTTTGTACCAGAGCAAACAATGACACTGCAGCAGGACAGCTTTCTGCAGCACACTTAGCCACCAAGTTAAGGAATGAGCCATACATGGTATGTACTCAGCTTCACTACACTCATTCTTGATTATCTGTTGGGTCCCCAGATATTTACCAGACATGTTGCTGGCATTGTCATAGGACTGTCCTCGGCAGTCGATAACTGGAATGTTCTTCTCTTTAAGAAAATCAAGAACAGTTGTAGCAATATCTCTGCCAGTGTGGCTTAGCATGGGAATAAACTGCAAAAACCTTTCAACTGGACCTGTAGTAGGCAGTACATAGCGGATTGTAAAAGTAAGTTGATCCATGTGTGAAATATCAGGTGTGGAGTCAACAGAAATTGAGAAGTACTTTGCTGTTTTTACTTCATCTGTTATTGAGGACATAACCTTTTCTGCCATTATTCCAATGACTTCCTCAGAAATGACATGGGACAAGTAGGAAGTATGACCACTACCTTTGTTTGCGTGTTTCTTGATATGTGCTGCCAAGAAACTGTCGTATGTGCTCAGCAGCTCTAGAATCCCAAGATAGTTTCCATTGTGTACTGATCCAATTACTTCATCTTTACCTCGAATGGCTAGCCCGCGTTCGCAAAGTAGCTTTAAAACATCTACACACCTCCTCAATACTGCTTGCCAGTACTCGCATTCACTTTCATATTGTTGTACTAGATTAGAGTCAATACGGGCACCCGCAGTCTTTCGATATATCATTTCGACCATACTTTTCCTGTGCTGATCTGACCTACTGTGAGATTCTATGACATACCTAGCGTTCTTCCAACCATTGAAGCCAGTTGTGAATGAGCTTTCCACCTTTGACATAAGCTTGCAAGCAAAACAATACACTTTACCAGTTGTTTTAGAGTAACAGAGCCATTTAAGATTAATTTCTTGGCCAGATAATGAATGAGTTCGAGTGAATAATGTCTTTGTACAATGACGGGTTCTGTTTAGCTCTTTCACAGCTGACTCTTTGAAGTCACCATCACAGTGTCGACATTCTGCGCTTCCCTTTTTCAACCAATAGTCACACACATTTTCAGTAATTATTTTAGGCCATAATCCAAGATCCGTTTCAAATCCTTGTTCAGTACCGGTATTCATAACTTTCACTTCCTCTTGTGTCTCCTCACTGTCACTGTGTTCAGGTTCAATTGCGCTAACTACACTAGGTTCAGTACTAGTTGTGGCTTCTCCAGTTGTTTCAGGCGTAATTGGTGTCTCTACTGATTCAGATTCAGTTTGACCGGATTCAGTTTGAGTTTGTGATTTTGCAGATTCAGATACTGTTGGATATGTCAACCATTGAGTTATTTTTGGTAGTTTTTTTACTCTTTGGTTTACGTCTGCCTTTTCTTGTCGTTAACAGAGCCAGCTTTATACTTCCTCCCTTGATCACGATCACGACTTGTTGATTTCTCCATGTGCCTCAGTGCAGCCTCACTGCCTTATCCTGAAACATAAAAACAAAAAACAAACTATTTACACTTGACCCTCGGTTTAGTATTAATTAATACAGTTTAATTAATTAATTAAATACAGACACTAAACAGTTGTTCGGTGAAAAAGTCGCTTTATGGGAAAAGTCGCCAGCCCCCACCAGTGGCGACTTTTTCCTTAAATATGTAAAAATGTATTTATTATGAAATCTAAGCTAAACTGACCTAACCTAGCCTAAGTACGTTTCATATAAAAAAATTAATTACATTAATTTAACATTTTTCAACTATTTATGTTATTATAAAGCTGACTAAAACTCCCCCATCCCCATTTATTGACTGGCGACTTTTCGAGATACGACTTTACCATTACTTACCACTAAACACACTCACATGTGCACTCTACAGCGGCCTGAATAGAACTAAACTCCCGCCAGCAAAGAGAGTGATACCATAATTATCACTAATCATTAATCAATTGTATTATTTATAGTGGAATCCAACATTATAATTATATGTGAGGGCGCGGGGCCCTCACAGGCGCGGGGATGGGTTAGAAATGTCATAATAGCGTTTAGTTAATACGTTAGCTATTTGCGTATTTTAGAGGCACGTGGGTAGGGTTGGTTTAACCTCTTCTTGCTCCGCTTCAAAGGGTGTTACCGCCGGAGGTGACGGCGCCTTCAATTGTGTCACATGCGTTGCATGTTCCAAGTCTTTTAACCTGTTCAGATTTCCTATCAACGTTTTAGGGACATTTATTTGTTGTAGTCTTGCTATAATATGCTTCCATCCTGATGGTGATGGCCTATCCCACTTTCTCACCAGATCATGGACAATGTCTACGATATTCGATCCCTGTACCTTTGATCCTTCCACAATGATCTCGCCTGTATCGGTCCATTGTATGGCTGGATCCTCATTCAATAGATTATAAAGACTTAAGTCTTTACTCATCAATGTATGTGGGAGGGTGCTTTTTAATACATGTTCGATATGTTGTGTGGCTAATCTTTTTGGTTGGTCAGCTGTATCGTCGGGCTCAGATCCTATGTCGCCATGTCAATTGTCCCCCGTGCTGTGCCTAATAACCACAGGAATCTCTGTAGGGCTCTTATAATTTTCGTACTCGTGAAGAAATTTCTGCAGAGCTTCTTGGGATAAGATTCTTTTCTCATCAGGTGTTTTTTCACTGTTTAATAGGGCTAGCAATTCGCTTTCCATTCTTTTAAGTCTGCTTTTACGGGGATCTAGATCCGTGTCTGGATTCCTTTGCAGTGAAGCGTACACCTCGTGGGGAATCACTACCAATTTCTTCACTATATTAATCTAGTCAGTAAAGGACCCAAAACTGAAAATAAGATGGGGAGAAATGACCCTCCTGTTTGTACAATAATTCGTTTTTTCTTCGCTACAGTTTGACTTTTACGAGCGAGTGCACGTATTATTTCTTGTAGCGGCGTAGGCGAGCCTTCTGAGGGGTTTCATTGATACTTTGCAATTTATAACGTTAAGACAGATTTCACAGATGCATTTTAAAAAGTCGGCGTCGATATTTTTAATAAACATCTGCTGCATTGCCCGGGGCAGTCGATGATAGATTTTATTAATTCACGGTATTTCTTTAGTCTCTTTGTCATTCTGGAATATACACCGTTTCAGGCTCGTTTGGAAATATATCGTTCGTAGAAGCACTCTAAACGTGTTTCGCGGATGAAGGTCGCAAAGCAAATATCCGTAACGCGTGCTTGTAGCTTCTTTATAAACTTCCAAAAACTCCTTACGCTGATTCGGGAACATTTGATTGACTAATACCCCAATTTGTGATACATCTCTACGTTGCGCGAATAAGACTAGATATTGCGTATTTAACGACACATCGCGCATGTATCTATTTTTGAAAAATAGATTCTGATTGATGAAGAACACGCTTATGTTAAGATGGTGGGAGAATACTGAAATGTCTCGGCAAACGTTTTATCCATCTCCAACATGAGATCGTCAATTACAATAACTGTATGTTCATTCCCTTTAACGAATTAACGTCATATACGCCTTTGTGGAACAAAATATCATCTTGGTACTCGTTGAACACTGATTGATACGTCGAATAGCACCATATAACTTTATGCACAAATTTCGAGAACATCTCTCCTTTTCTTTAATGATTTAAGCATAAACACAGTTTTACCACATCCTGTAGGTCCAGATATAATACATGTGGATAGACTCGTGAATCTGAATTTTTCTACAGAGTCCATTTCTAACACGTCACACTCCTAAGTGGGTAATTTACAAAATATTACAAATTTTGAGTGCTGTTCCTTATATTTTGCTTTCTTCTCCACAGAACCGTGAATGACGATGAGGCAGAGCACCCCATCATTGACATTACGGATGACCTCGACGACAGTGTAGTTGTGATCTCCTCCCCTGCCAACGAACCCTCACCAGCGATACCGGTAGCACGTCCAAAGCGGAGGTATGAGAACCCCACGTCAGGTATAAAGCGACCGAAATACGCGCCGGTTGCAGCGGTAATAGATCCCCAACCCTCAACCTTTACGCAACAACCCCCCCAGCAGCACCTCCCGCTAGTATCCCCTTATTTATCCGCCACAGTTGCCCCGTTCTGTTAAGTCTACAATAATAGATCTCCAACCCTCAACCTCCTACGCAACAGGCCCCGCAGCAGCACCTTCCGCTAATATATCCCCTAATTCATCCGCCACAGATGCCCCCCGTTCTGTTGAGGATGTTATAACGTTCGAGTTGGTGCGCTCCGCAGCCCCCACCCCAGCCTTGACTAGAAATCGGTATAGAGTCAGGGTCGACCCTAGAGCCATGTATAGCAATGGAATTGAGCGCGGGCTACGCCGGGTTGTACAGCGTATTGTAGAGTTTGCTCTTCAGAATCGCGACGAGCTTGAAGTCAGGACGAGTCTGTCCTTTGGATTCGGGTCAGATGAAGGTGATGTAGATGATTATTGGGTGATTGTGCCATTTAGACGTTGGCGGCTGAAGATGTAGAATATATATAGGCCGTATAATGTAAGCCGCCCAAAGTAGTATAGCCTTTAATATGGACAACTTCACGGTAAATATTGATCGTGTATTCCGTGTTGCGGGTCATAGTGCCATACCGTATTACTCTTAACTTCAATTCTCCGACTATTTACCGAAAGCATATAAACGTCGATCGTGGTTGCGGCTTTATAGCAGTACTCTTAGCACGTACGTTTACTGTACAAAATACACAGGCCCAAAAATTTGGTTGCCTACGGTCGTGGAGCGTGCCCGTAAACTATCTGTAGACTGTGAACTTGAATTTGACTGTAATATGGTCCTGAAGAGTTGAGAAGGGGTAGAACAAGAAATGAATGTCCGTATAGTTGTATTGGGTGGATGATCGTCGTAGGACTGTGTATGTTTTTAAAAGCTGTGTGAGAGATCGTACAAGACCCCTACTTATTTTAGGATTGTCAGGGACACGTATCTCCCCATCCGTAATATAAGGGGCTTTACGCGAGTTAAGACAAAGTCGAAAATATGGGAGACATCATGATTTGTGTAAGGGGTGCCTCGAGTTTGCGGATGATATAGTGAGACATTGTAAAGAATGTCACATGGTATGTGAGCAGTGTAAAAGCACCAAATGTGAAAGCCTTGTAGTTGAAGCTGAGAAAGAGAGATGTGATGTGTGTAGACGCACATTTTTCAATAATACTGTTTTGATTTCCATATATCAATTGACACGTGCAGGAAAATGAGAATCTGTGAATGTGGTATGTTTCACACAATGGATAATTGGAGGAAATTTAAGCACAAGTGTGACGAAATTCACTGTCCTACATGCCAGGAGGAATATAAGGCGGATGGAGTAAAGCATGTATGTTATATGAAAGATGCTAAGCCTAAAAATAACCCTTGTATAACTATACTACGATATAGAAACATAAACGAACGCTGAAACCAAAGAGGTAATTCCACATTTACTTGTGAGCCAGACCATCTGTGATGAGTGTATGGGGATCGAATGTGACGAGTGCCCCAAATGCAGTAAACGGACAAACGTTTTTAAAACGAATGTCCGCGATAGTCCTGTGAAAACTATTTGTGTCCTATATTGTCAAGTTAGCCGACAAGTTCAAAAAAATGACTGTGTATATTCTCGCCCATAACGGGGCAAAGTTTGACACGCAGTTCCTTTATAAGGAGTTGCTTGAACACGAATCCTCTGAGATATTTACAGGTGATCCATTGAAAAGAGGCAACAAATTAATACAGATGCAAATAAGAGGCAATGTACAATTTAAAGACACTTTATTATTCACACCTTGTAAATTAGCAAAGCTACCAAGGTGATGGGAGTAGCAGCTGAAGTTTCCAAAGAATACTTCCCTTACACTTTCCTCACCAGCGAGACTTTAAACTACGTAGGCCCACCACCACCCAAACATTATTTTAACTGTATGAATGAACGTGAAGAATTGATCGATACTACAACAGTTTTAATGAAAGTAACCCTTATAATATAGCTGATGATGTGAGCGTTATTGCGTGAATGATGTGCGCGTGCTTAGAGTATGTTTCCAGGCCTTTAGAAGGATGTACATAGCCCGTTTCAAATGCGATCCACTGCAAGTCGCAACCACCATCGCATCATTATGTTTACGGTGTTCAGAATAACTTCATGCCTAAAGACACCTTAGCCATTATTCACCGAAACAACCCCCGCCGTTACGGACACAAGGCTATTTACTGGCTCATACACCTACAGCAACAGACAGGTGTATACATAAAGCACGCCCGCAACACGGGTGAAGTACCCATTAAGATTAATGGACGTGTTTTTTGGGTTGATGGGTTAAGTGAAAACCGTGTCACTGGTGTGAAGACTGTGTACTCCTTTAACGGTTGCTGGTGGCATGGATGCCCCCGTCCTGAGTGCGGAATCGCCGGAGATATCCACGGTAAATCTCCTGCCGACTGTCTTGCATGGACCCGCACCCGCGATCAACTTTTGGATCACAGTTAACTCACAAAGTCTTGTGGGAGCATGAATATGATGCACGGATGGAGACAGACGAGGTGTACCGTGAGGAAATAAACACGATCAAGCGTTCAATGGTGCTGGATCCTCTCAAATGTGGTGATAGCTTGTTTGGAGGACGTACAAATCCATTCAGACTATACTTTCCACCTACGGAGGGTGTGAAGCTCCATTACTACGATTTCTTCTTTATACCCATACGTGATGAAGAACAATCCGTACCCTGTGGGCGCTCCTGAGAAACTGGTGGGACCTAACCTGCCATCCATCAATGAATTTTCAAGAAATTTGAATGATCGTTACTTTGGGCTCTCTTTCGTAGACGTACTCCCCCCACGCAATTTATGGATGCCGATCTTACCTGTCGTTATCGACGACAAGCTCATGTGTTCCCCTGTGCGTGAAGTGCGCGGAAGAGGATAACGGCGATTGTAACCATATACCCCACCAGCGTAAGATCAGAGGCGCATATACAAGTCCTGAGCTGGCCCTAGCCGTACGCCATGGTTATAGAATACTGAAGATACATGAGGTGTGGAGGTTTCAGAAGCTACCCAACCTTTTCACACCATATATAAACGCCTTTTTTGAAGGATAAGGTTGAGGCATCAGGGTATCCGCGAGGAGTTGATACCGAAGATGAAAAGTCTGCCTATATTCAACGTTACCGCGACCGCGAAGGTATACAACTTGATCGTGTCCAAATTGTAAAGAATCCTGGCAAGCGCTTTAGTGCAAAGTTGTGTCTAAACAGTCTATGGGGAAAATTTGCGCAGAATACCGGCAAAGGGAACATTCATTTGGCACAAAGTTATAGTGGTGTCTGGGATTATGCCAATGCTCCCGATAAAAAGGTCATGGAGATCGTGAATGTAGGTAATACTTACATAATAAAGTACAACAACACTGAATTGGCCACAGATACCTCAAGGGTTACAAACATACCTGTGGCCAGCTTCACAACAGCCTACGCCCGTATAAAACTTTGGGGTCTATTGCACAGATAGCGTGATATTCATAGAGAGGGAGGGTGAATACATGCCCGCTATTGGGGAGTTCCTCGGCGAGCTCACTGATGAGATCAAGGATGAGTATGGGGACAACGCATACGCCGACTCTTTGTCTCAACAGGACCTAAAACTTATGGGGTACGGTCAGGGGGGTGAGGATATGAATATATCGTGAAGGCAAAGGGTATTACGCTCAACCATGCGAATCGGCGGGTTGTTAACTTTGAATCGTTGAAGGATCTAGTGTGTTTGGACGATGATGAGGGCGAACGACCTCCCCAACTAATTGTAGGCACCCACAATTTTCGGGCGCAGAAGCTGGGGGCGTGAAGGAACTTAAGGGTACGAAGGTGTGCCGTAACACCTATAGGAAACGTTACCAGTCACCTGGTACCTATGATATCGTACCCTTTGAATACCATAACGTTTGATGCTTCTATTGTTAACTGACACGTATTTGTCTTGTATATAATCGTATCTATTGATTTATTACACGTATTTGTAAATATATATATACTTGAATATCTCGTTTATTAAATCGTATTTGTAAATATATATAACTTGAATATCTCGTTATTAAATAAATCATGTTTCAATTAGCGTTTCACTTTCTCCTTTGTGTGTGTGTGTGTGTGTGTGTGTTGTGTGCGTGCGCGCAGGTGAAAGTTCTAAGCTCCACCCACTGTAAGACCGTGAGTCATGCTACTATCTGGGAGTCCTGCGTGGTCAGTCGACTGCAGTAAGCCCGAGAGATCAGACGTGTATTCAGAAGAAAAGATCAGACGTGTATTCAAA
This sequence comes from Bathynomus jamesi, assembly GCA_023014485.1. NCBI lineage: Eukaryota > Metazoa > Arthropoda > Malacostraca > Isopoda > Cirolanidae > Bathynomus > Bathynomus jamesi. The sequence continues at coordinate 618,409 of JAJOZX010001505.1, forward strand.
TGGCTACCTTTAATATTGCTTGTACAACGTTTATGAAATGGTATTCAGCAAAGTGCCAGGATGTGGTGGATACCGAAAAACTTCCTATTCCTCCCTCCTATGCCTCTTTAAAACCACATTGGATTGTGCGAAGTTCCAAGATGTACAAATACTCTACGGATGTTCTGGTGAGACCGTTGAAGGCTTTCGTTGCACAGACGATGTGCTGAAGTATGCTGCAGAGCTAAACTTTATAAAGTCTCACATATACCGTGAAGTAAAAGAAACAACGCGTGCAGAAGAGAAGCAGCAGGTATGGATAATGAGTCTTGCGGATGGGTGGTGTGACAAGCGGTATTACGTCATGCTACACCATGTCGATTACTCATACCCTACGACTGAAAATGTGAATCTCGTGATCATGGACAATCTTAAGTATTTTTATCACTATATTAACGTATATCATGATGAGGTCGTAGTGAGGTTGTGGCTAGTGCCCTGCGTGAGTTTTTAACAGAATTTAGAGACGAGTATCGTTTGATGGGCAGAAAGGAAAAATATGAGCATATGTTCCCCTCAAATAGTGCGCCGGAGTGTGAAGATGTTTAGTAAAACATAAAATGTGCCTAGTTTCTTACCCTGAGGGTAAACTGTCTGGTGCGTAGGCTGGTAGTGATGAAATTAATTCTTGTACCGAAAAACAAATATGTACAACAATTCGGTGCGACTCGCGGATCATACGAACAAGCCCATTCACGTATCATCGAGTCAGCTGCCCGTCGAACCGTTCCTGCCTACTTGCGTGCCTCACACGGCTCATAGTTATCTCAGAGCTTGAACCGAGTGGACGTGCGCTCCTCAAATACGATGGAACTTCCTTTGAGCAGCATTCTCAACTCCTCGTACGATGTGTCCGTGACGAAATCGTTGCGCGTGTTCAGGCGTAAATCCGGTACCGTTAGCTATGTACTGGAAACGGAATGTAGACAAACAAACAAACGGGTTTATTTAATTGTCGAGGAGATGAATAGAATCTTCGTGATAGTTGAGAAGTGGAGTGAAGATCGTTATAAAATACCTGCTAACGTAGGTACAAGAAGAGAGCAGATTAGTGACGTACCCTCATACGCGTCAGTTGTATGTACGTTGTGTATAAATAACGATCGGCCGCGTGCATTGATATACGGCTGATGTGGAAGAATGCTTCTGATAATAACGCTCTTGTTCCTACGCGAAACCGTTTCATCCTCGACAGAATGTTTGAAATCGTCGGATTCCGCAAGCTGAAACCTATATTAGACGCGCGTGTTACGGATATGCTTTATTTTTGATACAGTACTTGAATACGCATACACCGCTCTGCTCGACGGGTTTACCGAGTGTAGGGCTGGTGAGAATGTCTAGAGCTGGACGGGTTTATTTAAAAGTTTAGACTCTTTGAAATACCCCTGACTTTGGTACAAAGCACATTGATCGGTACAAGGCTGAGCTCCACCTACAACGTTCCCAGAATAACTATTTGCTTTATATAACGCGCAGTTGTCGTAACGATTTAGAAGATTATTTCAATTGCCGCTATGTTGAGTGAGTTCACGATTGAAAAGCTCGAGTCGGTAGAAATAAACCCTCGATTGGAAAAGCGTGTTTATAAACTTGTGTTTAATAATGTAGCTAACGATGAACTCTTTGTGCGTGCTTTTGATTGTATTCTAGACGTATTTAAAGATGACTTACCAACCGGTTGTAAAGTGGGAACAAAAATAGTACTGAACGATATGAAAGCCCTTCATATCGAATACAGGTTTCCCTATACTTTAAGCGGTGAAATATTATTAAACCGCATATACTGCGTAATGCAGAGCAATAATGATGTAATTGTAAACTCGATTAAGTGCGAGTTTAGTATTTTGAAAAAAAAGTGAAATGTATTTATATATTTTGCGTGATATTTCTCCTGTACTGTTATGATTATATGCATATTTCTATTATTATTGAAATGTATATTTATTTCTATATATCTCCATAATTGTGTGTGTATATATTTTTTGATTATATGCATATTCCTCAATTATTATTGAAATGTATATTTATTTTCTATATATCTCCATAATTGTGTGTGTATATATTTCTTATTATTGAAATGTATATTTATTTTCTATATATTTAATAAAAAGAATGATGCAATGTTGTTTTACTTAATTCTAATTATAACATGTTACGCCTTCTAAACCTACTAGCGGAATTCTAAATGTATACAATGGTACTGGCAATGCTAAAAAGTGGTATCTGGCAACTGAATACATGGCACGAAATCTTTTAATTGTTTAGTGAGACAACTCACCATAATAATGCTAAAAAGTGGTATCTGGCAACTGAATACATGGCGCTATCTGGCAACTCAAGCCATTTACGTCTTCTAAGCCAACTGGCTGATTAGGAGTCTATAATAATGTATACAATGGTATCTGGCAATGCTAAAAAGTGGTATCTGGCAACTCTAGCCATTTACGCCTTCTAAGCCAACTGGCTGATTAGGCGTATATAATAATGTATACATGGTATCTGGCAACTCAGTCTTCGATTAGAATTAAATATATAGCACAAACTGAATACATGGCGCTATCTGGCAACTCAAGCCATTTACGCCTTCTAAGCCAACTGGCTGATTAGGAGCCTATAAGACAACATCTACTCGGCTGAAGTCTTAATATGCACTTGGCTCCTGCCAGGTGAACACCTCTCCTCCTTTCTCTCCTTTCTGGCCCTTTGGGGGGAATAGCTTGGGGGAGAACTCCGCCTCCAAGTTGCATGCCCCTTGCAACCCCGGTTGGCAACAAAGGGCCCTTTGGTTTTTTTGGTTTTTGCTTGTCTTTTTGCAACACCCCCACCCCCCTTTGCAACACCCCACCCCCATTTGCAACATTACGTAATCACTTGCAACATTCCTGCACTCTAACCTTTTGCGGCTATACTACTATTCTCCACTGAAATCTGCTGGAAATTTCCAACGGATGAGGGTATCAGGCAATCAACCCATAGCCCTATATAGTTTTTTCAAACAATGCGTTCACAATCATTTTGTTGCTTTAGTCTTTCTGAACATATGTTTTTTATATTCCTGCATGCTGAAGCCGTTCTCTCTTTGTCACGATCATGAATGATTGTATTTGATTACGTTGATCAGTATCAAAATCCATACCCGAATAGAATGTATATCAGCTGATTTATAATTACTTTTGTTTACAATCAAACCATTCATAATTCTTATTTTGTGATGTAGGTTTGTCTTTCATTAGAAAAATTTATTTTTGAAAAACGACTTAATGTTATGTCCTTCCTAGCAACATTATAGGCTTAAGTTCAGTGGTGAGCTGGACCCGGTTCGCACCGGTTGTTAAAATCTTTTTGAAAATAAGAACCGGTTGTTAACTTTTTGCTGGACGCTGAAGAGAGCTCTCAGAAGCAGAAAGAGGTTTTTCGGTGATGAATATTATTTGTAGTGATAGAAGAGCAAGTTTAACAACTAAACACATATCATGCTTTATGATCATCAATTTGTTGGGGAAACCATTAAGCTTCTGGAACCCGTTAACATATGTCAAATCATGGATGAGAAGTCATCGATCCGCTTTAGATACCAGAGTTCGTGTATCCAAAACGACAGTTTACGGAGAAAACCAAGAAGCTATTTGGAAATTATTACCGTAATAAGTAATAATAAGTAAGGTACGTAAAAATGTTTAAATTTAACAAAAAAAAATTTAAAAGCATAGATGTACTGATATTTATGTTTTGCCTAATAATTCATTATTGCTAAAGTTGACTGAGCAATTTAATTTTAACTATGTAGATAATATGATTCATCGGTTTTTATTAAATAATTCTTCTTTTCTGATTTCATTAGAAACATCTATTTCTCTAATTAACTATGCTAATTAATTGTCATGCAGTTATTAATACCTAGCTGAATCATAAAATGCAGACACTTGAAAAAGGCAAATTGCGAGATAATTTAATTAAAATTGCGAAAGGGTGGGGTGGGAAGGGTTGTCAATTTTTTATTGCCGAATTCAGAATTTTTTATACAGAACCCGGTGGTTAAAATTTTGGCAGCTTAGCGAACCGGTTGTTAAAATTTTGGCAGCTCACCACTGCTTAAGTTACATAGCCTTCTTAGGCCTAGGCCCTAGTTAGGCTCTATGTAGTCTTACCAATAATTAGGCCTATTTTTATAAGTTCATTTAAGATCGCTCCAAAATATTATAATTTAGCGTTTGTAAGGTAATCCCTAATGAAATCAAACTCAATTGCAAGGCCTTTTTTATTACTAAAATTACTCGTGACATCAAATGTAAACAAAATTCTGTTAGGCCTGCTTCTTAGTTCATGGGTTAAAGGCTTAGCCATTCATCTGAACATTCTACAGCGGCCGTTCAAAAATTATGTAACGCTATTTTTGCTAAAACTTGACACCCCAGATCCCCCAGGAACGTCGCTCTGTAACGCTAGACCAGACACCCCTTAAGATGTTGTAACATTTCCCACGGGCCACACCCCACACGTTACGGAATGTTAAAGTAGGTGGGGGTGTCAGGTTTTAGCAAAAATAGCGTTACATAATTTTTGAACGGCGCCACACAGGGAAGCAGGGTCCTAACTTCAGGCTTTTATCATGAATCCAGCTCATAATAAGAGTAAATAAGGAGTAGACTGTGGCCTAGGTTTGAGCTCGCCACAGCAACCCCAGCCCAGGCCAATCTAGGTTCAAAATTGTAATGAATGAAAGCTACTTCTTTACTTAAGGCTTATAAATGTGTAAATTTAATCTAGCATAGCCTTCTAACATCAATAAATATTTTTTTATATATTGGCTCACATAATGCAATGAATTCTTGAAACTAGCTAAACAGGAGCCCATTTAGCTAGACTTGCAATTACTGGGGTTTCAATTATTTGGTTAATAAAACTATAGTCATCAAAATATTAAGTTCCACAAAGCTTGACATAATGTGAAGCTCAAGACTTTCATGGCTGCTCTCTTTTCTATAGTTTTATTGCGGTGCTGGGGCCTTCGGGCTCAATAATTCGGGGGGGGGGGGGGCACATATTTTCGTTCATTACTCATCACCCCCATCCCACCATCCGAAGTTTGGTCGAAATCAGTTCAGAAACGTAAAAGTTTTTTATGTGGACAGACGGACAGACATTCGGTGAATTATAAAGGGTGATCCAGATAAATGGGACCCATAAAAAAAAGCCAAATATTCTTAATATTTAATTCCTTTCATAAAAACTATATATCATTCGAAAGAGTAGAGTTACAAGTTTATTATGAAATATTTATTTTTTTAAAATGATTCCTTTCAAATGTGCTCCATTAGTTGCCAAGCATTCCAGTGTTCTCGCTTGTAAGTTCTGCATCACTTTTGCAAGAGTGTGCGGTGGTATGGCCTGTATCTCATTTGTGATGGCGGCCTTCAATTCTTGCAAGGTCGTTGGGTTATTTCTGTAGACCCTACTCTTTAAATATCCCCAGAGATAATAATCTAAGGGAGAAAAATCCGGAGACCTTGCGAGCCATTCAACGTCTCCAAATCTTGAGATTAACTCGCCTGGAAACGTTTGACGCAAAACTGCCATGCAGTTCCTCGTGGTATGGCAGGTAGCTCCGTCTTGTTGGAATCAGTGGTTTTCTAGACAAAGATCTCTTAATTTAGGAATAAGGAAATCGGTCAACATTTTTTCGTAGCGATCACCATTTACAGTGACCGTGTTTCCGGTGGAATCCTCGAAAAAGTACGGCCCTATGATCTGAGATGCAGTAAGACCACACCAAACAGTTACACGCTGACTATGCAACGGGACTTCGGTAATATTCAATGGATTTTCTGTTGCCCAGAAACGACAATTTTGTTTGTTTACAGTTCCATTCAAGTGAAAATGGGCTTCGTCTGACATAATCAAAGTTGCTAGAAAATTGGTGGTGTCATTTACCTTCTGTTGGATCCATTGACAGAATTGTCGTCTTCGTGCGAAATCTCCATCGTTTAGTTGTTGCACTGTTTGAATTTTATATGGAAAGAGCATTAAATTTTGTTTGAATATACGGTGTGTTGTTCCATATCCAACTCCTAACAGCTGAGAAGCACGTCTGATGCTTATGTTAGGATTATCCTGTACAATTTCATGAGTTCTGTTAATGATCTCGTCTATCCTTGCTGTGCGCACTCTTCCAGTTGGTTTTCTTTTTCCAATGCTGCCAGTTAGGGAAAAATTTCTGACACACCGACGGATTACTTTCTTAGAAGCTGATTTTGACATCTGAAAATTTGTCTTGAAAGATCTTTGAGCTGAAACTACACTTCTTCCATGCTCATAATATTGCTCAGTTATGAAACGCAGCTGTTCCACAGTCCATGCAGTCATCTTGAAGGGTTAGTTTTAACTAACACTTTTATTTTGTTTTGTATCTTATCTTGTCTTGTATTGTCAAAACCTATACAATCCTGTACAAACTTGTAACTATCCTCTTTCGAATGATGCGTATGATTTTATAAAAGGACTTATACTTTAAGAGTTACAGGGGTTTCTTTTGGGTCCCATTTCTCTGGATCACCCTTTAGTAAGATATCTTCGATTCTGTGATAAATTGTTTGTTTACAAAAAAGTAAATCGAGTTTTCTCTAGTCACCTCCAGAGCTGGCTTCGTCAAAACTCGTCAAGTCCAACAAAGTCATGCAGGGTTGGCACGATTGGGTCCAATGGTTTTTTTTTTAAAAAACTCAGTCTGAAAAAACTATACAGTTTGGGTTTTTTCAGGGATTTGGTTTTTTTTCAATATTTTGCAAATTCTAATACTTGGAAACCTTTTTTAGTACTTTCAAATCAAGATATAAATATTTTCAGCAACTTACTGCCAATTAGTTTAAAAAATATAGTGCTATCTGATAAAGGATAAAAATATAACGAGGAAAGATGAAAATAAAACGAGTTTTTTAAATTCATCACTGTAATGCAATTAACTTTCATAATGACTGATATGCTACTCTTGGATATACGAAATAGGTACTGAAAACCGTAAATAACAATGTACCATCCTTAACATTTAAACTGAGGCCTTAGCCTAACCAAAATAAATCATTTTTACTGAGATTCAAAAAAAGAAAACCCTAATATCAAGTGAGAAAAACCTCAGACAATTACATAAGCATTGCTATGAAAATGACTAGGAACTGGATGTCCATGATGCCTTATCTACTATTCTCTTATCTACTATTCTGGTGGCTGCCCTACCACTCAAAGTCTGTACTCTTCTCTTTGACTTCTTCTGCAAGAGATGGACTTTTGTGTGCATTTTGCAGGTATTTGTGCACCTTTACCAGTTTTCCTGCCTTCTCGACACCCAGTCTGTTACGAAGTTTTGCCCAGACTATACCAAAAGTAGAGAAAATCCTTTCTATAGCTGCTGAGCTTGGAGGACAGTTCAAGAGACGACTATAGAAGAAGGGGCAGAAATCTTCTGGTAGTTTTTTAGCTTTTTCTGTTCTCCTGCCCATCAAAGTCCACCATTTTGCATGATTTTCTTTGTAGGCATCGACAACCTGTGAAGAAAACATCACTTTGGGAAAGTAAGATTCATTCTTAATTTTGAAGGCCATGAACCCAACCAGAAAATCTGGTTTGTCACCTGCAATCCACTTTTCCGAACTGTCTTCCTCTTCTTGAGAAAGTCCTGCACCCATTCTGAAAGGATCCATCAAATTAGCAACGTAGAAGAATGGCGCCAGAGCTTGTTGTTTCCTTTTGTTGAGAGTGGTTATGTAGTGCTCCAAGTTTTTTCTTTGCACAAACCATTGCACATCTGCACTGCTGTCCTGTCGACAGGTTTGCTGAATCACTCTGAAGCTATTGATGAAAGAAGAAATGCAGAACACTATTAAAAATGTTATTTATTCATTCAAACTATACTAAGCCATTGTTTTGTAGTTACCTTTCATGTAACAATTACTAGCCTATGCACTGAAAATGAATATGCCTGGTACATTGAAATATTGGTAGGTATATGTTTTCAAGTAGCATATCATTGCATGTCACTATGTGCATAACCAAACAATTTTTTGGACTAGTCTCCAACTGCTTACCTCATTTAGAGCTTTGGAAACCAGGTCCAGTTGTCTTTGTAGATGTAGAGCTGAGCGATACAGTGAAGCATTGTTTAGAATGGTGTTGATGCTTTCTTCCACCGATTGCTCATTCACTATCTTCATGTACTTGTAGAAGTTCTTTACAAACGTGTCAACACATGCTTGCTGAGAATTCCAACGAGTATCATTGGGAATCTGGGGCAAAAATCCCCCTTTCTCCTTCAGCCAGGCCTAAAAAATTGAATGAAAATACCAAATCATTAATTTACACTCTAATCAGTTATGAACAAGAATCCGAAGTATGTTTTTTTTGTGATGCTGATCACATTTAAAAAATTACGGTATTAAATTCAAAATATTGAATATGAAATTGATAAAATTTATTTTAGTTGAAGTTGTTTTTTGCCTACCTTTGGTATCTACATCCCTGGAATATAAAATAAGAAATATGATCTACGATATAAACATTTGGAATGGGTTGCTCAGAAAAACACTGCCAAATACATACATGACTAACATGAGGTTGGTGGTGGTTACGAAAATACTTCTGAACTTGGACAATGTGCTTCAGTACAGTGTTTGGAGACACCTCCTTCTCAACAAGATTCAGGTAATGAACGGAGCATCCATACGTAAGAACTGAAGGCAATTGTTCAGCTAGGAGTTCCTTCATCCGAACCATCATGTTTTCATTATCAGTGTATAAAGCAAATACCTAGGAGAAAAGAAAAAACAAATTAATGATGTTACACAAAGTCACAATTTGGGTTTCTGTTCTATTGTATTGAAAAAATGTAATGAAGTATTGACCATTTACGCTAATAGAGCAATTTCAATTTAATGTCAATGTGTTGTTGCTTGGGCTACATATAGTCATTTTGTAATGTTTATCTCATAGGAGATACAGTATACTCTCAACTATTTGTTCAGTTATTTAAATGTACCTATGTTTAGCAAATTATGTTTAATACAAAAACTCTCAGCTACTTACATCCAGGGCTGTTTCTAGCCATTAGGGGGCCCTAAGCACGGTAAGCAGTATACCTATTTGAGGCCCCACCTCCATCCACCAATTCACGCCTTACTACATCACCTCAGCACAAACATACAAAAAATGGCTGTGTTAATAAAAAACAATTATGAAACAATTTTAATGACACATTTATGTCCAAACAACAAATATGTACTTTCAGAAGACAAACAGAAAAAATATTCTTCATGAAATTCCTGAAAATTAGCTTATACATTATTTAAAATAAATGACACAGAACTATGTATAAAAAAATAATGCAATTATCAACTACCAAACAATTATTAACTCTACGATACAATCGTGTAATAGCTAACAGTTATACAGAACAGTTTGTATCTTCAAAATTTTTGCCTCCTAGATTTTTTCTGGGCGAAATCATCAATAACATCATTATATGAAATCTCCCTGCCAACGTCCTGGTTGATGCTTATGATGCCAAGGCCACTGAGGCGATTCTGCCCCATTGATGATCTGAGGTAGTTCTTGATTAGCTTCATCTTAGAGAAGCTCCTCTCGGCTGAAGCTACTGTCACAGGTAAAGTGCAGGCAATTCTTAGTGCAACCCAGAGATTGGGGTATAGTTCCTCCAGTTGCTTCTGATGAATGAAGGAGAGAAGCTCCAATGCAGTCATGTTGTGTGAAGGTAAAGTCGGCAAGTTCTTAATTTCGAGGGCCAGTTCTCTTCCATCAATGTCAGAGTCAGCTCCAGAGCTCAGTACCTTAGAGAGCTTTTCACACTTGCAGGACGTCTTCCTTGTTCATTGTGGTGAAGTTTAGGAGAACCCCAAATATGTCCCTCACATCATCTAATGTTTTGAATCTCTCATTTATTGACCCGATGGCACAATCCACCACCACATTGAAAAATTTGACTTCCAGCCTCTTTAAGGCTTCTGTAAATGGTTCGTCAGGAGCTTCGTAAGCAAAGTGCTTTTTTGTGGATCTGAACCTCTTCTCCTTCAGCACAGCCTCCACATTCATTTCCTCACATATGTCCCTAGCTACGACTTGTGCTGCAATAAAAACTTGTTTCTGTAGCTGGTGAGTGAGTCTTTTGTTTTTGTGAGGAGGTTGACTGCCACATCAAACTGCATTGTAGGAGACTGCAGAAGTTTGCTCACATGGTTAACTGCATGAAGAATGTCATACCATTCTACTGTGCAAATCTGAAAGCGATAAGACCCTACCTCCTCTGCAAGTTCTTGTGCTTCAGTCCTGGGTGTGGCATCTGTGGCATTGTTTCTGACTTCCAACAGGGCCTCTTGATGTTGTGGCTCTGGTATCGCACAGCCTCAATGCTCTTAAGCCGGCTATCCCACCTAGTTTCACTCCAAGACTTGAGTGTTATGTTCACGTGCTTCTTTAGGATTGTCCATCTCTGTGTAGCTGCTGCAAAAAGGTTGTACAATTTTTGTACGTTGCCAAAGAAGCTGATGGCATCTGTGGAAACTTTAGCTGCATCAGCCACTACAAGATTCAGAGTGTGAGCCCCACATGGAACAGAGTGCACGACAGCTCTTCTTTAATAACCTTGCCTGAACACCTTTGTTCTTGCCCTTCATGTTCGCTCCGTTGTCATATGACTGTCCTCTGCAGTCATCAAAGTGAATATTCAGTTCATCTAGTCTCTTCATAATCAGAAACTGATAAACCAGGCCTGTATTTTCTGAAGCCTCAAGAAAGCCCAAGAAGTATTCTTTTATTTCTGGTACTTCACCCATTTTAACAGTTCTGATAATAATCGACATCTGTTCTTGGTGGCTTATGTCTGGAGTGCAGTCTAAAATGAGTGAGTAATATTTAGCTTGTTTTATTTCTGCAACAATGGCATTCAAGATCTTCCCACTAATGGACCCAATGAGCTCATTTTGAATGATGTTTCCTAGGTAACTTGAATGACTATATTGGCCACTTTCGACTCTGCTGATGTGTTGTTTCATCACTGGATCAAATTTGGCAAGCAGCTCAACCTCCTTCAAGAAGTTGCCATTGTCTCGATTGTACAGTGTAGAGGAAGACCCGCTAAAAGCAAGGTTTCTCTCTGCCAGTGATTGGATTATACTTACAAGACGTGTGAGAACATCTCGCCAGCGTCTTCGCTCTACCTCCATTAATGACATTTCAGTTTGGTCAATGGTCCTCCCAGTTTTTAGCCGCAGTTCCAGATCCTTCCATGTTGCCATGTTATCTGCATGTTCTGAACTATTTTCATGGCCTTTCAGAAGCGAACCAACGTTTATCCAGTCTGAAAGTCCATCCGTAATTAGTTTGTACGACTTCCTTGAAAACTTGCAGCAGAAGCAATAAAGAGCATCATTCCTTCTAGAGTACATCAGCCAGCTTCGCTTTATTTTTCCCCATTAATTAATGTTCTGTACATGTAATGGTGATGAACGCTTCCCTAAAAGGGAATGTGAAATCTGGACTGATTTGAAATGGTCCTCGAGACACCAGATCTGTCTTCAAGGCATCTGACAGGACAACTGGCCAGTCATACGGATCAAGCGGTGGAGCAGATCTTGGTTCTTGTTGCTCAGTAGAAATGCCTGTGTGTGGTGTTTGAAGCTGAACAGAAGCTGGGCCACTTGTTGGTTCATCAGGCTCTACTTCTACTGGTATGTGAGGTTGCATAGAGGATGGTCCTGCTGTTGGCTCATGATGCCCATCAGGCTTTGCTGAGGATGGCTTTTCCAAATATTTCAGTAGTGCTCCTGAGAAGAACATAACATTACATATTCTGTAAATTTTTGCTAAAATACTCTTTCTTATCTTGTTTGTTTGATAATTGATCTGTGAGAACAGAATTTGAGGTGATGTGATCCATTAAATTTCACATTTCGAAATATTATAAATATTACGGAGACTAGCTTACTCTACACGATTCCTGAGCACTTGCCTAGCTTGATGGTTTACCTAACCTAGTTGCCTGAACTGTAATCATAAGAATATACAAGTGGCACATTTAACCTGTGCTACTGGAAAGCTTCTCCTCCTCTATTTTCTTCTTTTTCGTTTTTCAGCTCCTGATGGATAACGTCGTTTCATTTTCCAAGATGCACGAAGTCACATCTAGTTAACCACAACTGATCTGCTAAATAATAATAATAATAATAATAATAATAATAATAATAATAATTGTAACGTTAATCAAATACATTCAAATAATCAAACCATTTAGGTTTTAACCAACAAAATTCACATTATCTGAAAAAAGATGAGAAAAGAATTAATAAACTTGAAAACATAACGAAAATAATCCTAGGTTTTAAAGTGTTACAAAATCTCTTAATAATTAGTAAATTAGTGAAATAATGTTTTACAATACTAGAAAAATTAAGCATTTAGGAAAGTATAAGCATATAGTAAGAATAAAGTTAGATAATATAGAAATAAGATCTCGCAATAGTTATTTACACATAACGACCAAAACGTTTCGTTTGTCTCCGTTTTATCACATTTGTCTCATACAAAAACTTTAATTAATACGACAATAATAATAATAATAATAATAATAACTTCAGCTATATTCCTATTCTTGCCCACTGAGCTATGACCTGGGAGCCTGTCTAGGGGCCCCCTAGTAGCAGCGGGGCCCTAAGTGGCCGCTTAGTCTGCTTATGCCATGAAACGGCCCTGCTTACATCCTTTCCATAGCTGTATTTTACTTGCTGAATGCTATTGGCTGCAATTTCACAACAGAACTCCGCTGTTTTCTTTCCAGTACCGCAGTCATGAGTAATTAGCAGGTAGCAGTGGCGGCTTTACAATGGAGGCATGGGAGGCTGTGCCTCCTCGGTTTCAACAGGTTATAAATATTTTTTTCCTAAATTGCAAAATTTAAAAACTTTAATATAATTTAATTTACAAATTTTAATTAGCAATGGAATCACCCTCCCCCTTCGAATATAGTTGTAAAAGTTTAATTTTCAATAGAATCACCCTCCTCCCATGAATATAACTGTAACCTTTAGCTATAATGGTCAAATTCAGAACGAGAAATCGAAAGGAAGAAGTATTCAGGAAAGCCTCCCGTCAGCTTCTTGGTTGTCATGGCAACGTACTGATGCCACGCTTATATTCTGCCCTGTCAAAAGGCATGAATTCTTGAAATGGAGGTCCAAAATCACAAATCTTCCGCGAGCTTTATCATGGCTAGCCAGTGGGCGGAGTTAAATGGCTGTTGCCTAGCAACCAGATCTTCGGAGTCAAAATTATTGCTAAATATATACCACGTAGGGTTGCCAAGTCAACAGCTCTTGAATAAAGGACACTTGCACGCTACCGTATATTCCATTGCTTATCATGATAAAAATTTACTTGTGCAATATTTTTTACAATTTCTTTATTATATTCATAGATAAAATATGTCTAGAAAGTCGTACACTTGTAAAATCACACTACTGTATTGAAATGAAACATTTTTAAATTTCTTTATTATACTGTATTTTGTGAATTAAAGACAGGAAAATATTTACAAATCATTATAATGAATGAAGCCTTTATTTATTTATAAAATTGTACTTATCTTGACTTCGACCAGCCTTCAGTAAAGCTGTATCATTTTTTATTTTGCCAGCAAAATCGGCACAATTGTCTTTTAAATTGAAATAAATCAAAAGTTCATTTTTGTTTTTTTGGTCTTTTTTCTAAAAAATCACTAAAAAAAAGTCTCTCGTGAATTTTTCTAAAAAAGGCGCTAAGACATGCGTAATGAGTGAACGCTTTAATGCATAAGGTTATTAGAAAAAAAAATTAGACACGAACAAGCTTTAACTTTCAGTAGCGCGACACGTAAAATAATGTTTTCTAACTTTCTAAGAGAGGGAAACCTAGTAAAAAATTAAGTATTCTTACCTAAGTATTCATCTGAAGATATTCTTCAACTCATAAAAAATAGAATCACGTCAAAAACTCATGAAGCCGGTTTAATATGGCAATTTGGCAAAGCACAAAAAATATGTTAGCGGGCGATGCCTTCCTCGTTCCTCTCCAGCAAGGATGACAATGGCAACGGGCAATGGGGGCAGGTTGCCAACTCTGATTTACTAGAAATCACATCTGAATGTTGAATCTCACTTCTCCCGATTAACGAATTAATTAAGTTTGAAAACATCTCCGTCTCAAATTTTTAGTGATGAATAAAATTTTGAGAGTCAATTACTGAATTAAAGGACATATGGCGTCGTTTCCGAGTTTATCAAAGGACAAGGACACATGAACTGAAATAAAGAACTGTCCTTTGAAATAAAGGACACTTGGCAATCCTAATAATTACCACGTGAAATTGAATTTTTATTTAGTTATTACATTTTGTTTACGTGTGCCTGTTACGTTGTCATTCAACTCTTTATAAGTGAATTAGTGTTATATATATGTGATTTAGTGTACCCAACGTAGGTATGTCAGTGTCAACTTGTTATTTGTACGATTTTAAAGGATACGTTATGGTAGTGTTATGTTATTTGTAAGTTTTTGAAGGCAATATATCGGAGTTTATATCCTTTGTGTGAACTTAACCCTTCAAAATGGAAGTTACTGACATAATCGTTTCACTATTGGACATTTCGGTGCTACTTAGATAGCGTGATTCCTACCGGTGACTTCGATACTATAGGGTGATTCCTACCCATTTTGGTTCGAAACTACAGTACTGTAGTGTGTGATTCCTATCCAAGGTATAAATGAAAATATAATAAATATAAAATGCTATTTATTATTCAATTTTATTTATTTAAAAAATAGTTTCGGTGCTACTATAGTATGTGGTCTACCTACGATTGGTTAGGTTTAGTCACGATATTTTCGTTAAAACTAACGAAAATATCATGACTAAACCTAACCAATCGTCAAGGGCGATGGACATTGGAATGTAAACAAGCAATTAGTAAACAAGGTAAGAAGCTATAATTAAAAGGTAGACCGCCGAATCGAGGTAGGAATCACGCTATAGTAGCACCGACATTTCTTTTGTTAGAAGAAGCGAAGAAAATAAAAGATACATTTTAAATAAAGGTAGATCAACTCCAAACATATCTTGTGTTCAAATAAATAAGAGCAAAAACACAAGTTTTAAAGGTAAATGTTTACTGTAACACCACCTCCTCCAATTTTTTTGCAAAATACATTTTTTAGTAGTTTTTGGTGTGTTCTGTTCAGATCTGCTATTCATTTGGGCTCTTTTCCGTTCTACCTCAGCAACAAAAAATGAAATTATATATTATTTTCTACTGTAGTTTTACTTGCTGAATTCAATAATATATATCTTATTTTGGAGAAATTAAGGTACTTTTACATTATCCTCCCAACACTAATTTTTTTTTATAACGGCTAACGCCTGCGGCGGGCTGTTTTTACCGTAACCTAACCTAACCTAATACCAACACTAATTTTTTTTATAATGGAAGGAAAATAAAGTACCATAACCAAAACCAAACCAACATTATATAAAAAAATTAGTGTTGGGAGGATAATGCAAAAGAACCGAAATTAATAACAAAAGAGTTATAGTCCGTTTATTTTATTTAAAAGTAGAGATTGCATTTAAGATTTCAATAAAAATGTCCTTTCCTTTTTGTCTTCTCTCCACAGAAATTCACATAAATAAGAATCTATCATATTTCTAGATGTTCCTCAATGTCTCTCGTTCCTTTGTTTAGCTAAATCAACTGTATGCCTTGACGATTGGTTAGGTTAGGTCGTGATATTTTCGTTAGTTAGCCTTATAAGGTTAACTAAAGAAGGCTGGGGTAGAACGTTATTTCCTTAACTATGTTTATGAAATTCCATTTATCATCCATAACAATATCTACAAAAGAGAGAAAAAAATTAATAATTATAACCATAACTAATTAAAGCACGAATACTTTCTCCAAAATAAAATATATATTATTGAATTCAGCAAGTAAAACTACACTAGAAATTGTTGCTGGGTAGAACGGAAAAGATCCGTCATTTGTTGTGGAAATGACCCAATTAAAAGTTACGAGACATTGAAGTTTACTAAGTAAATATAGGGAATTTTGGGCATAAGCATGGGTCATTTCCACAACAAATAAATAGCAAATCAGAACAAAACACACCAAAAACTACTGAAAAATGTATTTTGCAAAAATCCTAACAACCTAACCTATACCTAATGTAACAAAATGATTTCCAATCGACTATTGTCTTTGAGGAGAGATGTAAATTACGTATACAATAAATAGGCTTCTGAGAATTCTTTCGTCAGGAATATGTTCATAAAACGTAATATTACATTAGGCTTTACATTCACTTTATCTAGCCACGTATCTTTGAACTGGGATATGGAGAATCCGCATGTGTTTACACGCTTATTTCTTTTGTTAGTCTTTTCGATGTACACCGGAATATATGCTTGTCCTCTCTGTACGTACACTGTTTATCACACAATGGACACTTCCTTGTTGATGGTAAAACATTACGCGCAATGAAAATCTCTATAGCGGCTTTATCGTTATTATAAACGCGCGCTATCAGTTCTTCGAAATCGTAATTACAGCCTTCACATGCCATATCTAAATTTATTTAAAGGAAAATGGCGTCAATCACTAGACTAGATGAAAATCAAAACAAATGACGTCACGTCAAATGGATATCGTTAATTAAAATTTCAGAAGCAAATATCTTCGTAAATATGAATTTCCCCAAATAAAGACATACACCATTTTTCTTAGTAAATTATGATGTACTACTGGAAATATTTAATTTTACTTGGGGTGCAGCTGGTGTTATAGTAAACATTAACCGTTTTAAATCTAATTGGTATGACAGATATAAGTGGCTGTGTGGAAGTTTGCAAAAAAACGGTTTGTTTTGCTGGTCTTGTCTTTTAGTTGGTGTGAAAAAAAATGTATGGAGTGACGAAAGGTTTCGTGATTGGAAGAACTTGGCAAGGAGCTTGGAGAGACATTCCACTTCGAAAGAGCACATTCAAAATGATATTTGTGTTAAACAGTTATCTAAACAGGCGTTCAGTATTTTTGAACAGCTATCGAATCAACCTTGCTGGTATGAAAATATCATAAATAGGTTTGCTGCTGGAAAAGAAAGAATTGACCTTCTTTTCAAGTAGAAGACGTAAGTAAAACCAATTGATGATTTTTCGTTTTATTTTCTGATATTTTAATAACTACTCCATGTTGTTTAGTTAATTTATAATAACGGTTAGTAACTTAGCGGTAGTATCTATATTATAAATAATTTTGTACAGATTAAGCCATCTTAATTTAAGTAATTTATTTATGGGCATATGCCATATATAACTATCCTCGCACTATGTAATGAAACATAGCAATAATTATTGGTGGGCCTCCCCACCCTCTCAGACCACGAGCCGCCACTGGCAGGTAGGAACTTTTTCCAGTGTGAATTGATGACGCAATTATGGGATCACTTTGCACTGATGACCATCCATCCTGAAGGAGTGTGATTGTAGATTCACTCATTGTTAGAAAATCTAGAAGAGGAAGAGCCATTGTTGTCCCAAGGCGATATGATGACTAAGCTGAGTGATGCAGCATTGCTTGTATATATTAAGTTAAGGTGTATATATATCCATCTCATAATTGTAAGGTTAGTGAAAAATTCACTTAATTTAGAGCTAGCATTTCTGGGCTCTTGTGGCATCATTGTTTGGGCACTCTTGTAGCATCATTTGTTTTTAGCGCTGCGCGTCTTTCCTACTTGTTTGTTGAATGCGGCACTTACAGGGTGTGGTCTTACAGAGAGCGCTCTTGCAATTCAGTTTGGTTGTTTAGATACAAGATTGTTGCATCGTGCAATAGTGCAGGTTGTGTTGTTGTTGCAAGGTTTAAAAAGAAGACCATAAATAGTGCCCCTTTTTTTTTGTCTTAATTTTGTGCAACTGAGGCCTAAGGTAGGCCCACATCGAGTCAGCAACCCTGAGGTAGGACCTAACAGGACCTCCAAGTCCATAAGTTTTTAGTCTAGCTTAACTTGGGCTGTAGGTTAAACTGGCCCTTCAGAGCTTGGCCGTTCACAGCTCAGCTGGGATTCTGAACTCAATAAAATAAATAAAAAACATAACACTCGTGTCATTTTTCATGTTCGCTTCAATTGTTGAATGAACTTCATCCAGTAACTTTCCTGCTAGATCCTTTCTTGATGGAGGGTGATAACCTGGTCTCAAGGAGTTCATCATTTCCTTATATTGCTTTGATTCAGCAGCTCTGAAAGCAATGCTGTTAGCATAAAAGAACTTCGCTACCTGCAGGTCAATATGTTTCCCTTGTGATTCTGTGGTCTTGCAGGCATAACCAAAAAGTTTACTTTGGACCATTTTAACTTTTTTGGAGTTGGAGACATGACCTCTAATTCTGATCTTAAAGATGTTCCTTGTGATGCCTGCAAGATGCTTGATATAGATGGTGACGTTGGTGAGAGAAGTGGAGAATCTACTGGTGAAGCTGTAGACTCTCGACTCTGGTCAGGTAATGTTGATGCACGACTTGAGCCTTCCTTTGATCCATCATCTTCATGACGATCCCTATTGTCACAGTTGCCGAGATGTGCTCTTATACGTTCTACCTTAGATGTCAGCTCTAATCCACAGTGATTACACTTTACTTTGCTCGAGTTTTCTATTTGGGACACTTCAAGCCACTCACTTGCTTGTTTGCGACCACTACCTGGTAACCTAGGCATTTTAATACAATATTGGATACGACTTCTGTGATTAAATTTCTGTGTGAGGAAAAATATGATAGAAGTAAACTAGTTACATTGATTTTGAAAACTGCATTGCAAACAATTTAGTTTCTCCAGAAGCAAACACAACCAACACCTCCGGTCAGAGTCAGACACAATAGTAACACTTAGCAACTCTGAGAGTCTGAGGAGTGAGGACTGAGGTAGACTCCAAATGGGCATATTGCATACAGCATACTCATTACATAAGTGTTCCATATACGCCGTTTGGTTCAAGGTTGTCTAGCAAATTGAGTACTGTACTTGGAAATATTTGTCTCAAATGGGTTGCTAACTTGCTTGCCAAGTTTATTCCTGGTCTGCTTTGTATTTTTGGGAAGGGTAATGGCCTAATGGGTATTCAGACAAGGTAAAAACCAGTCATAATTTTGATTTTGTTATCTATTTTGATGGCTGTTAATGGTGATTCTTTGTATTATCCTTTAATTTTAGGCAAAGTGGAAGCAGGAATACAATACAAGATCGTAAAGATCTATACATTTACGATTTGTCAACATTATGAAAAAACCCATGGAAAACCCCAACTGGGCTGGGTTTTTTCCTGTTTTTTTGTGAAAAACCTGAAAAAACACACGGGTTGAGTTTTCAAAAAACTCAAAATTTGGCCAACCCTGAAGTCATGTCAGTTGGACGAAAAGTAAACGGCTGTGATTCTGACCTGCACTTCTGAGTGAGAAGGGGAATGCCCAAACGTAAGTGTAAATTTAAAGACTGACTAACCACATGAGCGTTTAAGTTTAATAGTTTTAGTTTATTTAGCGTTGATTAGTTTAACAGTAAACCTGTTTAGCACAAGTCATACATATTTAATCGGCGACCTAGTCCCTATATTAATTTGTTTTTCAATGCGGAAAGTTGGTCGTGGCAGAGCTAGTGTCCTTTATAACTTCTGAAATCTGCCCCCCCCCCCCCCCCCCCCCGAGATTCGCAAGTTTCCAAATATTTTTGAGCAAATGCCTCAAAATTTGGACAAAGTCGCAAAACAAGGGCGGAAAAATTGGAGTTTATTAAAATTAGACTCAGATGTTCTAATTAAACCAAACATAATAAATTATGCAACAATTTTTTTGCTTGGTTGCAATGTCGCATAAACATATCGCATTTAAACTTATAAAAACAAATTTGTTGCTTTATGTATTTCTTAAAATGTTTTGTTATGTAATTTCATTTTTGGGGTACTCGTGCGATCTTTTCAATTTATGTTATCGAAAAATTTATCTGATGGCAAAAAAAAAATCATTGTTTTGTTAGTGTTAATTTTGTCTAGAGTATGCATGAAAAACATGTATATTTTATAATGATCTGTGAATATATGCGCATTACTGCAACAAAATCTTTCATTTCCTTGCCATGTTAAGTTCACTATGTCGGCATCGGAAAATTTGGGCACCTTGGAAATTTTTTGGGCAAATTGCGAGCCGCTCCCACCTCCCCCAAAAAATGAAGCCCGTACTCCTATGCCTGAAGGAAATTGTTTATACCCATAATTTAACGAAGGGTGAGATCTTGGATTAAAAAGTTAAAGTTGGGTACAAGAATCACTTCATAGCGTACAAATTCAGAATTTCTCAACTTTTGCATTTAACCTTTTTAACAAAGCTTACCTGTATTTAGTTAGTACATAATTCCATACAAACCATTTTGAACAGAAAATTTTAAGCCAGTGTGACCTTAACATTTACTTTAAGCCCACGAGCCACTTAGATTTTGAGAGCAGTTTCGCAAATTTGGTCACACTGACTTTGGATGCGAACCTCAAAGTTTTGATGTCTGTGGTATTTTTGTAAATTTATGTATGGTCTCACTGGCTTATAGGTAGTCTTTGGTTTTACGTCACTGTCCTGCGCATATGCTACTGCGCTGGGATCGCGAGTCGAAATAGTGTTATGTTATTATATGCACCCTCCGTTCTTTATTCGTTTCTCCGGATCTCTAACGATATATACGAAATCGTTAACCTTCCGCATTACTTTGTATAAGGACCGTCATAGATCGGGTGCAGTACCCGGTGGACTCTTAGGGTGAAAACCAAATTTATATAGACCACTTCGCCTGTAACGAGTTTCCTCAGTGACTCTGATGTGGTTAAAACCTTTTCAGTAAAATTTCCCTTTCCTTGACACTATTTTGCCTACTTTCTCACAACTTTCTGTAACATTTTTTAAATGAAATATCGCCATCTGTATTTCCTCATATTCCTGTAAGAACAATTGATGTATTCACATTTCGTATAAAGGGGAATTTTCCTTTGTATAACATGATGTTTGGAGAATACTGAACGACTGAGATGTGTATAAGTCCCAAACCAGCTGATGTGTGTGTGAAAGGGGAAGGGAAGGCGTCCCATAATGCAGTGTTGCGTTATAAATATCGGCTACTCTGTCCATCAATTAGTTTTTAAATTTCTTATTATTATCCATCTTGCGTTGACTAATGTTATAATATATTCATACTCCCATATTTCAAGATGTATACACGAAAATACACTTTGCAATCGAGGCTGCCGTTTTGTCTCGTCTACAGAGGATATAACTACGAACTTGGTAAATCTTTTTATCAAAAAGTAATACATAGGCCAACTGCGTCACCGAGCGTAGGAAAAGGCCTACTAAATTGGCGTATACAACGTTAAGCGGCCCAACGTTTAGCTCTCTGTACATTTTTAGTGTGCATATTTTTATACTTGTTACATAGTTCACAGCTACGAGCGAGTAGACGGCCAGTTCAACGTACACTGTAGCAACAATAGACATTAGTAAAGCATTTGATGCTATCCTACGCTTCCCTCTCATAAACAAAATACTCAACGCAAACATGCACAATAACACCAAAAGGTGGCTGAGCAACTATCTTTCAGGAAGATACTCAAGGGTCACATTTAATGGCAAGTCATCAAAAAACAAGCTTTTTCCGAACGGGTCCCTCAAGGCTCTGTTCTCTCACCAACACTGTTCAACTTATACATGCATGACATTCCACGATAACAAGCTTACCTTATCATCATATGGAGATGACATCACTCTAACATCCACCCACAACAACATCGACACCGCTACAAATAACCTACAAACATACATAAACAGTATACAAGACTGGCTCTCACACAATAGACTCAAAGTAGCGCCCACAAAATCAACCATCACCTTGCTAACAAGCAACACAAAAGAATATCAGATAACTCCACAGCTTACACTAAAGAACAACAACATTCCACACACTCACAGGACCAAAATACTTGGGGTCACATACAATACATCATTATCTTTTGCAAACCACATTCAGGACATTAAAAACAAATGTACGTCAAGACTTAACACGCTTAGGGTACTAACAGGCACAAACTTTGGACACCAGCAGGAAACAACATCATTCATATACAAACAATATATTCGCTCAGTTATGGACTATGCTAGCCCATGCTGGGAACCCATTATCTCAAACACTCTCATAAACACCTTACAGACAATACAAACAACGCACTTCGTATCATTACAGGATGTACTCAAACAACACCAATAGAACACCTGCACACACAAACAAAAATACTGAAAATTAGGGAACATTTAAACATGAGGGAAACAATTCATGGCAGCAACGACAACTAACCCACAACACCCTTGCCACTACATGTACAATCATGCACCAACACTTCGCACCATTAAGGTAACACCAGAGAGACATTATAACCAAATACTCTATTCCATACTACTCCCCACAGACATCACACAGTACAGAAAACACACACACACACACACACAACTAACCCACAAAGCACTGACATGACTCGGTCCGAATGCGGTCCTAGGTGCGAAGCCGCCACCCATTGACAGGTCAGAGACCAGCCTGAGCAGATCAGATCGAGTTAACTTAGTACGATTCCGATGTGGACATCACCCCAACTTAGACATATAAACACAGACTAGACAACTTCACAGACGACACCTGCCACCTGTGTCAGGACACACCACAAACAATTGAACACATTATGACAGACTGTACCGCTCTAGCACAACATAGAACACAACACAATATCACTAGTGCGCTGAACCTCTAGTCCACTCCGAGTGGGCGATCGGTTACCTGCGTCCCGCCGGCTTGCTCGATCAGGGTGGGCTGATCGGCTAAACAACAACAACACAACAACAATGGGTAGGGCGGCAAATATGTTATACAGTATATATAGCCTACTTCTTTTTTTAGTGTATACCCGAAACAAAAATTACAAATACTCTACTGCTTCCGGGTGAGTGCATTAATTCGGCTTTGGCAATTGTTATCAGCAATTTGGGCCTGTAATTCTCTCCTCAGATATTTTGTGGAGAGTAAAATCTGGATCCTCAAGAAGCCTATTTACGATGTTCGATCCTTCCTCGTTTTTCGGGGCCAGTCACTTCACTCACTTCCTCGCGTTATCACATACAAACATATTTCTCCTTTCACTCTTCATCTTCTGCCAGTAAGAAAGAAGGCCTATTAATTTCTTGTACCGTAGATTCAATATCGTCGAGCTTCTACGAGTCACTAATTAACGTCAGCGTTTCTGTTCCTTGTGACCTATTTTCAACGTCGCCCCAACTTGCTAAACTTTCCCTAAGGACAAGGCCTGCCTTCGACGTCAAATCGTGTTTCCAATCGCCTTAAACGCTTGCTGAGTAAATCGACTATAGAGTTTTGTTGGTCCCTCACATATTCGACTATTAGGTCAAACTCTAACAGCGTAGTGAACCACCTCGTCAGCCTCTAAGAACTTTGGTTCATAACTAAGCCTACGGCTTATTGTTCGTACGCAAAGTCACTCTCGACCATAAAATGGTTGGCATAAAATGATCCAGAGCCAATACGGTAATCAAGTTCTTGTGTTATAGCGCCTTTGCGTTTTACAAACCTTTCACTGTAAAAAACCTATCGAGGTCAGCTTCCCATCGTTGTCTTGCATTAAGACCGCCTCACTCGCTTTGTCGGATGTGTTAGTGTAAAGTATGAATTCCCTACCGGTAGTCGGGGTGTCTCAGTAAAGTTTCAGTCGAAACAATAAGTTTAACAATATTCAACGCGTGTTCATGTTCGGGGCCCCAGAAAAATCGAACGTTCTTTTTAGTTAAGGAATGTATCGCCTGCAAAATGTCTGCCGAACCCGGAATACTGTATATATTCTTTAGTAATTTATGATGCCCAAGAGAGATTGAACCTCCGTCACTTTGGTAAGCTCTCTCAATGCTTCATCGCCTTTATTTTGTCGTCACCTGGAGCGATACTGTCGATTTGAATTTCACGTCTTAAAAAAGGTCACTCTTTTTTTAAAGAAATTAGAGTTGGCCATTTTGAATTTTAACTCGTTCTTTTAATGTAGCCAGTACTTTCCCTACGTTATTTAAATGTTTCTCGGATGACTTGTCCTCGATCAGTATATTATTTATAAAAATGCGTATCTTTTTCCCGATGAGGTCATGTTAAAACCTACTCATTAGCGACGACTCACACCGTTAGTAGAAAATGCAGTTATTTAATTGCCGTGATCTCTGCGTCAGAACGATTAATGATAACCTTGAGCTAAGCCTATCGTTGAGAAGTATTTTTGGTCACCTAATTGCCAAAAAATTGTTTAAGTGGTTTTCGATAGTGCATTTCGATAGTCTATCACCAATTAGTATTTCGTTGTCTAACTTACCAATAATAATGAGCTATTGAAAAGACTGTTTTGTCGGAGTATTAGTAGGCTCCAATTTTCCAAGTCGGCTGTCCGTTATTTTGCTACTCCATCATAATATTTAGTTGGGAGCCTATACTGTTTGGTGTAGACGGTAGTTAGTGTATTGGCTGAAGGTTTAATTCATAATTTTTAGTACGCCTAAAGGGTCACCCTCCGCGTATACGGTATCAGCAACGAACTCTGTATCTCGTGTAGCTTATTCTTATGAGAGCTACGTCAATGAATCGTTTATTTATGAAATAAGCAATTACAGATAAAATATAATATATGGCCAGTGTCATAAGACCGCATCCCGTCAATCAACGAAGTTAAGTAACGTTGGTCTAGGTCTGGAGACCAGTTGGATGGGAGACCGTCCTCCGCGTCCAGATTATGTAGCGAATCGTGGTTCGGATCGCGCGTGAAGCTGTAGGCCCCTTCCATTATATGACGCTAGATGTTGCGAAGGGGATTAAACATCCCAATCATTACTTATTTACGTACTTTAGTGCAGTCGCAGTATATCAAAAACCTACTTGCTTTATACATCTCGTTGAAACTTAATTTTTTTATCCGAAGAAATGTTCATTATTACAATATTAACTTTACAATTAGAATCTACACACGGTAACCATCTATTCTTAATTCGCCGATATATCTTTCGCGGTGATTAATTACGTATTCGTTCAGGTAGGCTTATAGTTGGCTTATAGAAAACATTAGCATAGTTGTTAAGCGCAATAAATGCTGTATTGTTATCTAATTCAAAAGAAATCTCGTTCTCCACAACGGACGAGCAATATTCCGTACATGCGGTGGCTCGTCTCGCGCGCGTGCCGCGTGTTCTTTTACCACTACGTAATAAGGTCCGATGAATACCTCAGATTCCTCGCTCTTTCCTAACAGGTTAACCTCATTACTCAACTTAATATCCGTTCCCAGAATTAATTCTATGTCGGCTGGTAATGAGTCCGTGATGAGAGTCATAACATATATAATATGGCCTACCCTGAAATTAACTAAAATCTTTTTGGTGTTTCTAACTTCTATTCGTTTGTTTGGTGGTTATTGCAGTTTTAATTATATATATGTAGCGGCGAACTGGAGATGAAAGGGCGCTCGGAAACTCCTTATGCAATATACCATCAACAATTTGCGATATACCATCAACTCAAACAAGAAAAGATGACGTCATACAAGCAAGCACGACTAAGATGACGTCACATCGCGAGGATCCACTCAAGGCATGTCCTCATGCCTTCGCCTCAACGTTTCCTCGTTCTTCGAACACCAATTAGTGACCCACGAGCTACCACCATGTGAATATCATTCGTACAAGCCCCACTTGGGCTTTTTGTGTCATTCACTTATCTTTATATAAAGACTGTTCGTCATCTCGCGCGTTATTAATTGTCAAACCATTATATATTTAAAACCGAAGTAAAACCTTAACGCCAAAAAAAAAAAGTTTTAAAAATTGTACACAAGAGGCCCACTTAAAATGAGTTGTAATTACAACCACTCATTACAAATGTATGTATTATTTGTGTATAATATTTTACCCACTGTTCTTCACTTTGTCTATTAATTTTCTATTTTGATATGAAACAATAAATAAATTTTGTACAAACCGATATGAACAAATTATCTTCGGTTATCAGCGAAACTTACATACAGTCTTCTCCTCTTCTTCTGCAGCTTAAATCCCATCTCTATATGTGGTCGCTGTTCTTGATGAGTCTCCTCCATTCACTCGTGTCACGCACCGTGTCCTCGTCCAAATTTTTCTCCTGGATGTCTGTCGCCACGCAATCCCTCCACTTCGTCTTCTGACTACCTCTTCTTCCATAAACTTACAGTACAGTATTTAAAAATACAGTATTAAAACAAACAAGAGTAAACTCAAACTTTATTTTAGTTACTCCTCTATAAAATAGAACAGTGTGTATATATAATGGTTTGACTTCTTTAGTCCAAAATGGAAGAAATTGTTTCATATATTAATTTAAAATAATTGATGAATTAATCGATTTATTTTAGAATATTTTGTCAAGTGAGTAGCTCTTTCCAAATACAAAAGCCAATTAAAATTACAGCAAGTTTTTGTAAAAGCAACTTGTTTGCTTTAAAACTATTGAAAATGTGGTTAATGGTCTTCACGAAGTAGTGAAATTGGTGAAAGACTGTTGTGGAAATAGTGGGTTAATAGATGTTTACACAAACTCCTGACCAGTGGTGTAGTTCGGGGGTAACGCAAGGTAACGGCGTTACCCCACTGGTTTTATTTTACTTTTAGCGTTACCCTACTGTTTTTATTTTATTTTTTTTTTAATATTTTTTGCTGTTTCTACTGAACATTTTTGTAATACATATACTCTTTCTAACTATATTTCTTTCCTAACCCCTTCAATTTGAACGCGTTTTTGGGAATGTACATAAAATGTAAAAACGCTGTAGAATTTTATAGAAACGCTATATAAGAAAAATTGCTGTTTAACAGGTAACATTTCTTCAGGAACCAATTGCATCGTACATTTAAATATAGTACCTAATTTTAGGCGTAAAAATATACTTCTGATTAGTCAGCCTTTGGAAGAAATGGAACATGGTCTCTGAATAGACAACTCCTAATCTGTAATCAAATTTTCTGATAGTTGAGTGGACAATTTATAATGTAACCTACTTTTCTGTGAAAGTGACAAATATTTCCTATTACAGCATTCTGTACGTACGGTGTATATATATATATATAATATTATATAATATATATACAGGGTGTCCCACAAAAAAGTTAACCGTACTTTGAATTAATATAACTCAAAAACTATTAGAGATTTTTGGGTCCTGCAAAAATGTTTTATTTAACAACTATTTATCTGTCGATTCTGGAAATTTCATTAAATTTCCTTTTACGAAGTTGATACATTAATGGTTTTAGTGGAGGCTATCAAAAATATGTTTGCGCAAGGAAGTAAAATAATGAAACTTCGAAGTTTAAAATTAACAAATTTATTTAAATCCATTTGTGTATTTAGAACTGTATTTATACATTGTTTTTCATGTATTTAAATATAGTATTTAAATACAATGTATTTAAATACTCAAAATATAAAAATGTAAATACTTTTACTGGTTTAATACACGTTCTGTACTAGCACAGTACGACGCGTCGACAGTGTAGTACAGCATGGTTCATGTTTCAACGTGTCAGTTCAATCAGTTGTGTGCCACTCTTAGTCGGAAGCGGTTGATTTCTTTATCGTGTGCGTATCATGGCTTAGTGAATTAGTGAATGTATGTTAAAATTTGTATGTATTTAAAATGTATTTACAAATGTATTTAAATACAATTGATGTATTTTGTATTTAGTATCTAAATACATTCGTAAAATGTATTTAGTATTTAAATACATTTCTCCCATGTATTTAGTATTTAGTATTTAAATACATTCAATGTATTTATTGCCCAGCTCTGTATATATATATATATATATTATATATATATATATATATATATATATATATATATTATATATATATACACAGACCGTGCATGGAACAAGGAACTCTTCTGGGATAATTAAATCCACTATAGTCCAAATAAGTAATGGTAAATGGCAAACACCATAGTTTTTCTTTTTCATGATGCTAGCCCGACGTGGGCAACGGGTCACTCGCAGAGAGGTCCCATAAATATAGCTTCCCTCACTAAAGAAAGTGGCAGGGTAGAGAGGGTGGTTGATGTGCCTTCATCTGAGGAAACTGGCACGGCAGAAGTAAAGGTAGAAGTCCTCTTCAACATGATGCTCGGCCAGCCACGACTGGCTGTAAACTAGAACACTACGAAATTGTGGAGTGGAGAAAAATCCGTCGCTAGCTACACTCTAATTTACTCTGCTTGATTTTAATAATTATAAACAGTTTTAACTTATACCTATTTCATTGCTCGTTTATTTTAATGAAATAACTTTTAATTTAGTTTTGTAAATTGATTTTTACGAGCAAAATCGATACCTATCACCAAGGATAAATATCTATCTCCAACCGGGGTTGGTGAGACCGTGAGTTGGTAAATTTCTCGAGCCCTAGACTGGAGCCTGTTTGAGAAAAAACAAAAAATGGGCGTGCTATGTCGCCCCCGCCACCAATTGGCGCCCTAGGCGGCCGCCTATATCGCCTCTGCCCAGGACCGCCACTGATTGTGATCAACTAATATCAAACATGTTTCAGCAACCTTAATTAACCGATAAGCGCTTTGAAAATGATGACATCTCAGCCGACTCTTTTGGCATTTTGTGCGAGGAAAAAGACTCAATGAAGGTGGGTATACCTTATTATTTTTCCTGTTTGCACTAGGTGCGTGCTATTATTTTTCTTTTCTGCACTAGGTGCATGCGCACAGTGATAGGCTGGATAAACTGGATGTTAACTCCCTTAAGAGACATTTTGTCGAGGCGACGACCGAACTTACACAGTATATCAACATTTGGCCGCTTTCAAGTTTGAATTCAGTTTAGCGAGCAACAGTTGAAATCCATGAAAATCCTTTGACTAAAGTGTTAGTTAGGTTGGGGTAGAAAGTGCTTGCATGAATTCTGTGCTGACGTCTCTTGATTTTTGCTTAACTTTTCATGGTAGGTTTCAAGTTGTGCTAACAGCGCATTTCGACATTTTATGTGGGAGTTAATGCGCGGTAATGCGTGTATTTGATTGGAGTTAAGAATTCCTCGCGAGATATATACCTTTCCGAATACATCTGATTGTTTAGCCATGTGGTTTATTCCTGTAATATAGTGCTTGTCAATCTAGAGTTCCCACGTGGAAAGCTTAATTATATAGACGATTAAAAAGACGTGGTTCCGCAAGTAATTCATGAACCACGCGACAACAACAAAAACCATAAGCTATTTACATTTTTGGTGTACTGCTTCTAGTTAAATATTAATGATGTATGCCAAAAAATAATGATGTACGTACCAATGATATTCCGTAATTCAGGCATGACTAAATACATAATCTGAGCGTGTAACGAGTGATCAAAAATGTAACACTAAGTAGTGATGATATAATACTCTTTCATGAATGAAAATAGGCCATCTCCCTTCTTAAACTGTTTCGAGTATACCGCAATAATAATTTTTTACGCCAGGAAAACAAGCTTTATTTGGGTTACCAGAAATAATGGTGAAATAATTTATTTTATGTGCCTCAAAGATGGCTCATTACGTAAATCTTTAAATCTTGAGGCAAATTGACCCATGATTTTGCTCGGCCTTCAGCCTTGCTCGCAATATCAGATGATGTATAGAGGATTGATACCTTAATAGTTACTGAATTGAATTAAAGTTCATTAAATATTCGATAGCACATTTTGATATGGAGACAACAGCCTTTTCAGAGACTGACGGGTGTCACTTCCAGATAAATGGTGTTATAATTGTTGTTGCTCAAACGAATTAGCGCGCCTAACAATTTTACTATTTACTTCGTCTCGGATTGTTCCCCAAACTATAGGTAGTTTTGAAATACGCGTTGGCTCGATTTCTTTTTTTTTTTTTTTTTTTTTTTCTTCAATAAGAACATTTAAAACGTTTATTAAATATTCGCAATATTTTTTATCTTTAATAAGTTTTACCATGGTAAAACTGCGATATAAAGCGGCACATTTCCTCTTAAAACTAAGGATTCATAGGTACGGTGGGCTTTCTTGGGAATCATGGAAGGGACACACGGTCGGGATCTCGCACCCACAACTTCAGAATATTTGCCGCGCCACTGAATGTGACTGGAATTGATACAGGGAAATTTGTGCTACCTTAGCGAGGAAACGCAAACCTGCGTGGCATCTTGCCCCTGAAGAATCATGCACCAGGACTGATAATAACTGGGAGTATCTACAATACAAACTAACGAAAATTGCAATAAAATGAATACAGATATGAATGTTCTTTGGACTAGACTAACGCGGAGCATTGTTGCTTTCAGTGGTGATGAACTACGTACGAAAGCCTCGTCAGTATTTTGACCCGCTAATTGCTTAGCAATACTGCTGCTAACTGCTCGTACCCTGAAATGAACTTATGGGCGGAATGGGGCTCTATGTAAAAAGATGTTTAACTCTTCATACTTACACTCAAACTATAAATGCATCGATGATTTTACACACACACACACACAAGTAGTATAGCCGCAAAAGGGGAGAGTGCAAGAATGTTGCAGGTTATTATGTAATGTTGCAAAGGGGGAGGGGGTTGTTCCAAAGGGGGATGGGGGGGAAACTTGGAGGCGGCGTTATCCCCCAAGAGAAAGAAGGAGGAGAGGTGTTCACCTGGCAGGAGCCAAGTGTACATTAAGACCAGCCGAGTAGGCGTTGTTTTATAGGCTCCTAATCAGCCAGTTGGCGTAAATGGCTTGAGTTGCCAGATACCGCGATACCATCGTATACATTATTATAGACTCCTAATCAGCCAGTTGGCTGTAAATGGCTTGAGTTGTCAGATACCTCTTTTTAGCAGTATTATTGTATACATTATTATTATATACGTCTAATCAGCCAGTTGGCTGTAAATGGCTTGAGTTGCCAGATAGCGCCATGTATTCATTTAATCGAAGACAGAGTTGCCAGATACCATTGTATACACTATTATAGACTCCTAATCAGCCAGTTGGCTTAGAAGGCTTAAATATTGCCAGATACCGCATACCATTGTATACACTATTATAGACTCCTAATCAGCCAGTTGGCTTAGATGGCTTAAATATTGCCAGATACCGCAATACCACTGTATACATTATATTTTCGAATACCGGTAGTAGAAGGCATAACAATTAAATAAAACAACATTGCATCATTCTGTTTATTATAAATATATAGAAAATAAATATACATTTGAGGAATATGCATATAACAGTACAGGAAATATATACACACAATTATGGATATATATAAAATAAAATATACATTTCAAATAAATATACACTTCAATAGAAATATGTACATAACAGTACAGGAGAAATACACACACACACACACACACACACAATTATGGAGATATATTTATAAAATAAATATACTTTTCAAATAGAAATAAATATACATTTCAATAGAAATATGCGTATAATCAGTACAGGAGAAATGTCAAGCAAAATAAATACAATTCACTTTTTTTTCAAAATACTAAACTCGGTCTTAATCGAGTTTACAATTACATCATTATTGCTCTGCATTACGCAGTATATGCGGCTTAATAATATTTCACCGCTTAAAGTATAGGGAAACCTGTACTCGATATGAAGGCTTTCATATCGTTCAGTACTATTTTTGTTCCCACTTTACAACCGGTTGGTAAGTCATCTTTAAATACGTCTAGAATACAATCAAAAGCACGCACAAAGAGTTCATCGTCAGCTACATTATTAAACAAGTTATAAGAACGCTTTTCCAATCGAGGGTTTATTTCTACCGACTCGAGCTTTTCAATCGTGAACTCACTCAATAGCGGCAATTGAAATAATCTTCTAAATCGTTACGACAACTGCGCGTTATATAAAGAAATAGTTTCTTCAGGGTGAACGGTGTAGGTGAGCTCAGCCTTGTACCGATCAATTGTTTTGTACCAAAGTTCATGGTATTTCAAAGAGTCTAAACTTTTTAAATAAACATCCAGCACTAGACCATTCTCACCAGCCCTACACTCGGTAAACCCATCGAGCAGAGCGGTGTATGCGTATGCAAGTACTGTATCAAAATAAAACATCCGTAACACGCGCGTCTAATATAGGTTTCAGTTTACGAAATCCGACGATTTCAAACATTCTGTCGAGGATGAAACGGTTTCACGTAGGAATAAGAGCGTTATTATCAGAAGCATTCTTCCACATCAACCGTATATCAATGCACGGCCGATCGTTATTTATACACAACGGCGTATGAGGGTGCGTCACTAATCTGCTCTCTTCTTGTACCTCGTTAGCAGGTATTTTATAACGATCTTCACTCCACTTCTCAACTATCACAAAGATTCTATTCATCTCGATACTTAAATAAACCCGTTTGTTTGTCGGTCTACATTCCGTTTCCAGTACATAGCTAATGGTACCGGAATTACGCCTGAACACGCGCAACGATTTCGTCACGGACACATCGTACGAGGCGTTGAGAATGCTGCTCAAAGGAAGTTCCATCGTATTCGAAGAGCGCACGTCCACTCGGCTCAAGCTCTGAGATAACTATGAGCCGTGTGAGGCACGCAGGTAGGCAGGAATGGTTCGACGGGCGGCTGACTCGATGATACGTGAATGGGCTTGTTCCGCGAGTCGAGTTGTTGTACCGGGACAAGAATATCACTACCAGCCTACGCACCAGACATTTTGGATAAGAACTAGGAACATTTTGTTTTACTAAATATCTCCACACTCCGGCGCACTATTTGAGAGGAACATATGTTCATATTTTTCCTTTCTGCCCATCAAACGATACTCGTCTCTAAACTCTGTTAAAAATTCACGCAGGGCACTAGCCACAACCTCACTACGAACCTCATCATATACGTTAATATAGTGATAAAAATACTTAAGATTGTCCATGATCACGAGATTCACATTTCCAGTCGTAGGGTATGAGTAATCGACATGGTGTAGCATGACGTAATACCGCTTGTCACACCACCCATCAGCAAGACTCATTATCCATACCTGCTGCTTCTCTTCTGCACGCGTTGTTTCTTTTACTTCACGGTGTATGTGAGACTTTATAAAGTTTAGCTCTGCAGTATACTTCAGCACATCGTCTGTGCAACGAAAGCCTTCAACGGTCTCACCAGAACATCCGTAGAGTATTTGTACATCTTGGAACTTCGCACAATCCAATGTGTTTTTAAAAGAGGCATAGGAGGGAGGAATAGGAAGTTTTTCGGTATCCACCACATCCTGGCACTTTACTGAATACCATTTCGTAAACGTAGTACAAGCAATATTAAAGGTAGCCATTTGAATACACGTCTGATCTGAATACACGTCTGATCTGAATACTCTGATCTGAATACACGTCTGATCTGAATACACTCTGATCTGAATACACGTCTGATCTCTCGGGCTTACTGCGGTCGACTGACCACGCAGGGACTCCCAGATAGTAGCATGACACGGTCTTACAGTGGGCGGAGCTTAGAACTTTCACACACACACACACACACACACAGGAGAAAGTGAAACGCTATTTGAAACATGATTTATTTAATAAACGAGATATTCAAGTTATATATATTTACAAATACGATTTAATAAACGAGATAGTCAAGTTATATATATATATATATATATATATATATATATATAATATACAAATAGATAATATTATATACAAGACGTGTGAGTTAGAAGCATCATTGGTATCCAAAGGGTACGGTATCATAGGTACCAGGTAACTGGTAACGTTTCCTATAGGTGTTACGGCACACCATCGTACCCCTAAGTTCCTTCACGCCCCCCAGCTTCTGCGCCCGAAAATTGTGGGTGCCTACAATTAGTTGGGGAGGTTGTTCATCCAAACATACTAGATCCTTCAACGACTCAAAGTTAACAACCTCCCGATTCGCATGGTTGAGCGTAATACCCTTTGCCTTCACGATATATTTCATTTCCTCCCCCACCCTGACCCGTACCCCATAAGTCTTAGGTCCTGTTGAGGCAAAAGAGTCGGCGTATGCGTTGTCCCCATACTCATCCTTGATCTCATCAGTGAGCTCGCCGAGGAACTCCCCAATAGTGGGCATGTATTCACCCTCCCTCTCTGTGAATATCACGCTATCTGTATCGGCATACAATACTCTCCGCCCAAGAGAATGCAATAGACCCCAAAGTTTTATACGGGCGTAGGCTGTTGTGAAGCTGGCCACAGGTATGTTTGTAACCCTTGAGGTATGTGGCAAATTCAGTGTTGTTGTACTTTATTACGTATTACCTACATTTACGATCTCCATGACCTCTTTATCGGGGGCATTGGCATAATCCCAGACATCGCTATAACTTTGTGCCAAATGAATGCTCCCTCTGCCGGTATTCTGCGCAAATTTTCCCCATAGACTGTTTGACACAACTTTGCACTAAAGCGCTTGCCAGGATTCTTTACAATTTGGACACGATCAAGTTGTATACCTTCGCGGTCGCGGTAACGTTGAATATAGGCAGACTTTTCATCTTCGGTATCAACTCTCGCGGATACCCTGATGCCTCAACCTTATCCTTCAAAAAGGTGTTTATATATGGTGTGAAAAGGTTGGGTAGCTTCTGAAACCTCCACACCTCATGTATCTTCAGTATTCTATAACCATGGCGCACGGCTAGGGCCAACTCAGGACTTGTATATACGCCTCTGATCTTACGCTGGTGGGGTATATGGTTACATTCGCCGTTATCCTCTTCCGCGCACTTCACGCACAGGGGAAACATGAGCTTGTCGTCGATAACGACAGGTAAGATCGGCATCCATAAATTGCGTGGGGGGAGTACGTCTACGAAAGAGAGCCCAAAGTAACGATCATTCAAATTTTTTGAAAATTCATTGATGGAGGGTAGGCTAGGTCCCACCAGTTTCTCAGGAGCGCCCACGGGGTACGGATGCTCTTCATCACGTATGGGTATAAAGAACAGAAATCGTAGTAATGGAGCTTCACGCCCTCCGTAGGTGGGAAGTATAGTCTGAAAGGATTTGTACGTCCTCCAAACAAGCTATCACCACATTTGAGAGGATCCAGCACCATTGAACGCTTGATCGTTTTTATTTCCTCACGGTACACCTCGTCTGTCTCCATCCTGCATCATATTCATGCTCCCACAAGACTTTGTGAGTGAACTGTGATCCTATAAGTTGATCGCGGGTGCGGGTCGATGCAAGACAGTCGGCAGGAGACCTACCGTGGATATCTCCGGTGATTCCGCACTCAGGACGGGGGCATCCATGCCACCAGCAACCGTTAAAGGAGTACACAGTCTTCACACCAGTGACACGGTTTTCACTTAACCCATCAACCCAAAAAACACGTCCATTAATCTTAATGGGTACTTCACCCGTGTTGCGGGCGTGCTTTATGTATACACCTGTCTGTTGCTGTAGGTGTATGAGCCAGTAAATAGCCTTGTGCCCGTAACTGCGGGGATTGTTTCGGTGAATAATGGCTAAGGTGTCTTTCGGCATGAAGTTATTCTTGAACACCGTAAAACATAATGATGCGATGGTGGTTGCGACTTGCAGTGGATCGCATTTGAAACGGGCTATGTACATCCTTCTAAAGGCCTGGAAACATACTCTAAGCACGCGCACATCATTCACGCAATAACGCTCACATTCATCAGCTATATTATAAGGGTTACTTTCATTAAAACTGTCGTAGTATCGATCAAAGTCTTCACGTTCATCCATACAGTCAAAATAATGTTTGGGGGGTGGTGGGCCTACGTAGTTTAAAGTCTCGCTGGTGAGGAAAGTGTAAGGGAAGTATCCTTTGGAAACTTCAGCTGCTACTCCCATCACCTTGGGTAGCTTTGCTAATTTACAAGGTGTGAATAATAAAGTATCTTTAAATTGTACATTGCCTCTTATCTGCATCTGTATTAATTTGTTGCCTCTTTTCAATGGATCACCTGTAAATATCTCAGAGGATTCGTGTTCAAGCAACTCCTTATAAAGGAACTGCGTGTCAAACTTTGCCCCGTTATGGGCGAGAATATACACAGTCATTTTTTTGAACTTGTCGGCTAACTTGACAATATAGGACACAAATAGTTTCACAGGACTATCGCTGACATTCGTTTTAAAAACGTTTGTCCGTTTACCACATTTGGGGCACTCGTCACATTCGATATCCATACACTCATCACAGATAGTCTGGCTCACAAGTAAATGTGGAATTACCTCTTTGGTTTCAGCGTTCGTATATGTTTCTATATCGTAGTATACAGTTATACAAGGGTTATTTTTAGGCTTAGCATCTTTCATATAACATACATGCTTTACTCCATCCGCCTTATATTCCTCCTGGCATGTAGGACAGTGAATTACGTTACACTTGTGCTTAAATTTTCCCCAATTATCCATTGTGTGAAACATACCACATTCACAGATTCTCATTTTCCTGCACGTGCCAATTGATTTATGGAAATCAAAACAGCTATTATTGAAAAATGTGCGTCTACACACATCAGTCTCTCTTCTCAGCTTCAACTACACGGCTTTCACATTTGGTGCTTTTACACTGCTCACATACCATGTGACATTCTTTACAATGTCTCACTATATCATCCGCAAACTCGAGGCACCCCTTACACAAATCATGATGTCTCCCATATTTTCGACTTTTGTCATAACTCGCGTAAAGCACCTTATATTACGGATGGGGAGATACGTTGTCCCTGACAATCCTAAAATAAGTAGGGGCCTTGTACGATCTCTCACACAGCTTTTAAAAACATACACAGTCCTACGACGATCATCCAACCCAAACACAACTGTGCGGACATTCATTTCCTGTTCTACCCTTCTCAGCTCTTCAGGACCCATATTACAGTCAAATTCAAGTTCACAGTCTACAGCTAGTTTACGGGCACGCTCCACGACTGTAGGCAACCAAATTTTTTGAGTTCGTGTATTTTGTACAGTAAACATACGTGCTAAGAGTACTGCTATAAAGCCGCAACCACGATCGACGTTTATATGCCGTCTATAAATAGCTTGAGAATTGAAGTTAAGAGTATACGGTATGGCACTATGACCCGCAACACGGTATACATGGTCAATATTTACCGTGAAGTTGTCCATATTGAAGGCTATACTACTTTGGGCGGCTTGCATTATACGCCCTAATATATATTCTACATCTTCAGCCGCCAAACGTCTAAATGGCACTATCACCCAATAATCGTCTACATCACCGTCATCTGACCCGAATCCAAAGGACAGACTCGTCCTGACTTCACGCTCGTCACGATTCTGAAGAGCAAACTCTATAATATGCTCTACAACCCGGCGTAGTCCGCGCTCAATTCCACTGCTATACATGACTCTAGGGTCGACCCTGACTCTATACCGATTTCTAGTCAAGGCTGGGGTGGGGGCTGCGGATCGCACCAATTCCAGCGTTATACCATCCTCAACAGAACGGGGGGCGGATGAATTAGTGGATATATTAGCGGAAGGTGCTGCTGATGGGGGCCTGTTGCGTAGGAGGTTGATGGTTGGGGCTCTATTATTGTAGACTTAACAGAACGGAGGGCGGCGGATGAATAAGGGGATATATTAGGTGCTGCTGGGGTGTTGTTGCGTAAGAGGTTGAGGGTTGGGGATCTATTACCGCTGCAACAGACGCGTATTTCGGTCACTTTATACCTGACGTGGGTATCTCATACCTCCGCTTTGGACGTGTTACCGGTATCGCTGGTGAGGGTTCAGGGGAGGAGATCACAACTACACTGTCGTCGAGGTCATCCGTAATGATGGGCTGCTCTACCTCATCGTCATTCACGGTTCTGTGGGAGAAGAAATATAAGGATCAGCACTCAAAATTTGTAATATTTTGTAAATGACTCACTTAGGAGTGTGACGTGTTAGAAATGGACTCTGTAGAAAAATTCAGATTCACGAGCCCATCCACATGTATTATATCTGGACCTACAGGATGTGGTAAAACTGTGTTTATGCTTAAAATCATTAAAGAAAAGGGGGAGATGTTCTCGAATGTGCATAAAGTTATATGGTGCTATTCGACGTATCAATCAGTGTTCAACGAGTACCAAGATGATATTTTGTTCCACAAAGGCGTATATGACGTTAATTCGTTAAAGGGAAATGAACATACAATCATTGTAATTGACGATCTCATGTTGGAGATGGATAAAACGTTTACCGAGACATTTACAGTATTCTCCCACCATCTTAACATAAGCGTGTTCTTCATCAATCAGAATCTATTTTTCAACAATAGATACATGCGCGATGTGTCGTCAAATACGCAATATCTAGTCTTATTCGCGCAACGTAGAGATGTATCACAAATTGGGGTATTAGCCAATCAAATGTTCCCGAATCAGCGTAAGGAGTTTTTGGAAGTTTATAAAGAAGCTACAAGCACGCGTTACGGATATTTGCTTTGCGACCTTCATCCGCGAAACACGTTTAGAGTGCTTCTGCGAACGAATATATTTCCAAACGAGCCTGAAACGGTGTATATTCCAGAATGACAGAGACTAAAGAAATACCGTGAATTAATAAAAATCTATCATCGACTGCCCCGGGCAATGCAGCAGATGTTTATTAAAAATATCGATGCCGACTTTTTAAAATGCATCTGTGAAATCTGTCTTAACGTTATAAATTGCAATGTATCAATGAAAACCCATCAGAAGGCTCGCCTACGCCGCTACAAGAACATAATACGTGCACTCGCTCGTAAAAGCCAAACTGTAGCGAAGAAAAAACGAATTATTGTACAAACAGGAGGGTCATTTCTCCCCATCTTATTTTCAGTTTTGGGTCCTTTACTGACTAGATTAATATAATGAAGAAAGTGGTAGTGATTCCCCACGAGGTGTACGCCTCACTGCAAAGGAATCCAGACACGTATCTAGATCCCCGTAAAAGCAGACTTAAAAGAATGGAAAGCGAATTGTTAGCCCTATTAAACAGTGAAAAAACACCTGATGAGAAAAGAATCTTATACCAAGAAGCTCTGCAGAAATTTCTTCACGAGTACAAAAATTATAAGAGCCCTACAGAGATTCCTGTGGTTATTAGGCACAGCACGGGGGGCGATGGCGACATAGGATCTGTACCCGACGACACAGCTGACCAACCAAAAAGATTAGCCACACAACATATCGAACATGTATTAAAAAATACCCTCCCACTTACATTGAGGAGTAAAGGCTTAAGTCTTTATAATCTATTGAATGAGGATCCCGCCATACAATGGACCGATACAGGGGAGATCATTGTGGAAGGATCAAAGGTACAGGGATCGAATATCGTAGACATTGTCATGATCTGGTGAGAAAGTGGGATAGGCCATCACCATCAGGATGGAAGCATATTAAAGCAAGACTACAACAAATAAATGTCCCTAAAACGTTGATAGGAAATCTGAACAGGTTAAAAGACTTGGAACATGCAACGCCTGTGACACAATTGAAGGCGCCGTCACCCCCGGCGGTAACACCTTTGAAGAGGAGCAAGAAGAGGTTAAAAACCCTACCCACGTGCCTCTAAAATACGCAAATGGCTAACGTATTAACTAAACGCTATTATGACATTTCTACCCCATCCTCTTACGGCGGCGTAGATAGACTGTACAGAAGTGTTTACGGAGTAGGAAAAAAAGATGTTGAAAGATTTTTGAGGGAGCAGGACGCTTATACGCTTCATAAGCCTGTGAGAAAAAGGTTTAAAACAGCCAAGACAACGGCTTCCTCGATTGATTCCATTTGGCAAGCAGATTTAACAGACATGCAAAGATATTCTGTGTATAACGATGGTTACCGCTACATTCTATTCATAATAGACGTATTCTCTAGATATCTGTGGTTAGTTCCTCTGAAAAATAAATCACCTGAAACAGTTGCTAAAGCCACCAAAACGCTAATGTTAAAAGAAAACAGGGTTCCTGATTATTTTTGTACGGATATGGGGAAGGAGTTTATAGGCCGTGCTTTTCAGAATATGTTGACAGAGTTTAATATCAGCTATTACACAACCAATTCTATACATAAGGCTTCTTTAGCTGAAAGAGTTCAGCGCACCATAAAGGAACGCATGCACCGTTATTTTACACATAAAAACACACAGATTTCTAGACATTCTGGAATCATTGGCATCATCCTACAACCGCTCACACATCGCACGATTGGGGCAACACCTAACGAAGTTTTAGAAAGAGGTACGCTCCCGAGAAGAGATGGATCACCACCACCACCACCACACTCTGCGCGCTTCAAAATCAATGATTATGTAAGGCTGTCGCGTTCGGGGAATAAATTCGCAAAGGGTTTTGAGCAAGGATGGACACGCGAGATTTTTAAAGTTAGGGCTGTGAGACCTAAAAGTGAGATAATGATGTATTACATTGAAGATTTGAATGGGTTAGAAATCTCAGGAGGCTTTTACCGCGAGGAATTGCAGAAAGTTGCGTTTAATTTATAAAAAAATGTGTTTAAAATTGAGAAAATTTTAGGAAGCAAAGGTTCAGGAAGGAGAAAAATGTACCTGGTGAAATGGCTAGGGTACCTAGAAAGCTTCAACACCTATATAAAAGCTGATGCAATAATGAAGCTTAAATAGTATGCAACATGGCTCCTAACCATTTCTACGTCACACTCCCGTCCTCCTCGTCCCTGTCTGTACACCCTAACAACACGCTAGCCAACTTTGTAACAGAACTCCATGGGCACATTGAATTGGGTCGTGATTCGTATGAGGTGGGATATGCGAAATTCAGCTGGACACCGTCTTTTTAAATATTGAACATAAAGAAACCGTTTTTACGATTCTTAGAGACATTGACGAGTGTGAAAAAGCTGGGTTAGCTATGGATGAAACTATGCGCATCGCTCGGACTAAGATTGCACGGTATTACAGTACAGAAGTAAGACTAGGGCCGGGTCAATATGGTTCGGCCGAGGATGTTGTGAGAGGCTTAAACGTAAGTTTAAGAAACTCAAACCTTACGAATGATTTAGTATAGGAAATCGTAAACAACCCTGCACATACACTAATCCTAAAATCAAAGACTAACAGACCTCTTAAAGAACATAGAAAGTTCAAAATTCTAACTAACGGCCGATATAGCGCAGCCTTCCTAAGAGACACATTTCACGAGACACAGTATAACGTGTCCAGATTAATGTATCAATTGAAGATGGAGAAATTGGCTGAAAGGTCCCCAGACATGTGCTATATTTACAGTAATATAGTGGAGCACCAGTTTGTTGGGGATACCCAGGCACGCCTGCTGCGCATTGCTCACATCCCCAACCATAGAGGAAGGAGTTTGAGTATTACATATGACAGACCCCATTATGTGAATGTCGCAACTAATTTAATAACCAATATCACAATATATATAAGAACGATTGAGGGCGAAAACTTCCCATTCGGTAACGGGAGCTTAACAGTGAAGCTACACTTTCGACGCACTGAGTTATAATGGATAGCAAGCCTTTCACCGTCTATCGAGGGATGCGATACCATCGCGGTAGTGGACTTGGATCCATTTTTTCATCCATACTACGTACGGCTGTTCCTTTGCTGAAGAGGGGTGCCAGATACCTTGGAAGGAAAGCGCTACAATCAGGCCTTAACACTGCAGAAGACATATTGGCCGGGGCTAAACCTAAGGAAGCTCTAAAAAAACATTTAAAGCGTACACGGAACGAAATCATCAAAGATGCAAAGAGAAAAATGCGTGGTGGCGGGAAGAAGAGGACTCCCGGAAGAAGAAGGGGTCACGTGGTATTAAACGTAAAAGGCTGTCAAAAAAGAAATGCTGTAAGCGAATGAAACCTATGGTTGACCACTTTTTTGACTGATATAAGCTAAGGATATTGATCTCATGAATCATAGTTTGTTTACCACTTGTCGAGAGAGGAGTCACTATTTCGCCATGGTACGCTTCATCCACCCATGTAGCAAAGCTGGGCACTTGCGGTATTTTTTGCGGTACTGCGGTACTACCGCACTACCAAACCGGTACCGCATAACGCAGTACCGCAAAGGATCGCTGAAAGTACAGCAGTACCGCTACCGCATTCAAATTTCCCGCGGTACTTTCCGCGGTACCGACAAACACGACTTTTCAAAAAATTAACACTTTTTTGAAGTAAACCTTATTACAGGAGTACAGTAAGACGAATGCTGCGTGTGTTGCATCAGCCTAACTCTAGACACGTTAAGTTTTCGTTCAGAACATGTTACGTTGCCATCCTATCACAACGCCTCAGTGCAGTGCTTGCTTTTGAGCCGGTTGCACGTGTGTTACATTTCTGTGACAAAGATCGATTTTTAGCCATTATGGCAGAAAGTTCAGGTGCGAAATCGCCGATATGCAATTTCTGAAAATATGTGCTATTACTTGTGTTGTTCTTGTGTGCAGTACCGCAGTACCGCGGAACGCACCAGGGGGACCTGAAAAAGTACCGCAGTACCGCGTAATGCACTGGGCATGCTGAGGTACCGCAGTACCGCGTAACGCACCCCCAAATTTTGGTACCGCGCCCACCACTGCCATGTAGTTCACAATGCTGTAAATCGGAGCTGTCCTTTTTTGAGCTCCCGCCAACCCAAGTTTCTATTGAGCACAGTGACTTTATTACAATTAACCCTTTAAACACAATTAGTTCCCCGAGTGCACCTATAGAATTCGTGATACCCAGCTCAGGTCCTTACTTTTTTGATCCAAGCTGTGTGCACATGTACGCTAAGCTACGTATAGCCCATTCTGATGGAACGGTCTGCGATGACAAATATGCTGTATACCCTGAAACAAACTTTCTGCACGCCATATTCAACCAGTGTGACGTATATTTAAATCAGACCAACATATCGGCAGGCACGGGGTACTATCATCTACGAGCCTATTTGGAAAATGTCCTCAACTTTTCCAAAGAAGCGAAGGCTACCTTTTTAAGTGCGGAGCGATATTATCAAACTAAAGATGAAAATAGTATAAAGGACAAATTTAAAAATTCTAAAAAGAAAATATACGAGTGTTTTGGACGGTTGCACACAGATTTCACTTTCCAGGAGAAGTTGCTTGTGAACGGGGTGGATATGAAAATAAAGCTCACCCGCACGAGTCCTGAGATCTGCTTAAATCTGGATGTGAATCAAGAAGAGGGTGCAAAGTCCGTTGTGGTTCACATTATGGACACACACCTCCGCGTACGGCGAGTGAAATTAAGTTCACCAAAACAACTAGAAATTGAGAAAAATTTACTAAACGCTACAGTGAAATATCCTATTAACAGAGTGCAGATCAAACTATATACGGTTCCTGCAGGGTTAGCATCGAAGCAGATAGAAAACATTGCCTTGGGAAATCTTCCTAAAAGGATATTAATCGGCATGCAGGACCACGCTTCGGTGAATGGAAAATATAAAAAGAGTGCCTTTAAATTCGAGAATTTTGGACTTAAAAATATAACTATACGTTAATGGCACTGCTTTGGGTGGAACAATGGGTACGGACTATTCATCAGACGCTGTGTTACCGCTTTGTGCCAGAGCCTATAGTAATCTGACCCATATTGCAGGTGATTGTGATGAGCTTGGTAATGGGGTAACGCAGGAAGAATTCATTGATCAATTTAACCTTTACCCGTTTGACATTACACCTGACTTATCTGCTAGCGTAAATACCCATTTAACCCCACAGCAGAGCGGAAACATCTCAGTGCGGCTGGAATTCGCCAAGCCTATAGACGCTCCTATTAGTGTACTAGTATATCTCGAATCGCAAGCCCTAATAGAAGTAGATAGATTTAGAAGCGTTATCACTGACTTTTAAAATGGATGCTAATACACTTCAGAAAGTAATGGAGCGAGTCACACGTTCCAAATTTATCGGCGTGTTTGCGAAGAATGAAACATTGAGTTTGCCAAGTACGCGAGAATGCGGTAGTCTTATTGTGAACACAGACATCATCGGTAATGAAGGGATTCACTGGATCGCTGTCTATTTTAAAAATAGACAGCGCCTGTACTATTTTGATTCACTCGGTACTCAACCCTGGAGTGACCCTATTATTGTAAAATTTCTCGCTCAGTTACATATTCCCGAAGTTG
Source organism: Bathynomus jamesi (assembly GCA_023014485.1). NCBI lineage: Eukaryota > Metazoa > Arthropoda > Malacostraca > Isopoda > Cirolanidae > Bathynomus > Bathynomus jamesi. The sequence goes on from JAJOZX010001505.1 coordinate 662,825, forward strand.
TGTGGACCCCATTTCGCATGCAAGGATATTTTACTAATGTTTGCGGAATGTACTGCGTCTCATTTCTCATGCATATGTCAAATGATAAAGATTTATAAATTTTTTAAATTTATTTGACCCGTGTCACACTCGCCGAAACGATGAAATGGTATGCAGACAGATAAAAAACCGTTTTCCAATTGTACGTACTCGTTGTATATTATCAAAGCTGGGCACTTGCGGTTTTTTTTGCGGTACTGCGGTACTACCGCACTACCAAACCGGTACCGCATAACGCAGTATCGCAAAGGATCGCTGAAAGTACAGCCTGTACTTTCAGCGATCCTTTGCGGTACTGCGTTATGCGGTACCGGTTTGGTAGTGCGGTAGTACCGCAGTACCGCAGTACCGCAAAAAAACCGCAAGTGCCCAGCTTTGTATATTATAATGTTTTTGTTCATATATTTGTAACGATATATTCTGTGGTTGTTTATTGTACTGATTTCTTTCATTTAATAAATTTATGAAAATATACTGTCTTCTTATCCCAAAAAGATCGAAAAACACTTACATTATTTCGGTGTGACATTGTTGACTGATCAGTATATCCTCCCTATTCCGAGATTCTTCAAAAGATTGTATAACACGTCAAATCCTGATCGGACCTTAAAGGAATAATGCTTTTAAAACATATACAGAGTATACAGACAGATCCCCATTATGTGAAGATATCTTTGGTTCGAGGAATAAATGCCATAAAAATTTCGATTTTAGCATAATTGGGATAACCAAATAACATTGATTGACATTTTTGGCGAGTATCTATTTGACGAGATACTACACCCCATCCATATATAAAACGAATTATAGACACTTACATTTCTATGGTAGCCCCCTGCGTCGGGTTGTAAGGAGCGTCACTGCAAATATCTTCTACGGTTTGCGTTGAAAATAATTCGTCACGGTCAATCGCATTGAAAAGACTAATTGCGGTTAATGCTGCAGTATCACGTTCTTCATACAATTCCGGGGAGACGTACAGGTCCATGTTGGAGGATGTGTGACATTGTTGACTGTTCAGTGTATCCCCCGTATTCCGAGATTGTTCAAAAGATTGTATAACACGTGTCAAATCCTCATCGGACCTTAAAGGAATAATGCTTTTAAAACATATACAGAGTATACAGACAGTTCCCCATTATGTGAAGATATCTTTGGTTCGAGGAATGAATGCCATAAAATTTCGATTTTAGCATAATGGGGTAACAAAATAACATTGATTGACATTTTTGGCGAGTATCTATTTGACGAGATACTACACCCCATCCATATATATAAATTCTAATTATAGACACTTACATTTCTATGGTAGTCCCTTGCGTCGGATTGTAAGGAGCGTCACTGCACATGTCTTCTACGGTTTGCGTTGTAAATAATTCATCACGGTCAACCGCATTAAAAAGGCTAATTGTCGTTAATGCTGCAGTATCACTCTCTTCATACAAGTCTGGGGAGACGTACAGGTCCATGGTGGAGGGAATGATTATTCACTGACGCGAAAATAGCTACTGTTACTCCAAACTGAAAAATATCCCCTTTTATAGGCACAATCGCCAAGCTCCGCCCCAAAAGACCAGATGTTCGTAGTGATTGGCTGCCGATGTAGCTGGGTGGAGCTATGACGTGTACCAATCCGCTATAACGGGACCGGACGAGTAACATATATATATTTTCACCAATAGATTTAATGTTCGTATTCTCCTTTGAAAATTATTTGGTGATTCGTATGGAACTTTTGATACTGATTCCAAATATGGTTTCAGAATTTTTCTATCACCCATAGTTTTCGAGAAAATATTTACTCAGATTTTCCCGCATCATTAGTCACTAATGTAATCGAGAGGAATTATATTTTAAAAGAACATTCGGTTTCAACGTTAAACTGTGGGTCTAAGGTGGGGTGAAAACCTTTCCAATTGCGCTAGGGGACAATTATTTGGTTTCTTATAAAACTTTGGTACAAAGCAATTGATCGGTACAAGGCTGAGCTCACCTACACCGTTCACCCTGAAGAACTATTTCTTTATATAACGCGCAGTTGTCGTAACGATTTAGAAGATTATTTCAATTGCCGCTATGTTGAGTGAGTTCACGATTGAAAAGCTCGAGTCGGTAGAAATAAACCCTCGATTGGAAAAGCGTTCTTATAAACTTGTGTTTAATAATGTAGCTAACGATGAACTCTTTGTGCGTGCTTTTGATTGTATTCTATGGATATGGGGAAGGAAATTATAAGCCGTGCTTTCAGAACATGTTAAAAGAGTTTAATATCAGCTATTACACAACCACGAAATAAACTAGTTAACCATAAAATTAATTATTTTCTATTATGACGTTTTCGAAGGTAAACTATGTTATTTGTTTCGAAAAGTTTAAGTTCAATGAAGTTAATGTTAAATTTGCTTCTAAACTAAAATTAAATGTTATAAAATAAATAATATATATATATATATATATATATATATATATATATATATATATAATATATATCTAGCAATCCGATCATTGCAAAAAAAAACTGGAAAGGCATGCAATTAATAAAGGTGTATTTAAACAGAATTTAATTGGAATAACTATCGTCATATTGTTACACAATGGATGATTAATATTTCTGGAATACATGGCGCTATCTGATGGTGCGAAGTTTAATATCAGCTATTACACAACCAATTCTATACATAAGGCTTCTTTAGCTGAGAGTTCAGATATATATATATATATATATATATAATATATATATATCATAAGCTGCTTAAAAAACTGTATATATAATTATAGTAAACGAAATAAACTAGTTAACCATAAAATTAATTATTTTCTATTATGACGTTTTCGAAGGTAAACTATGTTATTTGTTTCGAAAAGTTTAAGTTCAATGAAGTTAATGTTAAATTTGCTTCTAAACTAAAATTAAATGTTATAAAATAAATAATATATATATATAATATATATATATATACCTAACATAAGAAAAGAATGTATATATATATATATATATATATATATATATATATATATAATATATATCTAGCAATCCGATCATTGCAAAAAAACTGGAAATGTATGCAATTAATAAAGGTGTATTTAAACAGAATTTAATTGGAATAACTATCGTCATATTGTGTTACACAATGGATGATTAATATTTCTGGAATACATGGCGCTATCTGATGGTGCAATCTGGCACATCAGCACCCGATTACATGGCTTGATGTAGCAACTCTGCATCTGCATACATGGTGCGATCTGACAACTGAACACATTGCGCTATCTGGCAATTCAGCCAGAATAGAGGCTTATAAAAGACCGCGAAGTTGGTGAAAGACTCATTCCACCTCGGCTCCCAGCCGAGGAAGGACCTCTGGTCCTTCTCTTTCAGGCCCTTTGGTAAAACCCCTTAGTGGCCTCTTAGGTTAGGAAAACGAAAATAACTTGGGGGAGAACTCCTCTCTCCTTCAGGTTTCTCTCTCTCTCTCCTTCAGGCGTCTCTCTCTCCTACAGGTGTCTCTCTCTCCTACAGGTGTCTCTCTCTCTCCTTCAGGCGTCTCTCTCTTCTTCAGGTGTCTCTCTCTCTCCTTCAGGTGTACCCCTACCCCCTTGGCTCAGTCAACTGGCTGATTCTGGCTGATTAGGAGCCTATAAAACAACGCCTACTCGGCTGAAGTCTTAATGTGCACTTGGCTCTTGCCAGGTGAACACCACCTCCTTTCTCTCTGGTCCTTTGGGGGGAATAGCTTGGGGGAGGCCCCCAAGTTGCATGCCCCTTGCAACCTAGGTTGGCAACAAAGGCCAGTACTCTTTTTTCTTTCTTTTCTTTTTTTTTATTTTTTTATTTTTTTTATTTTTTTATTTTTTGCAACCCCACCCCCCTTTGCAACAACCCCCACCCCCCTTTGCAACATTACATAATAACCTGCAACATTCTTGCACTCTCCCCTTTTGCGGCTATACTAACACACACACACACACACATATATATATATATATAATATATATTATATATATATATATACACTGTGTATATATACTGTATATATACTAACACACACACATATATATATATATATATATATATATATATATATATATATATATACTGTATATATATTATTGATGAATATAACCACGAAGGAAAAAGAAACACAATGGTGCTCAAGCGCTTTCGTCTAATGACATCCTCAGGGTGTCATTAAACGAAAGCGCTTGAGCACCATTGTGTGTTTCCTTCGTGGTTATTTTCATCATAAATATTATTCATGTTACTTTCGTGAAATAATTTTCATATAATTTATATTCTTGTGTACAATTTATAAACGAGTAAAAGTTAATGTTCTAATTTATCTCATCTCTATTAAAGATAGTAACTAAAGAAATGTTAAAAAGATTACCGATTTCATACGAGGCCTAAATGCAAATTTGTTTCTCTTAAAAAAGTGTACTAAACCCAGGGGCAGTGATACTGTAAATGGGTGCATGAGGTGTCAAAGCACCAGGCCATATGGTGGAAGATAGAGAAGAAGTGATGGGGGTAAAGGCGCCAAGAGTCAAAAGTAGCACCAGTGTTCGTGATTCCTCTCCCGAGCCTTGGCTAAACCCAAAATATAATCATACATGGATATTATTGGCAAGTCTATTATTTTAATAAATAAATCTGTTACGAGTGAAAAGCAAGAATGTTGAAAACTGCAACTCAACTCGAGCCTCGCGTGGCCAGTATTTTTAATTACAGCCGTCTCTCATTTCTACTTTGATGTAATTTGCTACCTTTCACTGTAGATAACAGAGACGTCAACCTTGAAGCATGAAAATCTGTGAGATTTTGCCTGATTTTGATAACTGGAAACATATCCCACATAAGGGAGTTTGAGACTTAAAATCCGTGAGTCTCACAAAAAATCCGTCAGAGTTGACATGTTTGGTAATGAAGTGGCCAAGCGTAGCAGAAAAAATATTTTAAAATGATCTCCATGACTCCAAAAACCTCATTCGTAAGACCCAGTTGCGAATTATCACTGAGGCTATTGAGGCTGAAGCCTCAGGCTCCCATGCTTGAGGGGCCCCCCAATCAACTCAGTTTCGATGATATAATTCGAGATTTCGCAAACTTCTTTGATTAAATATGACAGAGTACACAAACTGACAAATTCCCTGTTTTATTTTGTTTTGTAGCCCCTAAAGTAAAGTTTGTTTAATACTGTTTGGTTTTGGCAAACGGCAAAATACACTGTGTTAAGGTTCTTTTAAGTTTGTTTCTCAATTAGCCTAAGCACCGTACATATAATTCGTGTAAATGTACTATGTATTGTGCATGTATTGTTAATAAAAAGCTCTAGAAAAGTGCCCCCATATCAATGTTCCCTCTAATTTTTTTTAGTCCGTGTGCGCAAGAAATTTTCGTTGTGCATACATTTAGATTCATGGTGAAAAATTGTGTAAACTTTTCTGAGCGCTATTATCTTCAAAATGAAATATAGGGTGATCCAGAGAAATGGGACCCAAAAGAAACCCCTGTAACTCTTAAAGTATAAGTCCTTTTATAAAATCATACGCATCATTCGAAAGAGGATAGTTACAAGTTTGTACAGGATTGTATAGGTTTTGACAATACAAGACAAGATAAGATACAAAACAAAATAAAAGTGTTAGTTAAAACTAACCCTTCAAGATGACTGCATGGACTGTGGAACAGCTGCGTTTCATAACTGAGCAAATTATTATGAGCATGGAAGAAGTGTAGTTTCAGCTCAAAGATCTTTCAAGACAAATTTTCAGATGTCAAAATCACCTTCTAAGAAAGTAATCCGTCGGTGTGTCAGAAATTTTTCCCTAACTGGCAGCATTGGAAAAAGAAAACCAACTGGAAGAGTGCGCACAGCAAGGATAGACGAAATCATTAACAGAACTCATGAAATTGTACAGGATAATCCTAACATAAGCATCAGACGTGCTTCTCAGCTGTTAGGAGTTGGATATGGAACAACAACAACACACAGTATATTCAAGCAAAATTTAATGCTCTTTCCATATAAAATTCAAACAGTGCAACAACTAAACGATGGAGATTTCGCACGAAGACGACAATTCTGTCAATGGATCCAACAGAAGGTAAATGACACCACCAATTTTCTAGCAACTTTGATTATGTCAGACGAAGCCCATTTTCACTTGAATGGAACTGTAAACAAACAAAATTGTCGTTTCTGGGCAACAGAAAATCCATTGAATATTACCGAAGTCCCGTTGCATAGTCAGCGTGTAACTGTTTGGTGTGGTCTTACTGCATCTCAGATCATAGGGCTGTACTTTTTCGAGGATTCCACCGGAAACACGGTCACTGTAAATGGTGATCGCTACGAAAAAATGTTGACCGATTTCCTTATTCCTAAATTAAGAGATCTTTGTCTAGAAAACCACTGGTTCCAACAAGACGGAGCTACCTGCCATACCACGAGGAACTGCATGGCAGTTTTGCGTCAAACGTTTCCAGGCGAGTTAATCTCAAGATTTGGAGACGTTGAATGGCCCGCAAGGTCTCCGGATTTTTCTCCCTTAGATTATCTCTGGGGATATTTAAAGAGTAGGGTCTACAGAAATAACCCAACGACCTTGCAAGAATTGAAGGCCGCCATCACAAATGAGATACAGGCCATACCACCGCACACTCTCGCAAAAGTGATGCAGAACTTACAAGCGAGAACACTGGAATGCTTGGCAACTAATGGAGCACATTTGAAAGGAGTCATTTTAAAAAATAAATATTTCATAATAAACTTGTAACTCTACTCTTTCGAATGATATATAGTTTTCATGAAAGGAATTAAATATTAAGAATATTTGGCTTTTTTTTATGGGTCCCATTTATCTGGATCACCCAGTATATATATATATTAAATACTTAATAAATATTATTTCCATACAGTGATAGCTTGATCATTACTGTACTATTAAATGGATATTAAAAAACTGTTTACAATATTATAAATTCTTAAAAAAGAAAACATTTTATCTATTCTAAAAATATGAATAAAATAAAATTCAACAAAATAAAGAAATAAAATAAAAATAACATTAATTGAAAATGACTATTTTAGTTATCATTTCTCTAAACAATTTTTAGCATTTAGCAATTTAAAATAGACTATCAAGCTTAATACATGATTTTATCCATTCATAAAATAGGAATAAAATAAAAAATAATTTTATTTCTTATGAATTGAGATAATTACTATTCGTTTTTATGCAAAAATAAGAAAGAGAAGGTTTATATTCAATGCGTTAATGTATAAAAGAAAAAAAATGCAAATACATAGACTAACAAAAATCTGTATTGCGTAATTGCGCGGACGTCGGTGAAGTCGGGCGGAAGGGGTTAATACTTAAAAGAGCGACTATAGAGTATGTTGATGCAAATGGTCAGACCTTGTGTGACGGTATATTTTTTAAATTATCGTATTTTACGTCTCATAAGACGCTACAAGTGGTAAGACGCACCCTATATTTAGCAAAGAATATTTAGGAAAAAAATATTTCGAAGATTTATCAGCCTGACAAAAAATATATTGCCATAACTTTATTAAAAGAACATTAAACAAAACAACAACATATGAGCCCTGAAGTGATTTTTGGAGACGTTTTTCAGGAAAAAAGTAGCGTCTTATGAGGCGTAAAATACGGTACTTCATTTACTGTCGTGACTCATGATACGCTTGAGCCTGTGCGCATTTTATTTTGCTGTGTGCGCGGGTTTCACAACGCGTGTGCGCGCGCACATGCGCACACCTTAGAGGGAACATTGCCCCATATTCTTCATTGCCCCGAGGTGTCTTAATTCGCCTCTGGTAAGACCCATATCGACGTTTATCCAGTTTATTCCCTTCCTCTCCCATCAAGATTATACAGCGTGTCAGCGCTATAATTTATATTGTATATATTTACAAAAGAGATCAATGTTCCCCAAGAGAAAAAGAGTGACTGTAAAATTAAAAAACTGCAAAGACAACATCAGAAAAATATTAAATGATAAACTGGAGAATATACATTGCGTCATACAGGGTCTAATTGAGAACCCATACAGAGAAAGAAGAAGAAGACGCTATAGAAGCGATAAAAGTTAACTCGAAATATTTCTATAATTTTGTAAAAACGAAGACCAAATATTAGTCAACGATCGGACCTTTAAAGAATGAAAACAATGCTTTAATCGATGATCTAAAAGAAGTATCTGAAATATTAAGAGCTCGGTATGATTCGTCTTTCAGAATCCCCAAAACTGATAAAACAATATGCGATAGAAACGCGTTCTTTGAAGAACTACAAGGGGAAAGTATAACGGACTTCGACTTTAGAATAGCTTACTTTTTTTGGTAGACGGAACGGCGTTCCTTCACTATTTCAAATAAATCCGAACTTACAAATCTCTAACGTCATGAAATTTTAATTCCCACCCCTAGAAGAAATATGAGAAAGAATCATTAACTGCTTCATTTCTTTTAGCTTCGACTGAGGCAATGCTAGCCTATAAAGATCTGGTGAAACAATCACCACGGCGTACCAGTTGTTAACTTTTTTTTAGTTAATCATTCCAGTTGTTAGCTATTTTTATTGATCGTACTAGATGTCGTATATCTAATGACACTGGAAATACTGCATCTTCAACCTTGGAATATATCCTAATATCCAGTGCATATGACCTCAAAATATCCCTGAAATTGGTCAGATTTCAAAAGATTTCCCGGGGGGGCTTACAGTGCCCCCGGACCCCCAGCTGTATGGGCTCGCCGCGCTCGCCATTGTCCCCCCCGCATCTGAGTAACACTTTCAAAATGTGTTCCCTCACTTCTTTATTTAGCACTCCACTGGCCATACTAATAAAAAATTCAAGAATGAAATTGTTGAGCTCCTATATTGGATATGGAGACGATCAGTAGACACGGAGAAACACCGAACATCCTAAAGAGAGTGAACATAGTTCCTATATATCGATCCGAGGCAAAAAACTATAGGCCAGTGTCGCTTACGTCTCATCTCACCAAAATACTTGAAAGAATAGTTACAGAAAAAATGTATAACTTTTCGGAAACTCGGAAAAATTTAAATGATAACCAACATATATTCCAGCCAGGAAGATAATTCCCATCAAAACTAATGGAACACTAAAACAATATTATTGATGCACTCGAAAACGATGAAAACTATGATGATACACAGACTTTGCCAAGGCGTTCGACAAGTGTGACCATGGAATCACAGCACATAAACTGAAATATGGGAATAACAGGAAAAGTAGGAAAATTGGTATATAATTTCCTTAGTGAGCGGTAGGAAGTCTTTACAGTTCAAGGAATATCTTCATCAGAGTCAGAGGTCCTTAGGAACAGTATTATCTCCATTACTCTTCTTAATCGTGCGAACTGATATAGATGAGGAAGTTAACAGTTTCAGCACAGTAACATCCTTTGCCGATAACACAAAAATTAGCAGAAAAATATGAAACTCAGAGGATACAGGATCTCTACAAACAGACATGAACAGAATTTATACAACTAGTCTGAAGGCAAGAGTATGAAATTTAACACTGAGAAATTTCAACTATTAAGGTACGGAAGAAGGGAGGACCTAAAATCCATGGAATACTATACCCTAAATGGACAGGAAATTCAGAGAAACTCTAAAGCAAAAGATTTAAGAATTGTAATGATTAAATGACGCGAAATTTGAAACACAAAATAAGATAGTAGTAAACGGAGCAAAAAGAATAACTTATAATACCCAAGTTGGAATATTGCTCGGTGTTAATATCCCCATATAAAAAAAAGAATATTAGTCAGCTGGAATGGATTCAGAGAAGCTTCACAGCCAAGATTAATGAATGCAAAGAACTAAATTACTGGGAAAGGTTACTTGAATTAAATTTATATTCACTGTGAAGAAGAGAGGTGTACATCATTATTTATACTTGGAAAATAATGGAGGAACTAGCCCCTAATCTTAATTTGAACCCTATAACCACTCAGACAACAGTGGAAAGTAAGAATGGAAAAATGTGTCATGTTCTCAAATTAAATGTTAGGCAGGGAACATCCTCAACCATGAAAGAAAATACTAGGGGCACTCAATATATTTTACCCCACCCTTTTTTCTTAGCTAAATAATAGGCCATGGGGCTGAAATATCTTTTGGGTCGTAAGTTTGAACTTTCTGCGCTTCATACAACCGGATTTTTTCCAGTTTGAACCTCCCCTCCTTGTATAAAACCGCTTTTAAACGCCCTTGTCTAAAACCAATGGTTAACGCAGTTTCGAAAATGGCGTCTGACAGTGATGTGCGTCGTAAACAGAGAGCTGTCATCGAGTTCTTAACCGCAGAGAAGGAAACAATTGGAAATATTCACAAACGTCTACAAAACGTTTACGTAGATGCTGTTGTTGATCGAAGCACAGTTGGACGCTGGTCTAAACGTGTGAGATTATCGGAGAGAGGGAGAGCCAGCCTCAATGATGAGCCACACAGCTGTCGCCTGGCATCGGCTGTGACATCTCACACTGTGCAACGTGCTGACAGCATCATTCGATCAAATCGGCGCCTCACATACAAGGAGCTATCACTGGAGCTAGGAATTAGTGAAGGAAGTGTGAATACGATAATTCAGCAACTGGGATACTCAAAAGTGTGTTCACGGTTTGTTCCTCGCGAACTGACTGAAGATCACAAAACCCAAAGAAAAGAAATTGCTTCTGAGTCATTGGTTCGATAAGAGAGAGAAGGGGATGACTTCCTTTCACGAATTGTGACTGGGGATGAGACCTGGGTACACCACTTTGAACCTGAAACAAACCGCCAATCCATGGAGTGGCATCACGCAGACTGCCCACGCAAGAAGTAGTTCAAAATGGCTCCTTCTGCAGGAAAGGTTATGGCCACCATCTTCTGGGGCATGAAAGGGGTGATTTTGGTGGACATTATGAAGAAAAGACAAGCAATGAACTCAGAGGCATATATTGCTACCCTACAGAGACTCGAGAGACGTATAAAGCGAGTTTGACCCGAGAGAAAACTGGAAGACGTCCTTCTTTTGCACGATAACGCAAGACCACACAACACAACCTTTCAACTTTCTTTAACTACATCATCATCCTGTTTGCATATACGTTTTGTGTTTCGTATTTATCAATTATTACGAAAGAAATCTTTTATAACTTGAAGAGCCTAATCATTTTCATTAATCAGTAAAGTAACATAAATATCATCAACTGTTGCTGCAAAATAGAAGTCAACATCTTCCTTCCTTGACTAATCAATTTTAAAATTAGAAAGAGCCGTTTTGAGCAGAAAACTGAGATTTGTTTATAAAAAACCTCTGAACAGGTAGCTAGAACAACGTGAAAAAAGTGTTAGCAGCTGACGAGGAAGCTTCTAACAGTGGCTGCATCCTCCAGCGCGGGACACGTCAACGCGAAGAAGAGGCGACGTCAAACCAAAACATCAACGCGCTGGTGGCCAAACTTCCTCAAATCTCCGTGTAGCGGGCTGTCTACGGTTGGCCAGACTGGCAGTCGACGGCCTGTTGCGTGGCACGGTCAGAGTGCCGATCGGCTCCCGGGCCGGACCTATTCTCAGCGTGCTATTTTTTCAATTACAGGGAGCAATTGCGTGCTCCCGAACTACTCTTACTCTCTGGCGACATTAAGACTAATCCAGGCCCCACTACAACTTACACATGTCACCATAGTGACCATACACAAAGACATAGACACAATAGCACCATGAGACACATACAGAAGTATAATATTAACATATTACAGTACAACGTAGATGGCCTCACAAACAAAATCATGCAGCTTAGGGAATTCGTACACAAACAAAACATTCGCATAGCACTTATACAAGAAACAAAACTAAAACGCACACACAAAACACCCACCATCCCTGACTTCACGGCGATCCGTCAAGATCGTACTGGGGGAAAACGGGGGTGGACTCATCACTTACATACGTAAAAGCATTAGCTACACTGATGCCACCCAAAACATTACAAACACAATCCAAGCAGATAACACGATAGAAATACAGGCAGTTAACATTAAACACGCGCAAAAACAACACCACACTAATCAACATTTACATCCCACCAGATAGTTCACCTCAGGTGCCAGCCAATTACAATCCACAGTTACACAATCTGGCCTCTCTCACTAATGTCATCTTAGGAGGAGACTTCAACGCCAAAGACACTAGTTGGTACCTGCACAACCAAAACAACACCAGAGGCGCCAACATAGCCACACAACTAAACAGCCTCTTCATTCTTAACAATACAGAAGAACATACACACATACCATCAAGCAGGATACTCAAACTCCTCCCCAGACATAACGTTCTGTCCCCCCTCACTAGCAACACATACACAATGGAGAACAGAAAAACAACTGTCATCAGACCACTTGCCCATTATCATTACAACACATTCTACACTCTGCCCCAACAGCCTTAGGTACACTTACAAAAATTACAAGAAAGCTGATTGGGAACAGTTCAAACTACAGACTGAGGAACAATTCACCACATTAAACAGCACACCCATCATAAACATCAATACAACACTCAAGACATTTATTCAGATCATCAATAATGCAAACAAATACATACCCAAGGGCAACATTAGGAAATACAACCCAAATTACACTAGAGAAATAGCCCACCTCATAAGGCAACGGAACAACCTCAAATATAACACACAAACACACACACACACAGCCATAAAACAGCAGATACAACAGCTCAACACAGAAATAAACAACAAACTCAAAGAAAAACAAACAGAAACATTCAGGGAATTCATAACAACACTAAACCACTCCACAGATACATCCAGGCTATACAAGACTATAAACAGCATTACCCACTCTAACACCGGCATTCACACCTCACACGCGGCTATCTGTCGCAGCCAAAATAATATCCCAACATACACACAACAAGCTAACATTCTAGTTAATCACTACGCAAAGCTAAGTCACTTAAACAGAGACAACAACCAGAAACACGCAGACAGACAAACAGCCAGAAACAAGAAAACCTACAGACTCGACACGCCCATTACACCCTTCAATACAGACCAGACCACCAAGATCATCAAAAACATTAAGAATTCGAAGGCTACTGGACCAGACAACATATCTAACATACACCTTAAACACTTGGGCCCACAAGGAATACTAGCTCTCACAAATATCAGCACATATTCATACCAACACTGTATTATTCCTGACATATGGAAACAAGGTAAAATTATTACACTACTCAAACCAAACAAAAATCCAACAGAACCAGCTTCCTATAGACCCATTACTTTATTATGCACACTTTCCAAAGTAACAGAAAGACTAATCTTACAAATCACCAACCCACACATTCCACTATCGTCTACTCAACATGGATTCAGACCTCACCACTCAACCACGACATTACTCACTAACCTCACGCAGCACATCATGGATGGCATCAACTCCAGACGACCAGCTCAACGTACACTATTAACAACAATAGACATTAGTAAAGCATTTGATGCTATCCCACGCTTCCCTCTCATAAACAAAATACTCAACACAAACATGCACAATAACACCAAAAGGTGGCTGAGCAACTATCTTTCAGGAAGATACTCGCATGTCACATTTAATGGCAAGTCATCCAAAAACAAGCTTTTTCCGAACGGGTCCCTGAAGGCTCTGTTCTCTCACCAACACTCTTCAACTTATACATGCATGACATTCCAACACCCATAGATAACAAGCTTACCTTATCATCATATGCAGATGACATCACTCTAACATCCACCCACAACAACTTCGACACCGCTACAAATAACCTACAAACATACATAAACAGTATACAAGACTGGCTCACACACAATAGACTCAAAGTAGCGCCCACAAAATCAACCATCACCTGGCTTACAAGCAACACAAAAGAACACCAGGTAATTCCACAGCTTACACTAAACAACATCAACATTCCACACACTCACTGGACCAAAATACTTGGGGTCACATACAACACATCATTATCTTTTGCAAACCACATTCAGGACATTAAAAACAAATGTACCTCAAGACTTAACACGCTTAGGGTATTAACAGGCACAAACTTTGGACACCAGCAGGAAACAACATCACTCATATACAAACAATATATTCGCTCAGTTATGGACTATGCTAGCCCATGCTGGGCACCCATTATCTCAAATACACACATTAACACCTTACAGACAATACAAAACAGCGCACTTCGTATCATTACAGGATGCATTCAAACAACACCAATAGAACACCTGCACACAGAAACAAAAATACTGAAAGTTAGGGAACATTTAGACATGAGGGGAACACAATTCATGGCAGCAGCGACAACTAACCCACAACACCCTTGCCACTACATGTACAATCATGCACCAACACCTCGCACCATTAAGGTAACACCAGAGAGACATTATAACCAAATACTCCATTCCATACCACGCCCCACAGACATCACACAGTACAGAAAACACACACACACACACCTAACCCACAAAGCACTGACACGACTCGGTCCGAATGCGGTCCTAGGTGCGAAGCCGCCACCCATTAACAGGTCAGAGATCAGCCTGAGCAGATCGGATCGAGTTAACTTAGCACGATTCCGATGTGGACATCACCCCCAACTTACGGACATATAAACACAGACTAGACAACTCCATAGACGACACCTGCCACCTGTGTCAGGACACACCACAAACAATTGAACACATTATGACAGACTGTACCGCTCTAGCACAACAACGAACACAACACAACATCACTGGTGCGCTGAACCTCTGGTCCACTCCGGTGAGGGCGATCGGTTACCTGCGTGCCGCCGGCTTGCTCGATCAGGGTGGGCTGATCGGCTAAACAACAACAACAACAAACAACAACAACACACCACAACATCACTAGTGCGCTGAACCTCTGGTCCACTCCGGAGAGGGCGATCGGTTACCTGCGTGCCGCCGGCTTGCTCGATCAGGGTGGGCTGATAGGCTAACCAACAACAACAGTTTGTAAACAAGAGAGGCCATCACGAAAATGCGCTTGACTGTGTTACCCCACTCTCCACACAGCCCGGATCTAGCACCTTCAGACTTCCATTTGTTTGGGCCAATGAAGGATGGTATTCGTGGAAGAAAGTTTCAGAGTGACGATGAGGTTGTTGAGGAGGTTAAGAAGTGGCTCCAGCGGAACCCAGCGGATTTTACCAGCAAGGAATAAAGGCCCTTGTTTCGAGGTGGAGGAAAGCCGTAAAGAAGGATGGAGACTATGTGAAAAAATAAAAACTTGTAAAAAAGGCCTGTAACTACTTGTATACAAAATTTTTGAAACTTACAAGGAAACTTGGAAAGAAAAAAAAAGTGGGGCAAAATATAATGAGTGGCCCTCGTAGTTTTGTTGCGAGAGGACCAGGACTGTTCAACCAGCTGCCCAAGGAACCAAGGAACGAGTGGTGTAGCGGTGGATACCTTCAAAAGACTAGATGCCTGGCTGAGAACAATTCCAGATGAGCCGAGAGTATTGGGCTATATGGAAAACTGATGAGTGGGTAGTTGGGAGGTAACGAAAATGGTTCACTGAGTAGGTAGGTAGTTAATCTAACAATCATTAAATTCCTTTTATGTCAATAACTGGGTGGATGAAACCAATTGGTTGCTCACCAGAGTTATTCTCCACACTAGTATTTATATACTGTGTGGGAGGAGCGTGCTCGGTAATAAGGATACATTACCGCTCAACCAACCGAGGAATAAACCAAGACAACGCTGGTACGAGAAGCCCCGCGAAGTGGAGAACGAAAACGAAGAACGGGGCGAGAGGACGTACCATCAAAGTACGCTCTCGAATGAGACAACCGGAGAAGGGAGAGACTGTAATAACTAAAAGTAAGTGACTAATATGAGTTTTAACACCAAACAGTTAAGAACATTAAATTAAGCTGGGTCAAACAAGTTAGGCCTACATTGTGACCTAAGACCCAGCATCAACTCATAGCTTAACAAAGGTGAAGGTAGATTGCCCTAACCTAATCTTGTGAGGAATCCTACTGTGGACCTCAATTTATCTGCCCGCTCTGGACCATTTCCGGAATCTCTAGGCTGACCCCTCTAGGCTAGACTTGATCTACTCTATAGTTAGACTGGAGATATAAGGGGTGGGTTAATTGTGGACCAATTCAAACAGAGCATTTTTCGCATTGGTGGTCCGTGTGTGGGGAATTTACAAACCTTAACCTTACTTAACAAAAATTGCAGAATTAGGCTAAATGGTCTAGCCTAAGCCTAACCTGAGCAAGCCTAATTAGGTCTACAACCTAGGGCCTAACTAGGAAACATTTACATTTAAGGAGCCTCATTCTCTTATAAGCCTAACCTGAGCAAGCCTAATTAGGTCTACAACCTAGGGCCTAACTAGGAAACATTTACATTTAAGGAGTCTCATTCTCTTATAAGCTTAGACCTGAGTGACACATAAGTACTTGGTGGGGATTAAACCAAATTTAAACTTGACTGTTTTGTCTATTCTCTCTCTTCTCTGGTAATTTCTTCTTGTCTCCAATATTTCATTACGATCCCCAGTTAAACAACATTAGTGAACAAGCATTTAAAATGCATACAACTCCAAACATCCAATTCTTCTTTTAAGGAAGAATCACTCAACAGATTTTTTCGACAGGCACATGCATTCCTTGCAATCTGTGTATATATATGTATATATACACTGTACTCTTTACATGTGCCACAAATACACTCAACCTATCTGAACATAAGCAATGATTGCATGGGTTACTCAAAAGGGTCTTATGGCCTACTTTGGCCATAGCCCAAACACTGAACCTTGGTCTTGTGGCCTACCTTGGCCATGGGCCAAACAATAAGGGTCTTATGGCCTACCTTGGCCATGGGCCAAACAATAAAGGTCTTATGGCCTACCTCAGCCATGGGCCAAAACAATGAGCCTTGGTCTTTTGGCCTACCTTGGCCATGGGCCAAACATTAAATGTCTTATGGCCTACCTTGGCCATGGGCTAAACATTTTCTTATGGCCTACCTTGGCCATAGGGAAAACTATTACAAGTGTCTTATGGCCTACCTTGGCCATAGGGAAAACTATTTGGGTTACTCACTCTCCTGGCTGAGATTGAGAACATCATTAACAATAGACCACTCACTTATGTGAGTGACAACATTAATGACCCAGAACCATTAACTCCAAATCATTTGATTCGGGGAGAACAAGTTAGTCTCCTGCCGGACTACAATATAGACTCTTCAGAAGACCCAAACTGGACTCAACGACATGATGAGCTCCAGACTAAGTTACAACATTTAACTAGAGTTAAAGCTCATTTCATTAAACAGTGGAAAACTGAGTACTTGATGGGTCTAAGGGAGAGACATAAACAAATGACTAAGAAGGATTGGTCTGACACAATTAAGGTAGGGGACCTTGTTCTCATACATGACAGTACTCCAAGACAATACTGGCCTCTGGCTAGAGTTTTAGAACTCAGACCAGGGGCAGACGGGGTAACAAGAGTGGTCAAATTAAGGACTTCAACGGGTGACACAACAAGAGACATTTCTCTTTTGTACCCTTTAGAGTCTAGACCCAAAACAATGGACTTTGGAGAACCTTCTCCACTGACAGTAACAACTGGAGACACTGAACTTCCAGTAACTATTCCTTTGACAGTAGGAGTGGTAACGCATCCTACTACAACATTGACAGACACAAGACCTCAGCGACAAACAGCATTAAAGGCGCGACTATTTTTACAACAAAAAATAGATGCTGGGGAATTGTAATTTTATCTTCTAACTTTCATTTTTTCTTTTCTTATGGTAAAGACCATAGACAGTTTCATCCTATGGATGTATATTTTCTCTTCTAATTAAATGCTACACCTTCTCCATGAGAAGGTGAGGATAGGCACTGTTAATCAGATTAACAGGCATTTACAGTTAAATAGTTAGCTAGGCTACACTCAGACAAAAATTGGTGACAATGACACCAAAATTTTTATCTCCCGGGGCCCCCAGTATATGGAAAACTGATGAGTGGGTAGTTGGGAGGTAACGAAAATGGTTCACTGAGTAGGTAGGTAGTTAATCTAACAATCATTAAATTCCTTTTATGTCAATAACTGGGTGGATGAAACCAATTGGTTGCTCACCAGAGTTATTCTCCACACTAGTATTTATATACTGTGTGGGAGGAGCGTGCTCGGTAATAAGGATACATTACCGCTCAACCAACCGAGGAATAAACCAAGACAACGCTGGTACGAGAAGCCCCGCGAAGTGGAGAACGAAAACGAAGAACGGGGCGAGAGGACGTACCATCAAAGTACGCTCTCGAATGAGACAACCGGAGAAGGGAGAGACTGTAATAACTAAAAGTAAGTGACTAATATGAGTTTTAACACCAAACAGTTAAGAACATTAAATTAAGCTGGGTCAAACAAGTTAGGCCTACATTGTGACCTAAGACCCAGCATCAACTCATAGCTTAACAAAGGTGAAGGTAGATTGCCCTAACCTAATCTTGTGAGGAATCCTACTGTGGACCTCAATTTATCTGCCCGCTCTGGACCATTTCCGGAATCTCTAGGCTGACCCCTCTAGGCTAGACTTGATCTACTCTATAGTTAGACTGGAGATATAAGGGGTGGGTTAATTGTGGACCAATTCAAACAGAGCATTTTTCGCAAGAGCGCAAGAAAACAAATCTTTACTTCACCAGGCCAACTCAAGAGGCCTATGTATACCGTACGTACAAAATGCTGTAATAAGAAATATTTGTCACTTACACAGAAAAGTAGTTCACATTATGAATTGTCCAATCAGCTATCAGAAAATTTGATTACAGATTAGGAATTTTCTATTCAGGGACCATGTTCCATTTCTTCCAAAGGCTGACTAATCAGGAATATATTTTGATGCCTGAAATTAGGTACTATATTTAAATGCACGATGCAATTGGTTCCTGAAGAAATGCTACCTGTTATGATGTAATAATTATTAATAATACAAAACCTAATATCAGTGTCGAAATTAGATTCCGTTTACATTATCACACGAAAGGAGTCAGGAGTCTGACACTATTTATTTACGATACATTATTTTATACAATGGCAATTTCCAAATACTGCAAGCAGTATTGTAAACATCTCTTAACCCACTATCTCGACATAATACTCTTTCTCCAACTTTACTCCTTCGGGGAGACCATTTCCCGCTTTTACGACAAATAGAATAGACAAGCGGTAGCTCGCTATCGCCCTCCAGGCAGGTAGCACTAGCAGTATACAGTATGTCACAGCTAGCTGTATATCGGGAGTACCAAACTGCTCTTCCCCATTTACCCCCACCTCCACCCTTACCCCACCCCCAGGGGGGAAGGAGGCTGGCACCTTGCAACAATTGATAAACATTGCAATTGTATATAATATATTATGCACTCGAACTTTTTGCGGTCATACTACTACCTTGGTAAATAGCTCGTGCTCGGCCGCGGAGTGACCTAGGACCGGACCGGGAAACTTGACAGAGACATCAGCAGCTCATGGTCTATCAGTTCGTGGTGGTTGCAGAATTTTCCGATGTGCCGTTTAGTCTGTGCACGATTCTGAAGAAAGCGATAGACACAGACACATTTTAGCTCAATAATATATAGGATACATCAAAAAAGTCATGTAAGTTAAGGAAACCACCACTTTTCATGAAAGGTAAATACATCAAAATAGTGATGCAAGTTAAAACAACCACCAATTACTTTCACAAGAACTTGTTATAATTTACTTGACCAACGGTTGGGTGACTTATTTTTCCAACGGTTGGGTGGGCTTTACGTCTGAAAAAAGATCTACTCATTTAACAAAAAATTCTAAAATAAATCGATTAATTCATCAATTATTTTAAATTAATATATAAAACAATTTCTTTCATTTTGGACCAAAGAGTAATTTAACCATTATATATACACTGTTCTATTTTATAGAGGAGTAACTAAAATAAAACTTGAGTTTACTCTTGTTTGTTTTAATACTGTATTTTTAAATACTGTACTGTAAGTTTATGGAGAAGAAGAGGTAGACCGAAGACGAAGTGGAGGGATTGCGTGGCAGCAGACATCCGGGAGAAAAATTTGGACGAGGACACGGTGCGTGACAGAAGTGAATGGAGGAGACTCATCAAGAACAGCGACCCCACATAGAGATGGGATTTAAGCTGCAGAAGAGAAGACTAAGTTTCGATGATAACCGAAGATAATTTGTTCATATCGGTTTGTACAAAATTTATTTATTGTTTCATATCAAAAGAGAAAATTAATAGACAAAGTGAAAAACACTGGGTAAAATACACAAATAAAACATACATTTGTAATGGGTGGTTGTAATTACAACTCATTTTAAGTGGGCCTCTTGTGTACAATTTTTAAAAACTTCTTTTTTTTTTTTTGCGTTAAGGTTTTACTTCGGTTTTAAATTATATTAATTATAGTCTTAAACTTTAGTAATGAAGATGTGCACGCAACTCAAACCATCGCAGGAAGTGGACAGGGTTTGAATAATTGATGTACTCCTATTTCGTTGATCCTCTCATTTTACAGTACTAAGAATTATAATATTACTTAAAAGTAACATTTTATATATATATATATATATATATATATATAAGTTAAACCTGCAATTGCCACCAAACAAACGAATAGAAGTTAGAAAACACGCAAAAAAGTTTTAGTTCATTTGGTTAATTTCAGGGTTGGCCATATAATGTTATGACTCTCATCACGGGCTCATTACCAGCCGACATAGAATTAATTTTGGGAACGGATATTAAGTTGAGTAATGAGGTTAACCTGTTAGGAAAGCGTGAGGAATCTGAGGTATTCATTGGACCTTATTACGAACTGGTGAAAGAACACGCGGCACGCGCGCGAAGACGAGCCACCGCGTGTACAGAATATTACTCGTCCGTTTTGGAGAATGAGATTTCTTTAGAATTAAATAACAATACAGCATCTATTACGCTTAACAACTATGCTAATGTTTTCTATAAGCCAACTATAAGCCTACCTGAACGAATAACGTTATTCGTCACTGCGAAAGATATGTTATAATGTTTCAGACCAACAAAGACCCTAGGATCCACTCATGGCTGGTCTACCTAACTGTGTTCGTCATTGTGTATTGTGCATGTCCTCCGTGGTGGCGGAGGGGACCTACAATTTTACGTGGGTTCCGAACCACAAAGCCTTAATTTTACTAACAAACTATACATACTCAATCTATCAACATATACGTCTAATCGATTTTTAAACATGTTTATAGACGTGCTACTAATTACTTCTACTGGCAAACTATTCCAGCTATTTACTATTTTATGCGTAAAAAAGTTTTTAGCAACTGCTGTCTCGAACCTTCTACTTGTCAACTTACACCCGTTATTTCTAGTCCTATTATACTGAGATATTTCGAAAAAGCTATCTCTATCTACGTTATCGAACCCATTCATAATTTTGAAAACCTGGATTAGATCACCCTTTAGCCTCCTAGTCTCGAGTGTAGTCAATTTTAACTCCTTAAGCCTATCCTCGTACGACTTCGACCTAAGCGACGGAATCATCTTCGTTGCTCGTCTTTGAACTCTTCCGAGTTTGTCTATATCTTTTCACATATGCGGATTCCAAAATTGGATCGCGTACTCCAAATGGGGTCTAACTAATGATTTATAAAGAGGAACTAAAATATCGCGCGATTTGTACTCAAAATTCCGAGCTATAAAACCTAACACTTTGTTCGCTTTATTGACCGCTGCTGTACTTTGTTTCGCCACTTTTAAATCACCAGTGACTATAACTCCTAAATCTTTTTCCTGCTCTACGCTTGCTAACTCCTTCCCTGACATACTATACGCAAAATTACCGTTACGCGAACTTATATGTAAAATTTTGCACTTATCGACGTTAAATCTCATTTGCCATGTGACTGACAAATCAACGATTTTATTCAGATCTTCCTGGATTTTACCTCTATCTTCGTCATTAATCGCCATCACCCAGCTTCGTGTCATCCGCAAACTTTGAAACTGTACTGATCTTTTTGGTTTGACGGCCGGCGGAAATAAACGAGTCAAGGCTACGGGACCATCAAATTCTAGACTCTACCAACTGGTTAGGTTAACTGAATGCCCAGTTAGGTTAACAGAATGCCCGATTAGGTCAACTGTACGCCCTTGACGATTGGTTAGGTTAAGTCATGATATTTTCGTTAGTTTACTGTCAAAACAAACGAAAATATCATGACAACCTAGCCAATCGTCATGAGCGTACAGTTGACCTAAAACTTTCAGGGATTTTGGAATCTTAAAGCGTATATGATATTCTCTAAACTAAAATGTATAACTGCCTCACTATTTGTTTCTCTAAAACATGAATGTTATTTTTGAAATCCTCAATTAAAAGTGGACAATAAAAAACGAATAATGTTAAAAAATATTACAGGCCGTCAAACCGAAAAGATCCTTTCTTCAGACAATAAAATTAAGTTTCAACGAGATGTATTAAAGCAAGTAGGCTTTTGATATACTGCGACTGCACTAAAGTACGTAAGTAAGTAATGATTGGGTTGTTTAATCCCCTTCGCACATCTAGCGTCATATGGTGTAGGGGGCCTATTATAGCTTCACGCGCGATCCGAACCACGAGTCGCTACATAATCTGGACGCAGAGGACGGTCTCCCATCCAACTGCTCTCCAGACCTAGACCAACGTTACTTAACTTCGTTGATTGACGGGATGTGGTGTTATGACATTGGCCATATATTATATTTTATCTGTAATTGCTTATTTTATAAATAAACGATTCATTGACATAGCCCTCATAAGAATAAGCTACACGAGATACAGAGTTCGCTGATATCGATACGCGGAGGGTGACAATTTAGGCGGACTAAAAAATTATGAATTAAACTTTCAGCCAATACTAACTCCCGTCTACACCAAACAGTATAGGCTAATAAAACAACGGACTGCCGACTTGGAAAATCGGAGCCTACTAATATTCCGACAAAACAGTCTTTTCAATAGCTCATTATTATTGGTAAGTTAGACAACGAAATACTGATTGGTGATAGACTATCGAAATGCAAATAAATAAAATAATCAAGACATCACGTTTCAAACTACCCGACTTAAACGATTTTTTGGCAATTAGGTGACCAAAAATACTTCTCAACGATAGGCTTAGCTCAAGGTTACCATTAATCGTTCTGACAGCAGAGATCACGGCAATTAAATAACTGCATTTTCTACTAATGGTGTGAGTCGTCGCTAATGAGTAGGCTTTTACACGACCTCATCGGGAAAAAGACACCCATTTTTATAGGTGATACTGATATACTGATCGAGGACAAGTCATCCGAGAAACATTTAAATAACGTAGGGAAAGTACTGGCCACATTAAAAGAACGAGTTAAAATTCAAAATGACCAACTCTAATTTCTTTAAGAAAAGAGTGACCTCCTTTAGGACGTGAACTGAAATCGACAGTATCACTCCAGGTGACGACAAATAAAGGTCATCAAAGCATTGAGAGAGCTTACCAAAGTGAAGGAGGTTCAATCTCTCCTGGGCATCATAAATTACTAAAGAATATATACAGTATTCCAGGTTCGGCAGACATTTTGCAGGCGATACATTCCTTAACTAAAAAGAACGTTCGATTTTTCTGGGGCCCCGAACATGAACACGCGTTGAATATTGTTAAACTTATTGTTTCGACTGAAACTTTACTGAGACACCCCGACTACTGATAGGGAATTCATACTTTATACTAACACATCCGCAAAGCGAGTGGGGCAGTCTTAATGCAAGACAACGCCGGGAAGCTGACCTCAATAGGTTTTTTTTTTTTCAGTGAAAGGTTTGTAAAACGCAAAGGCGCTATAACACAGGAACCTGATTACCGTATTGGCTCTGGATCATTTTATGCCAACCATTTTATGGTCGAAAGTGACTTAGCAAACGAACCATAAGCTGTAGGCTTAGTTGTAAACTAAAGTTCTGAGAAGCTGACGAGGTGGTTCACTACGCTGTTAATAGTTTGACCTAATAGTCGAATATGTGAGGGACCAACAAAACTCTACAGTCGATTTACTCAGCAAGCGTTTAAGCCTTTTAAGGCGATTGGAAACACGATTTGACGTCGAAGGCAGGCCTTGTCCTTCGGGCAAGTTTATCAAGTTGGGACGACGTTGAAAATAGGTCACAAGAAACAGAAACGCTGACGTTAATTAGTGACTCGTAGAAGCTCGACGATATTGAATCTACGGTACAAGAAATTAATAGGCCTTCTTTTTTACTGGCAGAAGATGAAGAGTGAAAGGAGAAATATGTTTGTATGTGATAACGCGAGGCAGTGAGTGAAGTGACTGGCCCCGAAAAACGAGGAAGGATCGAACATCGTAAATAGGCTTCTTGAGGATCCAGATTTTACTCTCCACAAAATATCTGAGGAGAGAATTACAGGCCCAAATTGCTGATAACAATTGCCAAAGCCGAATTAACGCACTCACCCGGAAGCAGTAGAGTATCTGTAATTTTTGTTTCGGGTATACGCTAAAAAAAGAAGTAGGCTAGTAGTATAGCCGCAAAAGGGGAGAGTGCAAGAATGTTGCAAGTTATTATGTAATGTTGCAAATGGGTGGATGTTGTTGCAAAGGGGGTGGGGGTGTTGCAAAAATAATAATTCCCCCAAAGTGGGGATGCTGCAGGTGCAACAAGGAAAACTTGGAGGCGGCATTATCCCCCAAGAGAAAGGAGGAGAGGTGTTCACCTGGCAGGAGCCAAGTGCATATTAAGACTTCAGCCGAGTAGGTGTTGTTTTATAGGCTCCTAATCAGCCAGCTGGCTTAGAAGGCGTAAATGGCTTGAGTTGCCAGATAGCGCCATGTATTCATTTAATTCTAATCGAAGACTGAGTTGCTAGATACCACTTTTTAGCGATACCATTGTATACATTATTATAGACTCCTAATCAGCCAGTTGGCTTAGAAGGCGTAAATGGCTTGAGTTGCCAGATACCACTTTTTAGCAATACCATTGTATACATTATTATAGACTCCTAATCAGCCAGTTGGCTTAGAAGGCGTAAATGGCTTGAGTTGCCAGATACCACTTTTTAGCAATACCATTGTGTACATTATTATAGCTCCTAATCAGCCAGTTGGCTTAGAAGGCGTAAATGGCTTGAGTTGCCAGATACCACTTTTTAGCGATACCATTGTATACATTATTATATTTCTTAAAAGTTGGTTTAGAATACCGGTAGTAGGTTTAGAAGGCGTAACATGATATAATTAAGTAAAACAACATTGCATCATTCTGTTTATTATAAATATATAGAAAATAAATATACATTTCAATAATAATTGAGGAATATGCATATAATCATAACAGTACAGGAAATATATACACACAAATACAATATAATATAATAAAATAAATAACATTTCAAATAGAAATAAATATACATTTCAATAATAATAGAAATATGCATATAATCATAACAGTACAGGGGAAATATCACGCAAAATATATAAATACATTTCAATAATAATAGAAATATGCATATAATCATAACAGTACAGGGAAATATCACGCAAAATATATAAATACATTTCAATAATAATAGAAATATGCATATAATCATAACAGTACAGGAGAAATATCAAGCAAAATATATAAATACATTTCACTTTTTTTTCAAAATACTAAACTCGGTCTTAATCGAGTTTACAATTACATCATTATTGCTCTGCATTACGCAGTATATGCGGCTTAATAATATTTCACCGCTTAAAGTATAGGGAAACCTGTATTCGATATGAAGGGCTTTCATATCGTTCAGTACTATTTTTGTTCCCACTTTACAACCGGTTGGTAAGTCATCTTTAAATACGTCTAGAATACAATCAAAAGCACGCACAAAGAGTTCATCGTTAGCTACATTATTAAACACAAGTTTATAAACACGCTTTTCCAATCGAGGGTTTATTTCTACCGACTCGAGCTTTTCAATCGTGAACTCACTCAACATAGCGGCAATTGAAATAATCTTCTAAATCGTTACGACAACTGCGCGTTATATAAAGAAATAGTTCTTCAGGGTGAACGGTGTAGGTGAGCTCAGCCTTGTACCGATCAATTGCTTTGTACCAAAGTTCATGGTATTTCAAAGAGTCTAAACTTTTTAAATAAACGTCCAGCACTAGACCATTCTCACCAGCCCTACACTCGGTAAACCCATCGAGCAGAGCGGTGTATGCGTATTCAAGTACTGTATCAAAATAAAGCATGTCCGTAACACGCGCGTCTAATATAGGTTTCAGCTTGCGGAATCCGACGATTTCAAACATTCTGTCGAGGATGAAACGGTTTCGCGTAGGAACAAGAGCGTTATTATCAGAAGCATTCTTCCACATCAGCCGTATATCAATGCACGGCCGATCGTTATTTATACACAACGTACATACAACGGCGTATGAGGGTGCGTCACTAATCTGCTCTCTTCTTGTACCTACGTTAGCAGGTATTTTATAACGATCTTCACTCCACTTCTCAACTATCACGAAGATTCTATTCATCTCCTCGACACTTAAATAAACCCGTTTGTTTGTTTGTCTACATTCCGTTTCCAGTACATAGCTAATGGTACCGGAATTACGCCTGAACACGCGCAACGATTTCGTCACGGACACATCGTACGAGGCGTTGAGAATGCTGCTCAAAGGAAGTTCCATCGTATTCGAGGAGCGCACGTCCACTCGGTTCAAGCTCTGAGATAACTATGAGCCGTGTGAGGCACGCAGGTAGGCAGGAACGGTTCGACGGGCGGCTGACTCGATGATACGTGAATGGGCTTGTTCGTATGATCCGCGAGTCGTACCGAATTGTTGTACATATTTGTTTTTCCGGTACAAGAATTAATTTCATCACTACCAGCCTACGCACCAGACATTTTACCTCAGGATAAGAACTAGGAACATTTTATGTTTTACTAAACATCTTCACACTCCGGCGCACTATTTGAGAGGAACATATGCTCATATTTTTCCTTTCTGCCCATCAAACGATACTCGTCTCTAAAGTCTGTTAAAAACTCACGCAGGGCACTAGCCACAACCTCACTACGAACCTCATCATGATATACGTTAATATAGTGATAAAAATACTTAAGATTGTCCATGATCACGAGATTCACATTTTCAGTCGTAGGGTATGAGTAATCGACATGGTGTAGCATGACGTAATACCGCTTGTCACACCACCCATCCGCAAGACTCATTATCCATACCTGCTGCTTCTCTTCTGCACGCGTTGTTTCTTTTACTTCACGGTGTATGTGAGACTTTATAAAGTTTAGCTCTGCAGTATACTTCAGCACATCGTCTGTGCAACGAAAGCCTTCAACGGTCTCACCAGAACATCCGTAGAGTATTTGTACATCTTGGAACTTCGCACAATCCAATGTGTTTTTAAAAGAGGTATAGGAGGGAGGAATAGGAAGTTTTTCGGTATCCACCACATCCTGACACTTTGCTGAATACCATTTCATAAACGTTGTACAAGCAATATTAAAGGTAGCCATTTGAATACACGTCTGATCTCTCGGGCTTACTGCAGTCGACTGACCACGCAGGGACTCCCAGATAGTAGCATGACTCACGGTCTTACAGTGGGCGGAGCTTAGAACTTTCACCTGCGCACACACACACACACACACACACACACACACAAAGGAGAAAGTGAAACGCTAATTGAAACATGATTTATTTAATAAACGAGATATTCAAGTTATATATATTTACAAATACGATTTAATAAACGAGATATTCAAGTTATATATATATTTACAAATACGTGTAATAAATCAATAGATACTTTACAAATACGATTTAATAAACGAGATATTCAAGTTATATATATATATTTACAAATACGTGTAATAAATCAATAGATACGATTATATACAAGACAAATACGTGTGAGTTAACAATAGAAGCATCATACGTTATGGTATCCAAAGGGTACGGTATCATAGGTACCAGGTAACTGGTAACGTTTCCTATAGGTGTTACGGCACACCTTCGTACCCCTAAGTTCCTTCACGCCCCCCAGCTTCTGCGCCCGAAAATTGTGGGTGCCTACAATTAGTTGGGGAGGTTGTTCGCCCTCATCATCGTCCAAACATACTAGATCCTTCAACGATTCAAAGTTAACAACCCGCCGATTCGCATGGTTGAGCGTAATACCCTTTGCCTTCACGATATATTTCATTTCCTCCCCCACCCTGACCCGTACCCCATAAGTCTTAGGTCCTGTTGAGACAAAAGAGTCGGCGTAAGCGTTGTCCCCATACTCGTCCTTGATCTCATCAGTGAGCTCGCCGAGGAACTCCCCAATAGCGGGCATGTATTCACCCTCCCTCTCTGTGAATATCACGCTATCTGTATCGGCATACAATACTCTCCGCCCAAGAGAATGCAATAGACCCCAAAGTTTTATACGGGCGTAGGCTGTTGTGAAGCTGGCCACAGGTATGTTTGTAACCCTTGAGGTATCTGTGGCAAATTCAGTGTTGTTGTACTTTATTATGTAAGTATTACCTACATTCACGATCTCCATGACCTCTTTATCGGGAGCATTGGCATAATCCCAGACATCGCTATAACTTTGTGCCAAATGAATGCTCCCTCTGCCGGTATTCTGCGCAAATTTTCCCCATAGACTGTTTAGACACAACTTTGCACTAAAGCGCTTGCCAGGATTCTTTACAATTTGGACACGATCAAGTTGTATACCTTCGCGGTCGCGGTAACGTTGAATATAGGCAGACTTTTCATCTTCGGTATCAACTCCTCGCGGATACCCTGATGCCTCAACCTTATCCTTCAAAAAGGCGTTTATATATGGTGTGAAAAGGTTGGGTAGCTTCTGAAACCTCCACACCTCATGTATCTTCAGTATTCTATAACCATGGCGTACGGCTAGGGCCAGCTCAGGACTTGTATATACGCCTCTGATCTTACGCTGGTGGGGTATATGGTTAATCGCCGTTATCCTCTTCCGCGCACTTCACGCACAGGGAAACATGAGCTTGTCGTCGATAACGACAGGTAAGATCGGCATCCATAAATTGCGTGGGGGGAGTACGTCTACGAAAGAGAGCCCAAAGTAACGATCATTCAAATTTTTGAAAATTCATTGATGGAGGGTAGGCTAGGTCCCACCAGTTTCTCAGGAGCGCCCACGGGGTACGGATTGCTCTTCATCACGTATGGGTATAAAGAACAGAAATCGTAGTAATGGAGCTTCACGCCCTCCGTAGGTGGAAAGTATAGTCTGAAAGGATTTGTACGTCCTCCAAACAAGCTATCACCACATTTGAGAGGATCCAGCACCATTGAACGCTTGATCGTGTTTATTTCCTCACGGTACACCTCGTCTGTCTCCATCCGTGCATCATATTCATGCTCCCACAAGACTTTGTGAGTGAACTGTGATCCTATAAGTTGATCGCGGGTGCGGTCGATGCAAGACAGTCGGCAGGAGACCTACCGTGGATATCTCCGGCGATTCCGCACTCAGGACGGGGCATCCATGCCACCAGCAACCGTTAAAGGAGTACACAGTCTTCACACCAGTGACACGGTTTTCACTTAACCCATCAACCCAAAAAACACGTCCATTATTCTTAATGGGTACTTCAACCGTGTTGCGGGCGTGCTTTATGTATACACCTGTCTGATGCTGTAGGTGTATGAGCCAGTAAATAGCCTTGTGTCCGTAACTGCGGGGGTTGTTTCGGTGAATAATGGCTAAGGTGTCTTTAGGCATGAAGTTATTCTTGAACACCGTAAAACATAATGATGCGATGGTGGTTGCGACTTGCAGTGGATCGCATTTGAAACGGGCTATGTACATCCTTCTAAAGGCCTGGAAACATACTCTAAGCACGCGCACATCATTCACGCAATAACGCTCACATTCATCAGCTATATTATAAGGTTACTTTCATTAAAACTGTTGTAGTATCGATCAAAGTCTCACGTTCATCCATACAGTCAAAATAATGTTTGGGGGGTGGTGGGCCTACGTAGTTTAAAGTCTCGCTGGTGAGAAAGTGTAAGGGAAGTATCCTTTGGAAACTTCAGCTGCTACTCCCATCACCTTGGGTAGCTTTGCTAATTTACAAGGTGTGAATAATAAAGTATCTTTAAATTGTACATTGCCTCTTATCTGCATCTGTATTAATTTGTTGCCTCTTTTCAATGGATCACCTGTAAATATCTCAGAGGATTCGTGTTCAAGCAACTCCTTATAAAGGAACTGCGTGTCAAACTTTGCCCCGTTATGGGCGAGAATATACACAGTCATTTTTTTGAACTTGTCGGCTAACTTGACAATATAGGACACAAATAGTTTCACAGGACTATCGCGGACATTCGTTTTAAAAACGTTTGTCCGTTTACCGCATTTGGGGCACTCGTCACATTCGATCCCCATACACTCATCACAGATGGTCTGGCTCACAAGTAAATGTGGAATTACCTCTTTGGTTTCAGCGTTCGTATATGTTTCTATATCGTAGTATACAGTTATACAAGGGTTATTTTTAGGCTTAGCATCTTTCATATAACATACATGCTTTACTCCATCCGCCTTATATTCCTCCTGGCATGTAGGACAGTGAATTACGTCACACTTGTGCTTAAATTTCCCCCAATTATCCATTGTGTGAAACATACCACATTCACAGATTCTCATTTTCCTGCACGTACCAATTGATTTATGGAAATCAAAACAGCTATTATTGAAAAATGTGCGTCTACACACATCACAGTCTCTTCTCAGCTTCAACTACACGGCTTTCACATTTGGTGCTTTTACACTGCTCACGTACCATGTGACATTCTTTACAATGTATCACTATATCATCCGCAAACTCGAGGCACCCCTTACACAAATCATGATGTCTCCCATATTTTCGACTTTTGTCATAACTCGCGTAAAGCCACCTTATATTACGGATGGGGAGATACGTTGTCCCTGACAATCCTAAAATAAGTAGGGGTCTTGTACGATCTCTCTCACAGCTTTTAAAACATACACACTCCTACGACGATCATCCAACCCAAATACAACTATGCGGACATTCATTTCCTGTTCTACTTCTCAGCTCTTCATGACCCTATTACAGTCAAATTCAAGTTCACAGTCTACAGCTAGTTTACGGGCACGCTCCACGACCGTGGCAGCCAAATTTTTGAGTCCGTGTATTTTGTACAGTAAACATACGTGCTAAGAGTACTGCTATAAAGCCGCAACCACGATCGACGTTTATATGCTTTCGGTAAATAGTCGGAGAATTGAAGTTAAGAGTATACGGTATGGCACTATGACCCGCAACACGGAAAATTCATTGATGGAGGGTAGGCTAGGTCCCACCAGTTTCTCAGGAGCGCCCACGGGTACGGATTGCTCTTCATCACGTATGGGTATAAAGAACAGAAATCGTAGTAATGGAGCTTCACGCCCTCCGTAGGTGGAAAGTATAGTCTGAAAGGATTTGTACGTCCTCCAACAAGCTATCACCACATTTGAGAGGATCCAGCACCATTGAACGCTTGATCGTGTTTATTTCCTCACGGTACACCTCGTCTGTCTCCATCCGTGCATCATATTCATGCTCCCACAAGACTTTGTGAGTGAACTGTGATCCTATAAGTTGATCGCGGGTGCGGGTCGATGCAAGACAGTCGGCAGGAGACCTACCGTGGATCTCCGGCGATTCCGCACTCAGGAACGGGGGCATCCATGCCACCAGCAACCGTTAAAGGAGTACACAGTCTTCACACCAGTGACACGGTTTTTCACTTAACCCATCAACCCAAAAAACACGTCCATTATTCTTAATGGGTACTTCAACCGTGTTGCGGGCGTGCTTTATGTATACACCTGTCTGATGCTGTAGGTGTATGAGCCAGTAAATAGCCTTGTGTCCGTAACTGCGGTTGTTTCGGTGAATAATGGCTAAGGTGTCTTTAGGCATGAAGTTATTCTTGAACACCGTAAAACATAATGATGCGATGGTGGTTGCGACTTGCAGTGGATCGCATTTGAAACGGGCTATGTACATCCTTCTAAAGGCCTGGAAACATACTCTAAGCACGCGCACATCATTCACGCAATAACGCTCACATTCATCAGCTATATTATAAGGGTTACTTTCATTAAACTGTTGTAGTATCGATCAAAGTCCTCACGTTCATCCATACAGTCAAAATAATGTTTGGGGGGTGGTGGGCCTACGTATTTAAAGTCTCGCTGGTGAAGAAAGTGTAAGGAAGTATCCTTTGGAAACTTCAGCTGCTACTCCCATCACTTTGGGTAGCTTTGCTAATTTACAGGTGTGAATAATAAAGTATCTTTAAATTGTACATTGCCTCTTATCTGCATCTGTATTAATTTGTTGCCTCTTTTCATGGATCACCTGTAATATCTCAGAGGATTCGTGTTCAAGCAACTCCTTATAAAGGAACTGCGTGTCAAACTTTGCCCCGTTATGGGCGAGAATATACACAGTCATTTTTTGAACTTGTCGGCTACTTGACAATATAGGACACAAATAGTTTCACAGGACTATCGCGGACATTCGTTTTAAAAACGTTTTGTCCGTTTACCGCATTTGGGGCACTCGTCACATTCGATCCCCATACACTCATCACAGATGGTCTGGCTCACAAGTAAATGTGGAATTACCTCTTGGTTTCAGCGTTCGTATATGTTTCTATATCGTAGTATCAGTTATACAGGGTTATTTTTAGGCTTAGCATCTTTCATATAACATACATGCTTTACTCCATCCGCCTTATATTCCTCCTGGCATGTAGGACGTGAATTACGTCACCTTGTGCTTAAATTTCCCCCAATTATCCATTGTGTGAAACATACCACATTCACAGATTCTCATTTTCCTGCACGTACCATTGATTTATGGAAATCAAAACAGCTATTATTGAAAAATGTGCGTCTACCACACATCACAGTCTCTTCTCAGCTTCAACTACACGGCTTTCACATTTGGTGCTTTACACTGCTCACGTACCATGTGACATTCTTTACAATGTATCACTATATCATCCGCAAACTCGAGGCAACCCCTTACCAAATCATGATGTCTCCCATATTTTTCGACTTTTGTCATAACTCGCGTAAAGCCACCTTATATTACGGATGGGGAGATACGTTGTCCCTGACAATCCTAAAATAAGTAGGGTCTTGTACGATCTCTCACACACAGCTTTTAAAAACTACACACTCCTACGACGATCATCCAACCCAAATACAACTATGCGGACATTCATTTCCTGTTCTACCTTCTCAGTCTTCATGACCCATATTACAGTCAAATTCAAGTTCACAGTCTACAGCTAGTTTACGGGCACGCTCCACGACCGTAGGCAGCCAATTTTTTGAGTCCGTGTATTTTGTACAGTAACATACGTGCTAAGAGTACTGCTATAAAGCCGCAACCACGATCGACGTTTATATGCTTTCGGTAATAGTCGAGAATTGAAGTTAAGAGTATACGGTATGGCACTATGACCCGCAACACGGAATACTGGTCAATATTTACCGTGAAGTTGTCCATATTGAAGGCTATACTACTTTGGGCGGCTTGCATTATACGTCCTAATATATATTCTACATCTTCAGCCGCCAAACGTCTAAATGGCACTATCACCCAATAATCGTCTACATCACCGTCATCTGACCCGAATCCAAAGACAGACTCTCCCTGACCACGCTCGTCACGATTCTGAAGAGCAAACTCTACAATATGCTGTACAACCCGCGTAGCCCGCGCTCAATTCCATTGCTATACATGGCTCTAGGGTCGACCCTGACTCTACGATTTCTAGTCAATCTGGGGTGGGGACTGCGGATTCGCACCAATTCGAGCGTTATACCATCCTCAACAGAACGGGGGGCGGCAGATGAATTAGGGGTATATTAGCGGAAGGTTGCTGCTGGGGACCTGTTCCGTAGAGGTTGATGTTTGGGGTTTCTATTATTGTAGACTTAGCAGAACGGGGCGGCGGATGAATAAGGGGATATATTAGCGAGAGGTGCTGCTGGGGGGCTTGTTGCGTAAGAGGTTGAGGGTTGGGGATTCTATTACCGCTGCAACAGGCACGTATTTCGGGCGCTTTACCTGACGTGGGGTTCTCACACCGCTTTGGACGTGCTACCGTATCGCTGGTGAGGGTTCGTTGGCAGGGAGAAGCTCACAACTACACTGTCGTCGAGGTATCCGTAATGTCATGATGGGATGCTCTACCTCATCGTCATTCCGGTTCTGTGGGAGAAGAAAGCAAATATAGGAACAGCACTCAAAATTTGTAATATTTTGTAAATGACCCACTTAGGAGTGTGACGTTTAGAATGGACTCTGTAGAAAAATTCAGATTCACGAGCCCATCTACATGTATTATATCTGGACCTCAGGATGTGGTAAAACTGTGTTTTTTATGCTTAAAAATCATTAAAGAAAAGAGAGATGTTTCTCGAAATTTGTGCATAAAGTTATATGGTGCTATTCAACTATCAATCAGTGTTCACGAGTACCAGATGATATTTTGTTTCCACAAAGGCGTATATGACGTTAATTCGTTAATGAAATGACTACAATCATTGTAATTGACGATCTCATGTTGGAGATGGATAAACGTTTGCCGAGAACATTTACAGTATTCTCCCACCTTAACATAACGTGTTCTTCATCATCAGAATCCTATTTTTAAAAAATAGATACATGCGATTGTCGTTAAATACGCAATATCTAGTCTTATTCGCGCAACGTAGAGATGTATCACAATTGGGTATTAGCCAATCAAATGTTCCCGAATCAGCGTAAGGAGTTTTTGGAAGTTTATAATGAAGCTACAAGCACGCGTTACGGATATTTGCTTTGCGACCTTCATCCGCGAAACACGTTTAGAGTGCTTCTACGAACGAAAATATTTCCAAACGAGCCTGAAACGGTGTATATTCCAGAATGACAAAGAGACCTAAAGAAATACGTGAATTAATAAAAATCTGTCATCGACTGCCCGGGCAATGCAGCAGATGTTTATTAAAAATTTCGACGCCGACTTTTTAAAATGCATCTGTGAAATCTGTCTTACGTTATAAATTGCAATGTATCAATGAAAACCCCTCAGAAGGCTCGCCTACGCCGCTACAAGAACATAATACGTGCACTCGCTCGTAAAAGTCAAACTGTAGCGAAGAAAAACGAATTATTGTACAAACAGGAGGTCATTTCTCCCCATCTTATTTTCAGTTTTGGGTCCTTTACTGACTAGATTAATATAATGAAGAAAGTTGTAGTGATTCCCCACGAGGTGTACGCTTCACTGCAAAGGAATCCAGACACGATCTACATCCCCGTAAAAGCAGACTTAAAAGAATGGAAGCGAATTGCTAGCTCTATTAACAGTGAAAAAACACCTGATGAGAAAGAATCTTATACAAGAAGCTCTGCAGAAATTTCTTCACGAGTACGAAATTATAAGAGCCCTACAGAGATTCCTGTGGTTATTAGCAAGCACGGGGACGATGGACATGGCGACTAGGACCTGAGCCCGACGATACAGCTGACCAACCAAAAAGATTAGCCCACACATCGAACATGTATTAAAAAGCACCCTCCCACATACATTGAGGAGTAAAGGCCTTAAGTCCTTTATATCTATTGATGAGGGCCATCCATACAATGGACCGATACAGGCGAGCTCATTGTGGAAAGGATCAAAGGTACAGGGATCGAATATCGTAGACATTGTCCATGATCTGGTGAGAAGTGGGATAGGCCATCACCATCAGGTGGAAGCATATTAAAGCAAGACTACAACAAATATGTCCTAAAACGTTCATAGAAATCTGAACAGGTTTAAAAGACTTGGAACATGCAACGCATGTGACACAATTGAAGGCGCCGTCACCCCCGGCGGTACACCTTTGAGAGGACCAAGAAGAGGTTAAACCACCCTACCCACGTGCCTCTAAAATCGCAAATGGCTAACGTATTAACTAACGCTATTATGAACATTTCTAACCCATCCTCTTACGCGGCGTAGATAGACTGTACAGAGTGTTTACGGAGTAGGAAAAAAAGATGTTGAAAGATTTTTGAGGGAGCAGGACGCTTATACGCTTCATAAGCCTGTGAGAAAAGGTTTAAAACAGCCAAGACAACGGCTTCCTCGATTGATTCTATTTGGCAAGCAGATTTAACAGACATGCAAAGATATTCTGTGTATAACGATGGTTACCGCTACATTCTATTCATAATAGACGTATTCTCTAGATATCTGTGGCTAGTTCCTCTGAAAAATAAATCACCTGAAACAGTTGCTAAAGCCACCAAAACGCTAATGTTAAAGAAAACAGGGTTCCTGGCTATTTTTGTACGGATATGGGGAAGGAATTTATAGGCCGTGCTTTTCAGAACATGTTGACAGAGTTTAATATCAGCTATTACACAACCAATTCTATACATAAGGCTTCTTTAGCTGAAAGAGTTCAGCGCACCATAAAGGAACGCATGCACCGTTATTTTACACATAAAAACATACAGATTTCTAGACATTCTGGAATCATTGGCATCACCCTACAACCGCTCACACCCGCACGATTGGGACAACACCTAACGAAGTTTTAGAAAGAGGTACGCTCCGAGGAGAGATGGATCACCACCACCATCACACTCTGCGCGCTTCAAAATCAATGATTATGTAAGGCTGTCGCGTTCGGGGAACAAATTCGCAAAGGGTTTTGAGCAAGGATGGACACGCGAGATTTTTAAAGTTAGGGCTATGAGACCTAAAGGTGAGATAATGATGTATTACATTGAAGATTTGAATGGGGAAGAAATCTCAGGAGGCTTTTACCGCGAGGAATTGCAGAAAGTTGCGTTTAATTTAGGAAAAAATGTGTTTAAAATTGAGAAAATTTTAGGAAGCAAAGGTTCAGGAAGAGAAAAATGTACCTGGTGAAATGGCTAGGGTACCCAGAAAGCTTCAACACCTATATAAAAGCTGATGCAATAATGAAGCTTAAATAGTATGCAACATGGCTCCTAACAATTTCTACGTCACACTCCGTTCTCCTCGTCCCTGTCTGTACACCCTAACAACACACTAGCCAACTTTGTAACAGAGCTCCACGGGCACATTGAATTGGGTCGTGATTCGTATAGGTGGGGATATGCGAAATTCAGCTGGACACCATCTTTTTAAATATTGACCATAAGAACCCGATTTTACGATTCTTAGAGACATTGACGAGTGTGAAAAAGCTGGGGTAGCTATGGATGAAACTATGCGTATCACTCGGACTAAGATTGCACGGTATTACAGTACAGAAGTAAGACTAGGACCGGGTCAATATGGTTCGGCCGAGGATGTTGTGAGAGGCTTAAACGTAAGTTTAAGAAACTCAAACCTTACGAATGATTTAGTATATAAAATCGTAAACAACCCTGCACATACACTAATCCTAAAATCAAAGACGAACAGACGTATTAAAGACCATAGAAAGTTCCAAATTCTAGCCAATGGCCGATATAGCGCAGCCTTCCAAAGAGACACATTTCACGAGACACAGCATGACTTGTCCAGATTAATGTATCAATTGAAGATGGAGAAATTGGCTGAAAGGTCCCCAGACATGTGCTATATTTACAGTAATATAGTGGAGCACCAGTTTGTTTGGGATACCCAGGCACGCCTGCTGCGCATTGCTCAAACTCCTTCCATAGAGGAAGGAGTTTGAGTATTACATATGACAGACCCCATTATGTGAATGTCGCAACTAATTTAATAACCAATATCTCAATATATATAAGAACGATTGAGGGTGAAAACTTCTCATTCCGTAACGGGAGCTTAACAGTGAAGCTACACTTTCGACGCACTGAGTTATAATGGATAGAAAGCCTTTCACCCTCTATCGAGGGGTGCGATACCAGCGCGGTAGTGGACTTGGGTCCATTTTTTCATCCATACTACGTACGGCTGTTCCTTTGCTGAAGAGGAGTGCCAGATACCTTGGAAGGAAAGCGCTACAATCAGGTATTAACACTGCAGAAGACATATTGGCCGGGGCTAAACCTAAAGAGGCTCTAAAAAAACATTTAAAGCGTACATGGGACGAAATCATCAAAGATGCAAAGAGAAAAATGCGTGGTGGCGGGAAGAAGCGGGCTGCCCTGAAGAAGAAGGGGTCACGTGGTATTAAACGTAAAAGGCTATCAAAAAAGAAGTGCTGTAAGCGAATGAAACCTATGGTTGACCAGTTTTTTGACTGATATAAGCTAAGGACATTGATCTCATGAATCATAGTTTGTTTACCACTTGTCGAGAGAGGAGTCACTATTTCGCCATGGCACGCTTCATCCACCCATGTAGTTCACAATGCTGTAAATCGGAGCTGTCCCTTTTTGAGCTACCTCCAACCCAAGTTTCTATTGAGCACAGTGACTTTATTACAATTAACCCTTTAAACACAATTAGTTCCCCGAGTGCACCTATAGAATTCGTGATACCCAGCTCAGGTCCTTACTTTTTTGATCCAAGCTGTGTGCACATGTGCGCTAAGCTACGTATAGCCCATTCTGATGGAACGGTCTGCGATGACAAATATGCTGTATACCCTGAAACAAACTTTCTGCACTCCATATTCAACCAGTGTGACGTATATTTAAATCAGACAAGCATATCGGCAGGCACGGGTACTATCATCTACGAGCCTATCTGGAAAATGTCCTCAACTTTTCCAAAGAAGCGAAGGCTACCTTTTTAAGTGCCGAGGGATATTATCAAACTAAAGATGAAAATAGTATAAAGGACAAATTTAAAAATTCTAAAAAAAAAATATACGAGTGTTT
This sequence comes from Bathynomus jamesi, assembly GCA_023014485.1. Taxonomy (NCBI): domain Eukaryota; kingdom Metazoa; phylum Arthropoda; class Malacostraca; order Isopoda; family Cirolanidae; genus Bathynomus; species Bathynomus jamesi. Next base: position 701,951 of record JAJOZX010001505.1, read on the forward strand.
TGGACGGTTGCACACAGATTTCACTTTCCAGGAGAAGTTGCTTGTGAACGGGGTGGATATGAAAATAAAGCTCACCCGCACGAGTCCTGAGATCTGCTTAAATCTGGATGCTGATCAAGAAGAGGGTGCAAAGCCCGTTGTGGTTCACATTATGGACACATACCTCCGCGTACGGCGAGTGAAATTAAGTTCACCAAAACAACTAGAAATTGAGAAAAATTTACTAAACGCTACAGTGAAATATCCTATTAACAGAGTGCAAATCAAACTATATATGGTTCCTGCAGGGTTGGCATCGAAGCAGATAGAAAACATTGCCCTGGGAAATCTTCCTAAAAGGATATTAATCGGCATGCAGGACCATGCTTCGGTGAATGGAAAATATAAAAGAGTGCCTTTAAATTCGAGAATTTCGGACTTAAAAATATAACTATACGTTAATGGCACTGCTTTGGGTGGAACAATGGGTACGGACTATTCATCAGACGCTGTGTTACCTCTTTGTGCCAGAGTCTATAGTAATCTGACCCATATTGCAGGTGATTGTGATGAGCTTGGTAATGGGGTAACGCAGGAAGGATTCATTGATCAATTTAACCTTTATCCGTTTGACATTACACCTGACTTATCTGCTAGCGTAAATACCCATTTAACCCCACAGCAGAGCGGAAACATCTCAGTGCGGCTGGAATTCGCCAAGCCTATAGACGCTCCTATTAGTGTACTAGTATATCTCGAATCGCAAGCCCTAATAGAAGTAGATAGATTTAGGAGCGTTATCACTGACTTTTAAAATGGATGCTAATACACTTCAGAAAGTAATGGAACGAGTCACACGTTCCAAATTTATCGGCGTGTTTGCGAAGAATGAAACATTGAGTTTGCCAAGTACGCGAGAATGCGGTATTCTTATTGTGAACACAGATATCATCGGTAATGAAGGATTCACTGGATCGCTGTCTATTTTAAAAATAGACAGCGCCTGTACTATTTTGATTCACTCGGTACTCAACCCTGGAGTGACCCTATTATTGTAAAATTTCTCGCTCAGTTACATATTCCCGAAATTGTATGGAACCCATTCGCATACAAGGATATTTTACTAATGTTTGCGGAATGTACTGCGTCTCATTTCTCATGCATATGTCATGTGATAAAGAATTTATAAATTTTTTAAAATTTATTTGACCCGTATCACACTCGCCGAAACGATGAAATGGTATGCAGACAGATAAAAATCCGCTTTCCAATTGTACGTACTCGTTGTATAGTATAATGTTTTTGTTCGTATATTTGTAACGGTATATTCTGTAGTTGGTTATTGTACTTATTTCTTTCATTTAATAAATTTATGAAAATATATTGTGTCTTCTTATCCCAAAAAGATCGAAAAACACTTACATTATTTCGGTGTGACATTGTTGACTGATCAGTATAACCTCCGTATTCATGACACGAGATTCTTCAAAAGATTGTATAACACGTGTCAAATCCTCATCGGACCTTAAAGGAATAATGTTCATTCTTTTAAAACATATACAGAGTATTCAGACAGATCCCCATTATGTGAAGTTATCTTTGGTTCATTTAAGAGGAATAACATTGATTGCTATAAAAAATTTCGATTTTAGCATAATGGGGTAAGAAGTAAAACCAAATAACATTGATTGCCATAAGAAAATTTTGCCGAGTATCTATTTGACGAGATACTACAACTCCATATATATAAATCGAATTATAGACACTTACATTTCTATGGTAGTCCCTTGCGTCGGATTGTAAGGAGCGTCACTGCAAATATCTTCTACGGTTTGCGTTGGGAATAATTCATCACGGTCAATTGCGTTAAAAAGACTAATTGCCGTTAATGCTGCAGTATCACGGTCAATTGCGTTAAAAAGACTAATTGCCGTTAATGCTGCAGTATCACTTTCTTCATACAAATCTGGGGAGACGTACAGGTCCATGGTGGAGGGAATGATTATTCACTGACGCGAAAATAGCTACTGTTACTCCCAACTGAAAAATATCCCCTTTTATATGCACAATCGCCAAGCTCCGCCCCAAAAGACCAGATGTTCGTAGTGATTGGCTGCCGGTGTAGCTGGGTGGAGCTATGATGTGTACCAATCCGCTATAACGGGACCGGACGAGTAACATATATAAAATGTGTTTCTTGTGAATAAATTATAGACACTTACATTTCTATGGTAGTCCCTTATTATATTTTTATTTTTACTTACAAGTTATTAGTATTGTTTTCACAAATTCTTGTGTTAACATAATTTCAATTGTTAACTTATTTTATAATAAAGAAATTATAAATATAGCCTAATTATATTTTTAAAAAAGCATTCAGTTTCCACGTTAAACTGTGGGTCTAAGGCGGAGTGAAATTCTTTCCAATTCGGCACAAACTCTGCCATTTTAAGGGTGGTTTAACTGCAGCACTATAAATGTTATAGTTTTAAATGAAGAGGCTAACTAAACACTGCATAAATAAACACTAAAATAAAATTAAATGTTATAATATGAAAAAATAAATAATATATATATATATATTTACATATACATATCACAAGATGTTTAAAAGAATGTATATATATATAATTATAGTAAACTTATGTCAAGATAAACTAGTTATCCATAAAAACCTAATTGTTTTTCTATAATTCTGTTTTCTATGGTTGGTTGAATTATGTGTAGGCTAACTACGTTATTTGTTTCGTCTCCGAAAAGTTTAACTTCAAGTTTAATGAAGTTCAAGTTAATGTTATATTTGTTTCTAATCGTTAAACACTATATACATCTATTGTAAAACACTATATACATCTATATATCTATTTATCTATCTTAAAAAATTATAAAATATTTATCGTTTAATTTTGCTCATGTTGTTTGCAAAGTAAATACATTCAAACTTGTTTTAAATAAAGAAAAAATTAATATATATATATATATATATATATATATCACAAGATGTTTAAAAGACTGTATATATATAATTATAGTAAACTTGTCAAGATAAACTAGTTATCCATAAAAACCTAATTGTTTTTCTATAATTCTGTTTTCTATGGTTGGTTGAATTATGTGTAGGCTAACTACGTTATTTGTTTCGTCTCCGAAAAGTTTAACTTTAACTTCAAGTTTAATGAAGTTCAGTAATGTTATATTTGTTTCTAATCGTTAAACACTGTATACATCTATTGTAAAACACTATATACATCTATATATCTATAAAAATTATTTATTTAATAAACAGAATTTAATTGTATTCATCTACCGTCATATAAATATATATTGTGGTACACTATTTAAATGGATGATTAATATATGGTTTTTATCTGGAATACATGGCGCTATCGTGAATACATGGTGCGATCTGGCAACTCAGCACCCGAATACATGGCATGATCTGGCAACTCAGCAACTGCATACATGGTGCGATCTGGCAACTCAGCAACTGAATACACGGCGTGATCTGGCAACTCAGCAACTGAATACATGGCGCTATCTGGCAACTCAGCCAGAATAGAGGTTTATAAAAGACCGAGAGACGACTGACGGAGTCATTCAAGCTCGGCTCCCAGCCGAGCAAGGACCTCTGGTCCTTCTCTTTCTGGCCCTTTGGGAAAGCTCCTTTCTGGCCCTTTGGGGGGAATAGCTTGGGGGAGAACTCCGCCTTCAAGTTGCATGCCCCTTGCAGCCCCGGTTGGCAACAAAGGCCGGTACTCTTTTTTTTTTCTTTTTTTTTCTTTTTTTTGCAACACCCCCACCCCCCTTTGCAACATTACGTAATCACTTGCAATATGCTTGCACTCTCCCCTTTTTCGGCTATACTACTTAGGCTATATATAAAACATACTTGCCGACTCAACTTAATATCCGTTCCCAAAATTAATTCTATGTCGGCTGGTAATGAGTCCGTGATGAGAGTCACAACATTATATGGCCAACCCTGAAATTAACCAAATGAACTAAATAAAATCTTTTTGCGTGTTTTCTAACTTCTATTCGTTTGATGTTTTCTAACTTCTGGTCTTTTCAGTTTTAGGTCCGGCATTGGATTTTTTCCATGTTTTTGGTATAGACGTAGATTTTTACGCTGATTCTATTTCTGTAATCCTTTTCTTGGAAAAATAAACACGAAAAAAGTTATGGCCTAAAACTTGTATTCAAATATCCACCTATACTTAACCTAACCTAACCTACCCTACCCAAACAACCTGACCTACCCTAACCTAACCTACCCTGCGTATGAACGCATCGAACAGCTCTAAGGGTACAGCTTCAGTCACAAAACAGTGAACCACAGGGAAAACTTCGTGGACCCTTCAACTGGAGCACACACGCAACGAATAGAGTCGACGTGGAACCAACTCAAACGCGGTAACAAGTGCTGGTGTGGTACGCACCGTTCCATGATCGACTCGTATATCTGCGAGTTTCTCTGGCGTCGCCGACATGCAAGTAAGAGATCTAGTGCGCCAAATGCTGAACGATATTGCGCAGTTTGGTAAGCAGCAAACTTTGGTTTGTGTTCCGTTCTGTGTTCTGGAAACCTGTAAACGTAATAAACTTGCACATAACTTTTTTCGTGGTTATTTCTCCAAGAAACGGATTGCAGAAATGGAATCAGCGTAAAAATCTACGTCTATACCAAAAATATGAAAAAAAATTCAATGCCGGACCTAAAACCGAAAAGATTCCTAACTTCTATTCCTTTGTTTGGTGGTTATTATACACACACACACACACACACACACACACACACACACACATCATAACATTAACTTACCGTTTTATAGAAAATTCCAAATTTTCATCAAGTTCTCATCTGCTTCAATATGTCGACTTCGTTCCTTGCTGTTAGTGTCAACTGCTGAGTGGCGCATAATAAATTGTATTGTGTACTAGTTCGTAGTTTTATTTTTAGATGCCTTACATTTGTTGTGTACGTAAAGTTTATCTACAATTGATTTCAATGCTTACCATATAACAACTATACTTGCCATGAAATAAAATAGGTATACAGTATAATTTTATACTACAGAATATTATAATACAATATCACTAAGTTTTAGAAAATTTAATAAGAAAGATTCTAGATAATCTACGAATTAATTATTCAAAAAAGGTGCCGGTACGCCGTACCGGTGCGTACCGTCACAAAAAAAAGCCCTGTAAAAATATATATATATATATATATATATATAGCTACAGTTCCGTATTGCCCACCACATTTTTTTATTAAAAAATAGTTTCGTATATATATATTTTATTAAAAAATTGGTGCTTTTTGTTAGTAAAAAACAATCATGGTTTTCTACTTCTGATAAAAATATTCAATATGGTGAGAAAATATTGGTTTGTAATAAATTTAAAAAAGTGCACTTAACTTTTTTATCCTTCAGGGCCGTTTCTAGCCATTAGGGGGTTCTAAGCAGTATACCCATTTGAGACCCCACGCCTTGCTACATCACCTCAGCACACACATACAAAAAATGGCTGTGTTAATAAAAAACAATTATGAAACAATTTTAATGAAACATTTATGTCCAAAACAACAAATATGTACTTTCAGAAGACAAACAGAAAAAATACTCTTCATGAAATTCCTGAAAATTAGCTTATACATTATTTAGAATAAATTTTATACTACAGAATATTATAATACAATATCACTAAGTTTTAGAAAATTTAATAAGAAAGATTCTAGATAATCTACGAATTAATTATTCAAAAAAGGTGCCGGTACGCCGTACCGGTGCGTACCGTCACAAAAAAAAGCCCTGTAAAAAAAAATATATATATATATATATATATAGCTACAGTTCCGTATTGCCCACCACATTTTTTTATTAAAAAAGTTTCGTATATATATATATTTTCTTAAAAAATTGGTGCTTTTTGTTAGTAAAAAACAATCATGGTTTTCTACTTCTGATAAAAATATTCAATATGGTGAGAAAATATTGGTTTGTAATAAATTTAAAAAAGTGCACTTAACTTTTTTATCCTTCAGGGCCGTTTCTAGCCATTAGGGGGCCCTAAGCAGTATACCCATTTGAGGCCCCACGCCTTGCTACATCACCTCAGCACACACATACAAAAAATGGCTGTGTTAATAAAAAACAATTATGAAACAATTTTAATGAAACATTTATGTCCAAAACAACAAATATGTACTTTCAGAAGACAAACAGAAAAAATACTCTTCATGAAATTCCTGAAAATTAGCTTATACATTATTTAGAATAAATGACAGAAATATGTATAAAAAAATAATGCAATTATCAACTACCAAACAATTACTAACTACGATACAATCGTGTAATAACTAACAGTTATACAGAACAGTTTGTATCTTCCAAATTTGTGCCTCCTAGATTTTTTCTGGGCGAAATCATCAATAACATCATCATATGAAATCTCCCTGCCAACGTCCTGGTTGATGCTTATGATGCCAAGGCCACTGAGGCGATCCTGCCCCATTGATGATCTGAAGTAGTTCTTGATTAGCTTCATCTTAGAGAAGCTCCTCTCGGCTGAAGTTACTGTCACAGGTAGAGTGCAGGCAATTCTTAGTGCAACCCAGAGATTGGGGTATAGTTCCTCCAGTTGCTTCTGATGAATGAAGGAGAGAAGCTCCAATGCAGTCATGTTGTGTGACGGTAAAGTCGGCAAGTTCTTAATTTCGAGGGCCAGTTCTCTTCCATCAATGTCAGAGTCAGCTCCAGAGCTCAGTATCTTAGAGAGCTTTTCACACTTGCAGGACAAGTCTTCCTTGTTGATTGTGGTGAAGTTTAGGAGAACCCCAAATATGTCCCTCACATTATCTAATGTTTTGAATCTCTCATTTATTGACCCGATAGCACAATCCACCACCACATTGAAAAATTTGACTTCCAGCCTCTTTAAGGATTCTGTAAATGGTTCGTCAGGAGCTTCGTGAGCAAAGTGCTTTTTTGTGGATCTGAGCCTCTTCTCCTTCAGCACAGCCTCCACATTCATTTCCTCACATATGTCCCTAGCTACGACTTGTGTTGCAACAAAACCTGTGTTTCTGTAGCTGGTGAGTGAGTCTTTTGTTTTTGTGAAGAGGTTGACTGCCACATCAAACTGCATTGTAGGAGACTGCAGGAGTTTGCTCACATGGTTAACTGCATGAAGAATGTCATACCATACTACTGTGCAAATCTGAAAGAGAGAAGACCCTACCTCCTCTGCAAGTGCTTGTGCTTCAGTCCTGGCTATGGCATCTGTGGCATTGTTTCTGATTTCCAACAGGGCCTCTCTGATGTTGTGGCTCTGGTATCGCACAACCTCAATGCTCTTAAGCCGGCTCTCCCACCTGGTTTCACTCCAAGACTTGAGTGTTATGTTCACGTGCTTCTTTAGGATTGTCCATCTCTGTGTAGCTGCTGCAAAAAGGTTGTACAATTTTTGTACGTTGCCAAAGAAGCTGATGGCATCTCTGGAAGCTTTGGCTGCATCAGCCACTACAAGATTCAGAGTGTGAGCCCCACATGGAACATAAAGTGCACGACAGTTCTTCTCTAATAACCTTGCCTGAACACCTTTGTTCTTTCCCTTCATGTTCGCTCTGTTGTCATATGACTGTCCTCTGCAGTCATCAAAGTGAATATTCAGTTTATCTAGTCTCTTCAAAATCAGAACTGATAAACCCAGGCCTGTACTTTCTGAAGCCTCAAGAAAGCCCAAGAAGTATTCTTTTATTTCTGGTACTTCACCCATTTTAACAGTTCTGATAATAATCGACATCTGTTCTTGGTGGCTTATGTCTGGAGTGCAGTCTAAAATGAGTGAGTAATATTTAGCTTGTTTTATTTCTGCAACAATGGCATTCAAGATCTTCCCACTAATGGACCCAATGAGCTCATTTTCAATGATGTTTCCTAGGTAACTTGAATGACTATATTGGCCACTTTCGACTCTGCTGATGTGTTGTTTCATCACTGGATCAAATTCGGCAAGCAGCTCAACCTCCTTCAAGAAGTTGCCATTGTCTCGATTGTACAATGTAGAGGAAGACCAGCTAAAAGCAAGGTTTCTGTCTGCCAGTGACTGGATTATAATTACAAGACGTGTGAGAACATCTCGCCAGCGTCTTCGCTCTACCTCCATTAATGACATTTCAGTTTGGTCAATGATCCTCCCAGTTTTTAGCCGCAGTTCCAGATCCTTCCATGTTGCCATGTTATCTGTATGTTCTGAACTATTTTCATGGCCTTTCAGAAGCGAACCAACGTTTATCCAGTCTGAAAGTCCATCCATAATTAGTTTGTACGACTTCCTTGAAAACAACTTGCAGCAGAAGCAATAAAGAGCATCATTCCTTCTAGAGTACATCACCCAGCTTCACTTTATTTTTTCCCCGTTAATTAATGTTCTGTACATGTAATGGTGATGAACGCTTCTACCGTCCTCTCTTTTAGGGAATGTGAAATCTGGACTGATTTGAAATGGTCCTCGAGACACCAGATCTGTCTTCAAGGCATCTGACAGGACAACTGGCCAGTCATACGGATCAAGCGGGGGAACAGATCTTGGTTCTTGTTGCTCAGTAGAAATGCCTGTGTGTGGTGTTTGATGCTGAACAGAAGATGGGCCGCTTGTTGGTTCATCAGGCTCTACTTCTACTGGTGTTTGAGGTTGCATAGAGGATGATCCTCAGTGGTCCTGCTGTTGGCTCATGATGCTCATCAGGCTTTGCTGAAGATAGCTTTTCCAAATATTTCAGTAGTGCTCCTGAGAAGAACATAACATTACATATTCTGTTAATTTTTGCTAAAATACTCTTTCTTATCTCGTTTGATAATTGATCTGTGTGAACATAATTTGAGGTGATGTGATCCATTAAATTTCACATTTCGAAATATTATAAATATTAGAGAGACTAGCTTACTCTACACGATTCCTGAGCACTTGCCTAACTTGATGGTCTACCTAACCTAGTTGCCTGAACTGTAATCATAAGAATATACAAGTGGCACATCTCACATGTGCTACTGGAAAGCTTCTCTATTTTCTTCTTTTTCCGTTTTTCAGCTCCTGATGGATAATGTCGTTTCATTTTCCAAGATGCACGAAGTCACATCTAGTTAACCACAATTAATCTGCTAAATAATGATAATAATGATGATGATGATAATAATAATAGTTATAATTGTAACGTTAATCAAATACATTCAAATAATAAATAATCAGACATTTACTAAGGTTTTAACCAACAAAATTCACATTATCTGAAAAAGATGAGAAAAGAATTAATAAACTTGAAAACATAACGAAAATAATCCTAGGTTTTAAAGTGTTACAAAAGCTCTTAATAATTAGTAAATTAGTGAAATAATGTTTTACAATACTAGAAAAATTAAGCATTTAGGAAAGTATAAGCATATAGTAAGAATAAAGTTAAATAATATAGAAATAAGATCTCACAATAGTTATTTACACATAACGACCAAAACGTTTCGTTTGTCTCCGTTTTATCACATTTGTTTCATACAAAAACTTTAATTAATACGACAATCATAATAATAATAATAATAACAACAATAATATTAATAATAACCAAAGCTGGGCACAAACCGTTAATCCGTTAATCGTTAATTAACGAAGTTAACTTTTTCGTTAACGATTTAACTTTTAAGTTAACTTTGAAAATCATTATCGGACTAATTAACTTCCGTTACATTTAACTTCCGTTAACTCAAGTCCGTTAACCCAAAAAATTCATAAATAAACGTTTAAAAGTTTTTATTATTTTCAGTGCTGAGCAGGTGCGCAATTAATCCGCCACTGTTAATAGTGATGAACGAATTTCCATTTCCGCAGTGCAAAATCAGGCGATATATTTGTTTCCGTCGCCACAATTTGTGTCTTACCAAATATGGTAGTTATTTATGGCATTGGTTTGAGCAAAACATGGTCGACTGTAAAATCAGGCGGAAAGATTTGCCATTTGAGTTGAATGTTTCAACTTCTTTCAAGAAATATCACGAGCATTTTAAGGCACTTTCAATAATATATATACGTAACAATTACAACAAATAACTACATTCGTTTCATTTGCAGTCTGTCTCTTGCGCAACATGTTTGTGCTAGTGAATATTTAAAAATAATCGTTGTCAAGTAAGTCATGTATATTTAATATGTCTGTGAGTACCTTATTAGTAGTCTCCTTGATACATTTCAAGAACCATAAAACTGATCAGGTAAGATTTCAATTCTCATGTCACTTTGATGACATAAATTAAGTCAATTGATGTCTTACAATGGGAGCGTTTTCACCTTAACCCTTTATGTCCTGGCGGTACTTCTAGGTACCACATCTTTAAAATCTCCATAATTATTTTTCTACCCGGTTGATCCTGCCGGTACTTTCAAGTCCCAATGTGAATTAGTTTCTTTATGAGATAATAGATGGCGTTGAGAAGTAAATGTGAGCGTGTGGCGCCAGAGGCTGTTTACTCTTTAGTATCTCTGCTGTGAAGACCGAAGAAATTTCAGTGCAATTACCTCCCGAATATTCTGTGCCATATCTGTTCCAAATAACAAAGGTAAGGTCTTGTTCTTGAAATGTTCAAGAATGCTTCAAACAATTGTTGTTCTTGTTTATTATTTTTAAGTGTGAAATAATAAAGGATTTATTGAGTCAACTTCTAAGTACCAACAGGACAAAAGGGGCATAAGTCTACATCGTTTTCTTTTGGTTTTCTTTCAATTTTATGGATGACTATTTTAATTTATGTGGAAATATTTGAACTTGAACTCATGTGTTTACACAAGATTGCGCTTGCGCTTTGCAACATTGTGCAAGCTAAATGGAGAACGAGAAGAAGAGGGAAAATTTAATTATATATATATTGTGTTTTTCATTTTTTTTATAATAAAAGTTAACGTTAATGGTTTATCGGTAACTTCCGTTACATGGTTAACGAATTAACGGTTAACGAAGTTAACTTTTTGGTTAACGGATTAGCGGTTAACGAAGTTAACTTTTTGGTTAACGGTGCCCACCACTGATAATAACCAGTTATATTCCTATTCTTGCCCACTGAGCTATGACCTGGGAGCCTGTCTAGGGCCCCCTAGTAGCAGCGGGGTCCTAAGCGGCCGCTTAGTCTGGTTATGTCAGGAAACGGCCCTGTCCTTTACATTAGTCCTTATGGCTCCGGCTACCCAGGCAAGGTGGGCACATTATCATTTGTATAATTTAGGTCTCGGGGGTACGGCCCCCGTAAAGATCACGCATCACAAATTGATCGGTATAGGGTTTTATGTTTTTTTTCTTGCGGCCAAACTACTTTATCCCCCACCAGTGCGATCGTTGCACGGGTAATACTAAGCCGTGCAACGATCGCACTGGTGGGGGATAAAGTAGTTTGGCCGCAAAAAAAACAACATATAAAACCCTATAATCCTAATGTTCAATAAAATCATATTTTGCGTTTTATTTTTAATTTTTAATAGACTGTATCAAAATAATTTATAATTCTAATGTTCAATAAAATCATATTTTGCGTGGGGGGGGGGGGGCAATACGGAACGAACTGGACCCATATATATATAATAAAATGTTACTTTTAAGTAATATTCTAATTCTTAGTAAAATGAGAGGATCAACGAAATAGGAGTACATTAATTATTCAAACCCTGTCCACTTCCTGCGATGGTTTGAGTTGCGTGCACATCTTCATTACTAAAGTTTAAGACCGTAATTAATATAATTTAAAACCGAAGTAAAACCTTAACAGGCAAAAAAAAGTTTTTAAAAATTGTACACAAGAGGCCCACTTAAAATGAGTTGTAATTACAACCACCCATTACAAATGTATGTATTATTTGTGTATAATATTTTACTCAGTGTTTTTCACTTTGTCTATTAATTTTCTCTTTTGATATGAAATAAATAAATAAATTTTGTACAAACCGATATGAACAAATTATCTTCGGTTATCATCCATCGAAAATTACAGTACAGTATTTAAAAATACAGTATTAGAACAAACAAGGGTAAACTCAAGTTTTATTTTAGTTACTCCTCTATAAAATAGAACAGTGTATGTATAATAGTTTTACTTCTTTAGTCCAATAATGGAAGAAATTGTTTTATATATTAATTTAAAATAATTGATGAATTACTAGTTTTATTTTAGAATTTTTTGTTAAATCAGTAGATCTCTCTCCAAATATAGAAACCAATTAAAAAAACAAACCGCTACTTCTTTCACCACCTTTCTCTACAAAAAAAAAAAAAAAATGGTGTCAATAATCCAGCAGGGTTGAAAGCACCTTAAACAGAAAAAAACAAACAAACAATTAAAAAAACAAACAATTAAAATTACAGCAAGTTTTTATAAAGTAAATATGTAAGTGGTTTTTTTATAAAAAATGAACTTGGAGAAAGAATATTATGTTGAGATAGTGGGTAACTGGGTTAAGAGATGTTTACAATAGTACTTTTTTATAATTGCCATTGTATAAAATAATGTATCGTAAATAGTGTCACACTCCTGACTCGTTTCGTGTGATAATGTAAACGGAATCTAATTATTATCACTAGGGAATAACGTTTTTGTTTCTTGAAAACTATTTGGCATTTCTTATAGAACGTTTGATGCTGATTCCAAATATGGTTTCAGAATTTTTCTATCACCCATAGTTTTCGAGAAAATAATATTTCCATTTACTCAGAGTTTTCCCAAAATATTAGTTAAAATTAAGTGTACTAATTTAATTTTACTTTCTTTTTTTCCAGGTTAATTATATTTAATAGTATTTTTTGCATTAAAAAAATATAGCTATTTAAACAAACAGATTTTTAATAAAAAGAAATTTTTTTTTCAAGTTTTGCTCAAATTTTAAAATTTTTCATAATAGAAAAAATTGGTTTTTCATTCCAAAAAGTTTTCCGTGATTTCAATAATTTTCCGCCAGCATGAATCGAAACTGTATTAATCCCAGAGATACATTTTGCTACGTATGTGGAGAACTGACCATAATGGCACAGAGGAAGACGATGACCCCATTCGTGAAGAAGGCTTACGAACTTTATTTTGGATGTAAGGTAGGCGACCAAGACAAATCCTGGGCACCTCATATCTCATGCATTTCCTGTGCCGTCACTCTTAGGGGTTGGATTAAAGGTACCCGCAAATCTATGCCATTTGCCATACCAATAATGATTTGGAGAGAGCCTAAGGATCACCTAACGGATTGCTATTTTTGTATGACTAACGTTTCAGGATTCTCTGCCAAAAATAAACATAAAATTCAATACCCAAATCTTGCATCTGCCATGAGACCAGTACTACATGACGATGATAACCCAATTCCAACTCCCCCAAAGTCATGGACACTGGATGAAGAGTCTGAAGTTGAACCAATAGAAATTGATGACACTAAAGATACAGACTTTCAGCAACCTGAATCAAATAAACCACGTATGATAACACAGGTTATGCTGAATGATCTCGTGAGAGATTTGGACCTTCCGAAAAAGAAAGCGGAATTATTGGGCTCCAGGTTACGTGAATGGAATTTGCTGGCAAAAGATACAAGCATATCGGCGTTCCGCACTCGCCAAAAAGATCTGATGCAGTATTTCTCCTCGTCAGGTGGTTTATGCTACTGTAATAATGTAAATGGACTGCTGTTAGCTCTCGGTCATGAGCACAAATCTGAAGATTGGCGTTTATTTATTGACTCTTCGAAGCTAAGCCTCAAGGTTGTACTACTTCACAATGGAAATAAATACCCTTCCATTCCTGTAGGGCACGCTGTCCACATGAAGGAATCTTACGAAAATATGAAACTAATCCTTCAGCAGATTAATTATGACCAGTTTCGTTGGTATATATGTGGGGATTTAAAAGTCGTCGCGCTTCTTCTGGGAATGCAGCTCGGTTATACGAAGTTCTGCTGCTTCCTTTGTGAATGGGACAGCAGAGCCAGAGATTCGCATTATTTTGTAAAGGATTGGCCACTTCGTCAAAAATGTATCCCAGGACTGAAGAATGTGTCTCATGAACCCTTAGTTGACTCCAAGAAAATATACTTACCGCCACTTCACATCAAACTTGGCATCATGAAAAATTTTGTCAAAGCAATGAACAAGGAAGATGAGGCATTCAAATATTTGAAGAAAAAGTTTTCACGACTTAGCGATGCAAAGATAAAAGAAGGGATCTTTGTTGGTCCCCAAATCAGAGAGCTCATGAAAGATCAAAAGTTTGATGATGCCTTGAGAGGAAAAGGAAAAGTGGCATGGGAGGCCATGAAGAATGTTGTCACAAATTTTCTAGGGAACATCAAAGCCTCTAACTATGAAAAAATAGTGCAGGACATGATTGAAGCATATAGGTTGTTGGGATGTAATATGTCACTAAAAATCCATTTCTTGCACTCCCATTTAGATTTCTTCCCTGAAAACCTCGGCGACGTAAGCGATGAGCATATGAGCATGGAGAAAGGTTCCACCAAGATATAGCTACTATGGAGAAACGCTACCAAGGGAGGTGGGATCCGGCAATGTTAGCTGATTACTGCTGGACATTGATGCGAGAAGCTCCTAATGAAAACTACAAGAGAAAATCAGTGACAAAGAAGTTTTAAGAAGAATATTTTAAATGCCAATCTGCCACTAATATAATTTTTATGAAGTATTTTTACTAACTTCTATACACTTTTTGAATAAATATTAAAATACAAATTTCTCAGTAACCTTGGGTGATACAGAAATTCTACGGCTATATTCGGAATCAGCGGAAAAAATCCTATAAGACCGACCTGTTCACGTCCAAGAAACAAAAAAAAAGTTAAAATTTGTTCCCCAGTGTTATGACACTGATGTGTGTTATTAATAATTATTACATCATCACAGCCCACAGGTAGCATCTCTTCAGGAAAAATTGCATCGTACATTTAAATAGTACCTAATTTCAGGCGTAAAAATATACTGATTAGTCATCCTTTGGAAGAAATGGAACATGGTCCCTGACTAGACAATTCCTAATCTGTAATCAAATTTTCTGGTAGCTGAGTGACAATTCATAATGTAACCTACTCTTCTCTGAAAGTGACAAATATTTCCTATTACAGCATCCTGTACGTACGATATATATATATATATATATATATATATATATATATATATACACACACCTTTCAGATGTTCCACGCGATGATTCCTCATTTCACGGAGGTCAGGCTTATTGCACCTCCTCTTGAGTTGGCCTGGCGAAGTAAAGATTTTTTTTTCTTGCGCTCTCCACATCACATAGCCCAATACTCTCGGCTCATCTGGAATTGTTCTGAGCCAGGCATCTAGTCTTTTGAAGGTATCCATCGCTACCCCACTGTGTTCCTTAATTCCTTGGGCAGCTGGTTGAACAGTCTTGGTCCTCTCGCAACAAAACTATTTTCTTTCATGGTTGAGGATGTTCCCCGCCTAACCTTTAATTTGAGAACATGACACATTTGCGAAAAATGCTCTGTATGAATTGGTCCACAATTAACCCACCCCTTATATCTCCAGTCTAACTATAGAGTAGATCAAGTCTAGCCTAGAGGGGTCAGCCTAGAGATTCCGGAAATGGTCCAGAGCGGGCAGATAAATTGAGGTCCACAGTAGGATTCCTCACAAGATTAGGTTAGGGCAATCTACCTTCACCTTTGTTAAGCTATGAGTTGATGCTGGGTCTTAGGCCACAATGTAGGCCTAACTTGTCTGACCCAGCTTAATTTAATGTGATTAACTTACTGGGTTAAAAAACTCAATTAGTCACTTACTGTTTGTTATTGGAGTGTCTCCCTTCTCCAGTTGTGTAATTGTCGAGAGCGCACTTGCTGGCGGGGACTTTTTCGTTGTCTGTTCTCGTCCCTTCCCCCTTGCGTCCTCTCGCCCCGTTCTTCGTTTTCATACTCTTATCCCCCTCTCCGCGGGGTTTTTTTCACCAGCGTTGTCTTGGTTTATTCCTCGGTTGGTTGAGCGGTAATGTATCCCCATTACCGAGCACGCTCCTCCCACACAGTATATAAATACTAGTGTGGAGAATAACTCTGGTGAGCAACCAAATGGTTTCATCCACCCAGTTATTGACATAAAAGGAATTTAATAATTGTTAGATTAACTACCTACCTACTCAGTGAACCATTTTCGTTACCTCCCAACTACCCACTCATCAGTTTTCCATATACTGGGGGCCCCGGGAGATAAAAATTTTGGTGTCATTGTCACCAATTTTTATGTCTGAGTGTAGACTAGCTAACTATTTGACTGTAAATGCCTGTTAATCTGATTAACAGTGCCTATCCTCACCTTCTCATGGAGAAGGTGTAGCATTTAATTAGAAGAGAAAATATACATCCATAGGATGAAACTGTCTATGGTCTTTACCATAAGAAAAGAAAAAATAAAAGTTAGAAGATAAAATTACAATTCCCCAGCATCTATTTTTGTTGTAAAAATAGTCGCGCCTTTAATGCTGTTTGTCGCTGAGGTCTTGTGTCTGTCAATGTTGTAGTAGGATGCGTTACCACTCCTACTGTCAAAGGAATAGTTACTGGAAGTTCAGTGTCTCCAGTTGTTACTGTCAGTGGAGAAGGTTCTCCAAAGTCCATTGTTTTGGGTCCAGACTCTAAAGGGTACAAAAGAGAAATGTCTCTTGTTGTGTCACCCGTTGAAGTCCTTAATTTGACCACTCTTGTTACCCCGTCTGCCCCTGGTCTGAGTTCTGAAACTCTAGCCAGAGGCCAGTATTGTCTTGGAGTACTGTCATGTATGAGAACAAGGTCCCCTACCTTAATTGTGTCAGACCAATCCTTCTTAGTCATTTGTTTGTCTCTCCCTTAGACCCATCAAGTACTCAGTTTTCCACTGTTTAATGAAATGAGCTTTAACTCTAGTTAAATGTTGTAACTTAGTCTGGAGTTCATGATGTCGTTGAGTCCAGTTTGGGTCTTCTGAAGAGTCTATATTGTAGTCCGGCAGGAGACTAACTTGTTCTCCCCGAATCAAATGATTTTGAGTTAATGGTTCCGGGTCATTAATGTTGTCACTCACATAAGTGAGTGGTCTATTGTTAATGATGTTCTCAATCTCAGCCAGGAGAGTGAGTAACCCAAATAAGTGTATCTGTTTTTTGCCAATTGCTTTCTTCAAGCAATTCTTTACTGTTTGTATATTCCTCTCCCAGATAGAACCATACCAAGGAGAGGCAACCGGAATATACTTCCACTTTATGTTTGAATTTTGTATATATAATTGTGTGATTTCATTGCTTAACAAGTCGTGGATGACTTGTTCACCAGCTTTGAAATATGTAGCATTGTCAGTCCAAACTGTCTTGGGTACTGAATGTCGTGCACAGAATCTCTTAAAGACAGCAACAAAAGATTCTGCTGTAAGGTCCTCCACAACATCCAAATAAACAGCTCGTGAGGCTGCACATGTAAACAGTACAATGTACATTTTTTGTTCAGTGTCACCCACCCCTACAGTCAATGCTCCTGTATAGTCAATGCCTACAGTCTCAAAGGGTCTGTTGAGAGTAACTCTCTCCTCTGGCAAAGCAGGAGGATTTGGTTTCCTATAGGGCCTAGCATGAATACGCCTACATGTGACACACTCACTCAGGACTGTTTTAACAGTGATCCTTCCCTTGGGTATCCAATAAGTTTTTCTTAATGTAGTTAGGGTCTGTGGTACCCCCATATGATATACATCATTGTGTGTTTTTCTGATGATTAATGTTGTCAAATAGCTAAATCTAGGTAAAAGGATTGGATGTTTGCTTTTGTATGACAGTTTTGATTTGTCTAATCTCCCTTTACACCTTAGAAGGCCTTCCTCATCTCTGAACAAGTTTAGATCCACAACTACTGATGGTACAGGTTCTTTTGTTTGTTTCCCATTAGTTAAGAATTCTAACTCTTTATTGTACTCTTTTTGTTGTGCTTGGCCTATCCAGTATTTGGTTGCAACTTCTGTATAATTATGATTATTTTTATTTAGCTGTTTGTTAATTGTAGTTAAACAGTTGTGAGCAAACCTCAAACAGTAGGCTGTAACCCTGACAAGTTTGTTGAAATCAGAATACTGTTCATAATTAGTGATTGGTTCAACCTTTTCATTTGAAAAGATTAAATTTAATGTCAAGTTAACTTGTTCCACAGGCCATTGGTCTGTATTACAGAGCCACTTAGGTCCCATAAACCAAGTTTTGTTTGACTTCAACAACTTGTAGGATAAACCTCTGGTCAGAAAGTCTGCTGGATTTTGTTTAGTTGGAACATAGTGAAAGTTTACTTGTAGGCTTTCATTAGCTTCAGCTATTTCTTTTAGCCTATTTCTTACAAAGATATTCTTACTATTAATGCTATCATTCCGTATCCAGGCAAGACAAATCTGACTGTCAAGCCAGACGTGGATATGACTTAAGTACACATCATAGTAAGCATCCTTAAGCAATGAAATGGTTTTAATGGCTAATGTAGCAGCCAATAGTTCCAATTGAGGTATGGTTCGGGTAGGTTTGAGAGGTGCAACTTTCCCTTTTGCATAAATTAGATGACTTTCTGTAGGGCTTACAAGATACGCACAGCACCCATAAGCTTGTGTGCTTGCATCAGCAAACACAGGAAGTCTCTGGGGCTTATCCCTAAACCCACAGCACCTTTGAATTTTAATGTTCTGCACTTTTGTTAAATCAGCAGCTAACTTCTTCCAAGATTTTTGATTTTCATTTGTTATTGGATCATCCCACCCAACATTTGTCCTCCAAATTTCTTGGAGGAGAATCTTTGATTTTATTGTTGAAGGCAGGAATAGACCCATGGGATCAAAAATTTTGGACGCCTCTGATAATATTTGTCTTTTAGTATTTGCTTCCTCATCAAGTTTAAAACCTTTAGTACAGATTGAATCATGACTGTTAGAAGTTGCATCCAAATACCAGTTCATACCTAAAGTTTTAACTGTCTGATGGCTCAGTAAGACCATTATTATCCTTTAAAATCTTTTTGTTTAAATCCTCATCATTTGAAATCCACTCTCTAAGTTCAAAGTTACCTTGTTGCATAATGTTTTGAGAGTGTTCATAGACTTCAGATAATTCAGATTTTGTTGCTGTTGAGCCTATTAGATTGTCTACGTAAAAATGTTCCTTAAGGAAGTTCAATGTTAAAGAGTTATTAAACTGGTTTAAATGATGTCTAATTGTCAATGCTAATAGGCTAGGTGAGCAATTGGCTCCAAACAACACAACATTAAATCTATAGGTTATGAACCCTTTATTCAAATCAAATGGATCCTTGAACCATAAGAACCTAAGTTGGTTCTTATCATATTCATTTTTAAGATTTATTCTCAAAAATGCCTTTGAAATGTCACTTTGTACGGCATATTTGTCAAACCTGAACCTCAGTAAGATCTTCACAAGGTCAGAAATGAGATTAGGACCCTCAATCAGGCAATCATTCAAACTGTGTTTATCACTGTCTTTGAGGCTACAGTTATATACTACTCTGAGTTTTGTTGTTGGGGCATCTTGTCGATAAACCCCCCTGTGGGTTAAATAATGACAACCATCTTTTTTAAAAGGGTTATTTGTTACTTCTTCAATGAAGCCTTTCTTTAGCTGTTCTTTGAAGACATCATTATATGTTTTAATATTATTATCTTGTTTGAGTTTTTTCATTACTTTATATAAATGTCCTTTAGCTACTTTGAGATTGTCTCTTAAAGTTGGACAATTTATTTTCCAAGGTAACTCAATAAAATAACTATTGTCTTTGCACTGAATGGTGTCTTCAAATCTTTCTACCATTAACTGATCTTCTGAAGTTTGATTTGTGTCATGTATACCCACAGATTCTAGCAACCATAAAGTTTGAATTGCCTCATCCAAAGTTTCATTTGATAATGATGAATTAATGTTCTCAGTTGAGATAATATTATTCAAAGTGTTGCTATTCTTACAGATGTTATGTAGGACTGAGTTGAGGCACATAGTATTTGTTGGTCATGAACTGTTTTGGTTTAGGTCTAGGTTGTATTCTGATAGGTCACCCAAAGGGGCTATCCCTGATGGAGTCTGAATAGCTATACCATTACCTATCTCTACTATGCCCTTATGAATAAGATTAATATAATCTGCCCCTATTAGCATTTCAATGTTAGCTACTGTGTTGTTAGTGATATGTCTATCAGCTATTTTGTAGTGTTTTCCCAAATGATTTATGGTTTGTTCTAGTTTGGGTATAACCAGTTTGTTTTGTCCTACTTTAGAAATAATAACTGCTTCAATTTTCTTGAATTTACTTTCTAAATGTAGTTCCAGGTCAATTGTCTTATAGCTATTTTTGTCCGAGTTATCCTTAACAAAGGATGCAATATTGAGGTTTTGTTCATTCGGGCTTGGTGTCAAACCCAATTTATTAACTACATTTTGTGAAACAAATGTTTGTTGAGAACAACAGTCTATAAGACATCTCACTGGAGTGGTACTACCCTCACTATTCACTAAGTCCAAAGTAATAGTTGGTAAAAGAATCTCAGTGTTTCTTGTTACATTGTTTGAACAAGCAGAATGTCCCATGAAAATGGCATTTTCTTTGTTACCTTTGTTTGGGGGAGGTATCTTTTGAGTTTGAGTACTATTGTTTGGACACTTTGGTGAATCACACATTGATGAGACATGTCGTTAACTTTTACAAAACTTACACTTAAATCTTAACCTAGATTTACAGTCTTTCTTATAATGTCCCTGGCCAGTACACTTTTTACACAGGTTCAACTGTTCACATCTTTTAGCCCTTTGGTTAAAGTCTGAATATTTGTCACACCCAGTACTACTGTGTTCATTACTTGCACAAAATTTGCAATTTGGTGTGTAAGTTGAGGCAGCAGTTACATTAAAGTTCTGTAATGTAGGTGTTCGTGTATTATAGTTGGTCACATTTGATTCTACAGTATCAAGTTTTGTCTGTTTGGCTGTAGCTAGTTGGTCTCTGGGAACAGTCTTTGGTTTATCCATAGTCTGGGTCTTATGTGTTGGAAAATCTCTCAATTTGTAATTAGTTAGGATATTGGGGAAGTGTTTTCTTATATTTTCCAGGTTAGGATAATTTTCTCCCGTCTTTAGAATTAAAATATCTTTAACCCTCGAAGGAAGGCACCTAAGTACTATGCCTTGTATAATCCAAGATGAAGCTTTAATATCTATCTCATTGCTAACCAGTTGTCCTATAATAGCTTCTAATTTTGTATAAAAATTTTCCATATCACTATGGTTATCTTTTATGGGTGCAAATTCAAAAATTTGTTGAGATAATTCATATACAATCACATCTTTATTAATGTAATTACGTTTTAAGAGATCAATAGCTACTTCATATGAATTCCCTACGGCTGGTAAATAGGCTATCAGGTTATAGGCTGGGCCTTTAAGGGAACTAGTTAAGTAACTAAACTTTTCAACAGTTGAAATATAAGGTTTATTACCTATTAAATTCTCAAATTTGTCAATGAAAGATGGGAATTGTACCGTGTCCCTTCAAATGTTGGTACTAGCAAAATGGGTAACTGAGCCCTCAATTCTTGTGACTCAGGATTTAGCATGCCACTTAAATTTTGTTGAAGGTTAGCTCTACTTTGATTAAAATCAGAATTAGGTCTTTTTGGTGTTAAGTCAGTCAAACGAGACCGTAGTCTCCTTATTTGCTGTTCAATTGAGATTACCTGATCATCATCATCAGCGTAAAGGTCTATCAATTGTTCTTCAGCCATTTCGGATTCAACTAACTCTGAAATACTCTCATTAATAGCTATTATTTCCTTCTTTTTAGTTTCCAATTTAAGAATTACACTCTCTAAATTTTCTTCACCTGGTTGTGTAATATTGTTAAAAGTGTTCACAGCCTTTGTAACAGCTCCCAACTTTGCCCCCCTTTTCTTTTTTAACTTTTTCAATTCCGCACTGTCCATGTCTAAGTCAAAATTGTTTAACTGGGGATCGTAATGAAATAGAGGACAAGAAGAAATTACCAGAGAAGAGAGAGCACAGACAAAACAGTCAAGTTTAAATTTGGTTTAATCCCCCCCAAGTACTTGTGTGTCACTCAGGTCTAAGCTTATAAGAGAATGAGACTCCTTAAATGTAAATGTTTCCTAGTTAGGCCCTAGGTTGTAGACCTAATTAGGCTTGATTAGGTTAGGCTTAGGCTTAGGCTAGACCATTTAGCCTAATTCTGCAATTTTTTGTTAAGTAAGGTTAGGGTTTGTAAATTCCCCACACGGGCCACCAATGCGAAAAATGCTCTGTATGAATTGGTCCACAATTAACCCACCCCTTATATCTCCAGTCTAACTATAGAGTAGATCAAGTCTAGCCTAGAGATTCCGGAAATGGTCCAGAGCGGGCAGATAAATTGAGGTCCACAGTAGGATTCCTCACAAGATTAGGTTAGGGCAATCTACCTTCACCTTTGTTAAGCTATGAGTTGATGCTGGGTCTTAGGCCACAATGTAGGCCTAACTTGTCTGACCCAGCTTAATTTAATGTGATTAACTTACTGGGTTAAAAAACTCAATTAGTCACTTACTGTTTGTTATTGGAGTGTCTCCCTTCTCCGGTTGTGTAATTGTCGAGAGCGCACTTGCTGGCGGGGACTTTTTCGTTGTCTGTTCTCGTCCCTTCCCCCTTGCGTCCTCTCGCCCCGTTCTTCGTTTTCGTACTCTTGTCCCCCTCTCCGCGGGGCTTTTTCCACCAGCGTTGTCTTGGTTTATTCCTCGGTTGGTTGAGCGGTAATGTATCCCCATTACCGAGCACGCTCCTCCCACACAGTATATAAATACTAGTGTGGAGAATAACTCTGGTGAGCAACCAATTGGTTTCATCCACCCAGTTATTGACATAAAAGGAATTTAATAATTGTTAGATTAACTACCTACCTACTCAGTGAACCATTTTCGTTACCTCCCAACTACCCACTCATCAGTTTTCCATACATTCTTCCATTCTTACTTTTCCTGTTATTCCTATATTTCAGTTAAGGTGCTATGATTCCATGGTCACACTTGTCGAACGACTTGGCAAAGTCTGTATATCATCATAGTTTTCATTACTTTCCAGTGCATCAACAATATTGTTTTAGTGTTCCAGTAGTTGTGATGAGAATGATCTTCCTGGCTGGAATCTATGTTGGTTATCATTTAAATTTTTCCGAGTTCCCAAAACGTTATAAGTTTTTCTCTAACTACTCTTTCAAGTATTTTGGTGAGATGAGATGTAAGCGACACTGGCCTATAGTTTTTTGCCTCGGATCGATATACTGTATAGGAACTATGTTCACTCTCTTTAGGATGTTCGGTGTTTCTCCGTGTCTACTGATCGTCTCCATATCCAATATAGGGGCTTAGCAATTTCATTCTTGCAATTTTTGATTAGTGTGGCATTCCATTTGTTCGGGCCTGTTGTTGAGTGTGTTTTTAGTTTTCCTGTAGCCTGTGTGATATCTGTTGTAAAGTCGAAGTCCGTTATACCTTCCCCTTGTAGTTCTTCAAAGAACGCGTTTCTATCGCATATTGTTTTATCAGTTTTGGGGATTCTGAAAGATGAGTCATACCAAGCTCTTAATATTTCAGATACTTCTTTTAGATCATCGATTAAAGCATTGTTTTCATTCTTTAAAGGTCCGATCGTTGACTAATATTTGGTCTTCGTTTTTACAAAATTATAGAAATATTTCGAGTTAACTTTTATCGCTTCTATAGCGTCATCTTCTTTCTCTGTATGGGTTCTCAATTAGACCCTGTATGACGCAATGTATATTCTCCAGTTCATCATTTAATATTTTTCTGATGTTGTCTTTGCAGTTTTTAATTTTACAGTCACTCTTTTTCTCTTGGGGAACATTGATCTCTCTTGTAAATATATAAAATATAAATTTTAGCGCTGTATAATCTTGATGGGAGAGGATGGGGATAATAAATGTTGATATTGGTCTTACGAATAAGGTTTTGAGGGTTATGGAGATCATTTTAAAATATTTTTTCTGCTACGCTTGGCCACTTCGTCATCGATAGTGAAAAGTAGCAAATTACATCAAAGTAGAAATGAGAGACGTCTGTAATTAAAAATACTAGCCACGAGGGGCTCGAGTTGAGTTATGGTTTTCGTGTGAGAGTTTTTGGCCTGTCACTAAAATTCAGAGTTTCTTAAAATATTGAAATAAATGTAAACATTCACTGAAATCACTGCAGTTTTCAACATTCTTGCTTTTCACTCGTAACAGATTTATTTATTAAAATAATAGGCTTGCCAATAATATCCACGTATGACTATGTTTTGCGTTTAGCCAAGGCTCGGGAGACGAATCACGAACATTGGTGCTACTTTTAATTCTGGGCCCCTTTACCACCCCCGATCACTTCTCTATCTTCCACCATGTGGCCTGGTGCTTTGGCACCTCATGCACCCATTTATCCCTGAACCTGGGTTTAGTACACGTTTTTTAAGAAAAAACAAATTTGCATTTAGGCCTCATATGAAATCGGTAATCTTTTTACAATTTCTTTAGTTACTATCTTTAATAAAGATAAATTAGAACATTAACATTTACTGGTTTATAAATTGTACACAAGAATATATATGGAAATTATTTCACGAAAGTAACACATGAATAATATCTGTGATGAAAATAACCACGAAGGAAACAGAATGGAGCTCAAGCGTTTTCATCTAATGACATCCTGAGGATGTCTAGACGAAAGCGCTTGAGCACCATTCTGTTTCCTTTTTCCTTCGTGATTATTTTCATCAAGAATATATATATATATAATGGACCTAGTTTTAGCCGTTTAAGGTGATAATGATTTAATTGTATGCTAGTGATTAAATGATGCAGTGACTGATTGCTTATTAATGAAAGGCTGGGTTAATAATTTACGATGTAAAGTATCACCAATTGAAAGTGGCTAATGGAGTAGGCCCACCATACTATTGGAAGCGACCGGGATGGTAGCGAGGGTCACCAGCTTGGATCAGGGTTGCCATTTTGGCTTTTTTAAGGCCAAATTTGTAAAATTTGGCCTCATTCAAACGTCACTGGCCTGAAAATCTGTATTTGGCTTTTTTAACACATTTGGCCTTTTCTTGGCCTTGTATAAGACAGATCTACCGATGTTGCATTTAGCTAAAGATAACTTTGCTGAAATTGAACAGTACCGGAAAATTAATTTAACTGACTGGAGAGCAGATAATATTTTTGAAAACAATGTAATTCCAAAAGATACATCACAATTTTGGCTGGGTGTTAGTAAACACCAAAATTTTAAGCATTTAGCAGAATATGCCCTAAATTGTCTAATTACACCAGCAAGTAATGCGACTGTTGAAAGAGTATTTTCCCTTGTAACGGCGATCAAAACACGTCCGAGAAACAGAATACAAGTTAATCTCTTAGATGCACTTGTTAGAATAAGAGCGCATTTAAACGAAAATTCGATTTGTTGCAAGGAATTCACCGCCTCTGACAGCATGTTAAAGAAATTTAAAACAGACTTGCTTTATGCCAATAGCAGTACAACTGCTATAGCAGCCAATTCCCAGCAAAATACGGAAGTGGAAAGACAGGATGAAGAAGACGACATAACTATTTTCTTGGAATAGTTATGGTGTAAATCGTTTTACCTCCAGGTTAGTTACTTTATTATATCATTTCAATGCATAATAAATCAGTTAAATATATATATATATATATATATATTTAGTTTATTATAAAACTGCTTTTATATATAAATCGGCGGTTTGGTTCTTTTTTGGCCTGTTTTTTTCTCCAATTTGGCTTTAAACATCCAAAATCATCTGGCAACCCTGGCTTGGATTACACCCAAGCAAATTAATGTTAAGGTTATAAAAGTACCTTATGGTTTTGTAATTTAATTAAGAAAATAAAGATATTATTTATTCACCGTGATTAACAAAGAATTGACAGTGATTGTTTGATAGCCTTTACGTTATGCTTATGACATAGAGCTTAGCTAATAAGATGAATGGTTAATAGCTTAATGGACAAGTAATATACTCATTGATGGTATGTAAATGGCATGCAACATGGAACATTGAATGGGCCTAGTAAATTACATAAAGAATGCGCGTGCGTTTGGTACACTGAATGGAAAACATGACACTCTGATTAAGTAGGCTAGATGATTGAATGGGCCTAGTAATGACGCAGAATAAATGATGCGGCCCCATAATAATGGAAGTTAATGACGTGCATTATTGGACACTTGACTTGGGAAAATAGGCCTATTGCGTCTTTTAACGAGAGTCAATTGGAACGTTTAATTACTCACTTTGGGAGTATAGCTTACCGTTCGGCAGTAGGCTAATGTAGGCTTCATGTGATTTACTTAGAGAAGATGTACTTATTTTTACGGGACGATGAAACCGCTGTTGAAGGAGTGTTGAAAAGCGAACTATTACCGTAGGCTCGAAGTGTCGTTGATCGTCCTCTGGAAGCTGGTCGCTCACGCGTTGGTCGTGTCGCGGATTAGGCCTCTTGCGAAGGAGATGGTTTGCTGTAGGCTTTGTAGAGCGTAGGCCCGAGTGTTGTTGCTTCTCGAGGTGTAGGATGGCCTATAAATGCCTATAATTGATCTTGTAGGTGTAGGCCTGAGGTGCTGAATATATCTCGTAGACGGTAGAGAAACGAAGGCTGACCTTGTAAACCGTAGGCTTGAAGTGATTCTGGTTGGGCTTCGAAGAATTGCTTCTGCAGGCGGTCTGTAGGTCTTACTTGATGACAAATCGTAGGCCTTGAAGGAAGCAGCAGGCCGCTTCTCCGGCGGGCGGTTGACGTGACGGGATCTGCTCGAGGAGGTGGAAAGCGAGTGTGTGTGTGTGTGAGTGGAAGCTCGCTTTTATACGTAGTTCCTGTGACGTAGGACTTCGCGCCAAATCTTAAGACGCCTTGCCCGCGCGTCCTTTTGTTGTTAAGGGCTCGCTTTTGGCGGCCTTTCGAAGAAAAACAAACGCTTCCTTGTTTTCTGATTCCTTGCCCACGTGTGCCTTCGAAGACTGTTTGATGAAAGCGTGGAAAGAAGAATTTGTCTGTCTACTTGCTGGTCTATTTCTGGTCAATCCGCTACAAGTAGTTCCGTCTCAGAGACGAAGGAACGATACTAAGAAGAAATACCATTCCGTAGGGAGACCTGATGAGACCACTCCGAGATTTGATGCTTGGCCTGGTATGTCGTGGAATTCCTGACGCAGGAAGGAGTGAAGGGTCGTCTCGGAGCGGGGAGATGCTCGGAAGAGGAGGCGCTGTTGTATGGGGTGGGGGTTCCGCAGGGGGATGGGGTTGGGGTATGGCAGGAATGCGGGGCAGTGAGGAGCGAACGGAGGAAACGAGAGGGGCAGGGGGAACTGTGTTTGAGTTCGAATGCGGTGCCCGTAACTCGTCGTGTGGCTGTTCTCGTCGAAGTCGCTCTTGCCGAAGTGGAGAAAAAGAAACGTCGTTCAAGTACACGAGCAGCCTAAGTAATCCACGGAATGATGCAAAGAGACAGCTGATGAAGACAGGGGATCGCCAACCCTGTGCCTGAAGTGTCTGTTTTGCAGTACGGCCCTTTTGTTGCGTGGATGCATGTGTGCTCTCTGCTGGTTTACTTGGAAGAAAACTTTCTTTTTAGGCCTTCCCGTAGGAAATGGGGAAGGGAACACCCATCGTGCTTGAGGAAAAATTCGCTGGTGCAATAGGGCGCGTCGCCAGATTTATCGCCAAATGATTTACCGTACAATGGCCGAGACGGGACCGTTGAATATTTTTGGACGAGGTGGTGACGAAAGAATGCGCCGTTTGAAACGAATTTGGGACTGACTGCAGCGCTGGGGGGTGGGGGGTGAGTGTTGTCCTGAGATGTTAGGTGGTGATTTTCGTGAGTCCCTCCACGATCTGTATGACGGCGGAGCAGGACCCAATGCCAGTGGTGGCTTCTCCAAGGGGTCGCCGCGCCCCTGCCGTTAGGAGGCAGTGAGACTCGACTCAGGGGGACGCACTCGGGAATTTGAAAGTTGCGGTGATTGTGCCGCGGCACATGACCGCGAGGCAGTAAGGCATTAGTTAATAAAGTACCGCGCGAAACGAATATCACTGTTTGCAAGTAGGTCTAGTTAATTTCACTGAATTTATGAATACCGTATGTACATAGAATAATTTGATATGACTGCAGGAAATGAAATGGTCAGTAATAGCTAAGCACAAGGATCACTGTGAATAATAATGTAAAATAAGTTCGAGTCACTCCAGGGTGACACCAATTTATAGTGGACCTAGTTTTAGCCGTTTAAGGTGATAATGATTTAATTGTATGCTAGTGATTAATTGATGCAATGACTGATTGCTTATTAATGAAAGGCTGGGTTAATAATTTACGATGTAAAGTATGACCAATTGAAAGTGGCTAATGGAGTAAGCCCACCATACTATTGGAAGCGACCGGAATGGTAGCGACTCTAGCGAGGATCACCAGCTTGGATTACACCCAAGCAAATTAATGTTAAGGTTATAAAAGTACCTTATGGTTTTGTAATTTAATTAAGAAAATAAAGATTATTTATTCACCGTGATTAACAAAGAATTGACAGTGACTGTTTGATAGCCTTTACGTTATGCTTATGACATAGAGCTTAGCTAATAAGATGAATGGTTAATAGCTTAATTGACAAGTAATATACTCATTGATGGTATGTAAATGGCATGCAACATGGAACATTGAATAGGCCAAGTAAATTACATAAAGAATGCGCGTGCGTTTGGTACACTGAATGGAAAACATGACACTCTGATTAAGTAGGCTAGATGATTGAATGGGCCTAGTAATGACACAGAATAAATGATGCGGCCCCATAATAATGGAAGTTAATGACGTGCATTATTGATAGGCCTAATGATAAGTTGAAGGGATGTATTCTGTAAATGAATTAGGCCTGCAGTAAGAGAAATTAAGTTATCACATAAATATATAAATGAACACAATAACACACAATGATACACGAAGTTACGGTTTTCGGAATGACACTTAACTTGGGAAAATAGGCCTATTGCGTCTTTTAACGAGAGTCAATTGGAACGTTTAATTACTCACTTTGGGAGTATAGCCTACCGTTCGGCGGTAGGCTAATGTAGGCTTCATGTGATTTACTTAGAGAAGATGTACTTATTTTTACGGGACGATGAAACCGCTGTTGAAGGAGTGTTGAAAAGCGAACTATTACCGTAGGCTCGAAGTGTCGTTGATCGTCCTCTGGAAGCTGGTCGCTCACGCGTTGGTCGTGTCGCGGATTAGGCCTCTTGCGAAGGAGATGATGTTTGCTGTAGGCTTTGTAGAGCGTAGGCTCGAGTGTTGTTGCTTCTCGAGGTGTAGGATGGCCTATAATTGATCTTGTAGGTGTAGGCCTGAGGTGCTGAATATATATCGTAGACGGTAGAGAAACTTGAAGGCTGACCTTGTAAACCGTAGGCCCGAAGTGATTCTGGTTGGGCTTCGAAGGATTGCTTCTGCAGGCGGTCTGTAGAAGGTCTTACTTGATGATAAATCGTAGGCCTTGAAGGAAGCAGCAGGCCGCTCCTCCGGCGGGCGGTTGACGTGATGAGATCTGCTCGAGGAGGTGGAAAGCGAGTGTGTGTGTGTGTGTGTGTGTGAGAGTGGAAGCTCGCTTTTGTACGTAGTTCCTGTGACGTAGGACTTCGCGCCAAATCTTAAGACGCCTTGCCCGCGCGTCCTTTTGTTGTTAAGGGCTCGCTTTTGGCGGCCTTTCGAAGAAAAACAAACGCTTCCTTGTTTTCTGATTCCTTGCCCACGTGTGCCTTCGAAGACTGTTTGATGAAAGCGTGGAAAGAAGAATTTGTCTGTCTACTTGTTGGTCTATTTCTGGTCGATCCGCTACATATATGTAAAATCATCGATGCATTTATAGTTTGAGTGTAAGTATGAAGAGTTAAACATCTTTTTACATAGAGCCCCATTCCGCCCATACGTCCATTTCAGGGTACGAGCAGCTAGCAGCAGTATTGCTAAGCAATTAGGGTGTCAAAATACTGACGAGGCTTTCATACGTGGTTCATCACCACTGAAAGCAACAATGCTCTGCGTTAGTCTAGATCCATATCTGTATTCATTTTATTGCAATTTTCGTTAGTTTGTATTGTAGATACCCCCAGTTATTATCAGTCCTGGTGCATGATTCTTCAGGGTCAAGATGCCCCGCAGGTTTGCGTTTCCTCCCTAAGGTAGCACAAATTTCCCTGTATCAATTCCAGTCACATTCAGTGGCGCGGCAAATATTCTGAAGTTGTGGATGCGAGATCCCGACCGTGTGTCCCTGCCATGATTGCCAAGAAAGCCCAGCGTACCTATGAATCCTTAGTTTTAAGAGGAAGTGTGCCGCTTTATATCACAGTTTTACCATGGTAAAATTTATTAAAGATAAAAAATATTGCAAATATTTAATAAACGTTTTCAATGTTCAAAAAAAAAAAAAGACACAAATCAAGCTAACGCGTATTTCAAAACTACCTATAGTTTGGGGAATGATCCGTGAGGAAGCAAATAGTAAAATTGTTAGGCGTCCTAATTCGTTTGAGCAACAAAAATGATAACACCATTTATCTGGAAGTGACACCCGTCAGTCTCTGAAAAGGCTGTTGTCTCCATATCAAAATGTGCTATCGAATATTTAATGAACTTTAATTCATCAGTAACTTTTAAGGTATCAATCCTCTATACCTCATCTGATATTGCGAGCAAGGCTGAAGGCCGAGCAAAATCATGGGTCAATTTGCCTCAAGATTTATGTAATGAGCCATCTTTGAGGCACATAAAATAAATTATTTCACCACTATTTCTGGTAACCCAAATAAAGCTTGTTTTCCTGGCGTAAAAAATTATTATTGCGGTATACTCGAAACAGTTTAAGAAGGGAGATGGCCTATTTTCATTCATGAAAGAGTATTATATCATCGCTAGTTAGTGTTACATTTTTGATCACTCGTTACACGCTCAAATTACGTATTTAGTCATGCCTGAATACGGAATATCATTGGTACGTACATCATTATTTTTTGGCATACATCATTAATGTTTAACTAGAAGCAGTACACCAAAAATGTAAATAGCTTATGGTTATTGTTGTTGTCGCGTGGTTCATGAATTACTTTGCGGAACCACGTCTTTTTAATCGTCTATATAATTAAGCTTTCCACGTGGGAACTCTTAGATTGACACGCACTATATTACAGGAAGAAACCACATGGCTAAACAATCAGATGTATTTGGAAAGGTATATATCTCGCGAGGAATTCTCAACTCCAATCAAATACACGCATTACCTCGCATGAACTCCCACATAAAATGTCGAACTGCGCTGTTTAGCACAACTTGAAACCTACTATGAAAAGTTAAACAAAAATCAAGAGACGTCAGCACAGAATTCATGCAAGCACTTTCTACCCCAATCTAACTAACACTTTAGTCAAAGGATTTTCATGGATTTCAACTGTTGCTCGCTAAACTGAATTCAAACTTGAAAGCGGCGAAATGTTGATATACTGTGTAAGTTCGGTCGTCGCCTCGACAAAATGTCTCTTAAGGGAGTTAACATCCAGTTTATCCAGCCTATTACTGTGCGCATGCACCTAGTGCAGAAAAGAAAAATAATAGCACGCACTTAGTGGTTATACAGATTAATTGTTAAGTAATACACTCATTTAGATAGGCTAATGGTATGCAAAATGGAACACAGCATGAAATATGAAGCCTATTGATAACAAAAATAATGCTCGTACGGTTGGTACAGTAAATGGCTTCGTAATACACTGATTAGATAGGCTAATAAGATATGCGACATGGAACACTGAATACATAATGCAAAGCCTGGCGCTAGGACAGTTTGCCTACGGACAGTTTGCCTACGGACAGTTTGCCTACTGGACAGTTTGCCTACTGGACATTATGCCTATGGACACCATGCCTATGTGGTATATTTATCCTTACCTTATTTAACTTATTTAACTTCAGATTCATGCAAAAGAATTAATTCAAAATTAAAATGTGTTGTTGCCCTTAATAGCATAAATGTCTGAAAATATATCAAGTAAGAAAGGGAAACAGAAGTTTTCACATAATGGATATTTGTATGTGTTTGATAAATGTAGCAAGCGCAACCCTTCGTTACTTTTTTGGCGGTGCGAGCAAAAGAGTCAGTGTATTATAAGGTGTGTATATATAATATGGGTACTTTTCCGTTATCTACCCCCTTGACGATTGGTTAGGTTAAGTCGTGATATTTTCGTTAAAACTAACGAAAATATCACGACTTAACCTAACCAATCGTCAAGGGCGTACAGTTGACCTAACCGGGCAGTGACGATTGGTTAGGTTAAGTTGTGATATTTTTGATAGTTTTAATGAAAATATCATGACTGAACCTAACCAATCGTCAATGGGGCAGATAACGGAAAAGTACCCATATTATATATACACCTTATAATACACTGACTCTTTTGCTCGCACCGCCAAAAAAGTAACGAAGGGTCGCGCTTGCTACATTTATAAAACACATACAAATATCCATTATGTGAAAACTTCTGTTTCCTTTTCTTACTTGATATATTTTCAGACATTTATGCTATTAAGGGCAACAACACATTTTAATTTTGAATTAATTCTTTTGCATGAATCTGAAGTTAAATAAGTTAAGTTAAATAAGGTAAGGATAAATATACCACATAGGCATGGTGTCCATAGGCAAACTGTCCAGTAGGCAAACTGTCCGTAGGCAAACTGTCCGGCCACGGCAAAGCCTATCGACAGCTGAAATAATGCCCGTACGGTTGTTACGGTAAATGGATTAGGACGTCAAGAATGAAATGCCTAAGAGATCACATAACCCGTAGGATGCTCAAGAAGTAAATTGTACAATTATCACAGTGACAGGTTGATACAAAATTACAGTATTTGATACAACACTAGCAATAGGCCTACTGCAGTCTTAACGGGAAAGTTAGTTTGAACGGTATAGAAAGCACTTTTAAGTATAGCCTAATCACGCCGCTGCCGTTACACTCTGTAGGCTTAGCGAGCATTGCTTAAGAACGAGGCACAGAGAGCTTACCGACAATGTTGAAATACCTCTGGAGATGGAAGAGATACTTAAAGGTTGACCTTGTAGATTGTAGGCCCGAAATGCTGAATACCTCGGGAGATGGAAGAGATACTTGAAGGTTAACCTTGTAGACTGTAGGCCCGAGGTGAAGTTGACCGTCCTGCGCTTCGCACGTCGAGGATGACCTTGAAGTCGATAGCGGGGCCTATGGTGAACTTGTTGAACGGGCGCCGATCGAATTGAGGTGAAGGATGAGTTAAGCCAGGGTCAGAAGGATCTCGCTTCAAGTGTTGATTCTCTTCGTATAGTGTTGAGATATTGCTTGAGGGACTGAGGCCGACTGAAGTCGAACGGCGCTGGGTTTCGAAAGATTGCGTCTGCAGGCGGTCGGTAGAAGGCCTTATTTGATGCTAGACCGGAGCCTTGAAGGAAACAGCAGGCCGCTCCCGGCAAAGCCGGAGAGCGGGTGGCTTGACGAGTGTTGCTGCTGACGAAGGCTGAGAGTGAGACGTGACAACCAAACGAGAAGTGAAGAGTGCAGTGGGTGTATCAGTGGACTCAGCTTTTTATAACCTCTTAGGACGCTAAGTTTCGCGGCCTTTCTGAGACGCCTACAAGCGTCCTGTTGTTTCTCTGTCCTTGACAAAACCACGTGTGTTCTTCGATTCTTGATGAGTTCAAGAAGTTTGAGAATGGTGGGGAAAAGAATTCCTTTGGCTGTTTTTTGTCTGTTTCTTTGTCTGTTATATATGATGAAAATAACCACGAAGGAAAAAGGAAACACAGAATGGTGCTCGAGCGCTTTCGTCCTCAGGAACACTGAGGATGTCATTAGACGAAATCGCTTGAGCACCATTCTGTTTCCTTTTTCCTCGTGGTTATTTTCATCATAAATATTATTCACGTGTTACTTTCTTGAAATAATTTTCATATATATATGTGTGTGTGTGTGTGTAACCTCACTGTAGTTCCGTGCGTTGTTCTCTCTTCACACAACGGTTAAGCTGGTGGCCCCGCCTCTAGGCCTGGCTTGGTGGAGGAGCGAGTTGCTCTCTTGCGCTCTCCACCGCACATAGCCAGGTACAACCGGCTCATTTGGTACCGTCCTGAGCCAGGCATCTAGTCTTCTTTTGAAGACTTCAACTTTGAGCCCTGTAACGTTTCTGAGGTCCTTTGGAAGCTGGTTAAAAAGTCTTGGCCCCCTGACAACCAAGCTATTTTCTTTCAGTGTTGAAGAGATCTCTTGTCGGGCCTTTAATTTGGAACACTATTTTCCAGAGTTGTTTGGATAGTAATTGGGTTTAGTTTGAGGTTTGATACCAGTTTCTCGATCATTTTCCATATGTAGATTATGGTGTACCTCTCTTCTTCTTTCCAGGAAGTACAGATTTACTTTACGTAGTCTTTCCCAGTAGTTGTTCTTTGCAGCCATCAATCTTAGCTGTGAATGTCTCTGAATTTCTTCAAGTTTATTAGTTTCTTCCTTTTTACATGGGGACGTCAAAACTGAGCAGTATTCAAGTTTTGGTATGATCAGTGTTTTCAGCAGGGGAATCATTACTGTCTTGTCCCTTCTTTTGAACGTTTTTAGTACCTGTCCCGCGACTCTTTTTGTTTATCGCTATCTGATTTTGTGTCTCGAATTTCGCATCATCGGTCATTATAATCCCCAAATCTATTGCTTTCGTGCTTCTCTGAATTTCCTGTCTATCTGGAGCATCTGTCCGAGTTCCTCATTTCTAGCATATCTCAAGAGCTGTCATTTCTCGGTGTTAAATGTCATGTTGTTGTCTTCTGACCATTTGTATATTTTGTATTTTGTTCGTGTCCCTCTGCAAAGCCTCCACCTCTTTTGCATCGCTGATTTTTCTGCTGATCTTTGTATCGTCTGCAAAGGATGTTATTATATTGTTACCTGTTTACTTCACTGTCTATGTCTGTTAGCATAATAATGAAAGGAGTGGGGCCAATACTGTTCCTTGTGGTACTGAGCTGCGTACTTCCGATTCTGATGATGATATACCTTGAAATTTGACGACCTGTAGACGTTCTCCGAAGAAGTTGTAGATCCATTTTCTCACTTTGCCTGTTATTCCCATTTGTTTAATTTTATGATCACATTTATCGAAAGCTTTAGCAAAGTCCGTGTATACATCGTAGTTTTCATTGCTTTCCAGTGCATCTAGGATATTGTTATAATGCGCTATACAGTAAGTTGTGATAGGCATGATCTTCCTGATCCGAATCCGCGCTGATTTTTGTTGAATCTTTCCAGTGTCTCTAAGAAGTCATAGATTTTCTCTCTAACTATTCTTTCAAATACTTTGACGAGATGGGACGTTAATGACTGGTCTGTAGTTCTTTGCTCGAGATCTATCCCCTCCTTTATATATAGGGACAATGTTTGCTCTTTTCAAGATGCTCTGTATTTCCCCAGAGTCTAGCGATCTTCTCCATATTCAGTATAAGGGTGTAGCTACTTAATTTTTACAGTTTTTAATCAATAATGCGTTCCATTTGTCCGGACCTGCAGCTGAATGTGATTTCACTTTTTCCATATATAGTTTGCGCTATATCTTCTGAGGTAAACTCAAAATTTGTTATACAATTTCCTTGCAATTTCTCTTCAAAGAATGCATCTATGTCAGGTCACTTTTTGGGGTAATGAAAACTGATTAGTACTGCGTTCTCAATGTTTCAGATATTTCTTTTAAATCGTCAGTTAGTTCATTATTTCCTTTCCTTCAGGGCCCAATAGTGGCGCGCGTTTTTGTTTCCATTTTCGCTTAAGTATAGAAGTATTTTGGATTTTCCTTTATTACTTCTATCGCCTTTTCCTCTTCCCTCTCTGTGTGACCCTTAATTATGGTTTGTATTTCCCTATCGATACTCTCCAGTTTTTCTTGTATTACTTTCCTAGTATTGTTGTCTCTGCAATTAGCTAACTTCGCCGCTACTCTGTTTTTGCTTATCTAACCAGTTCCTCTTTCCTTTTGGCTGTGCTTTCGGAGCATATTTTTCTAAAATTTCCAGCATCTTTTCCCCCATGGTTGTTAGCATTTCTTCAGTTGTTTTATTCTCTAAACCTGTTCTCCACTATTTGGACCATGTGTGATTGATTGCTTCCCAATTTAAAGTCTTGGAGTTAAAGTTAAAAGTCTTGTCCACACTGGTAGGAGGCTTCCATCTTCCAACTTCCAGGCTGAAGTGTCCACCGGATCTTCAACATCTACGTGCTCTTTGTCAGCCTGGAGCCATATTTTGGCCTGATAGTTTGCCCGTTTGGCGTGAAGCTCCAGGGCATCCTTTGTCGGTGGGAGCATTTCCAGAGTCTTCTTGGCCTTCCCAAAAAGGTGAACTCTGGCGTCATCAACTGTGTGTTGTTCCGGGGTGCCATACAAATGACGCACAAACTTCTCAACATCTGCGATATCCCCATCTCGACCAATGGTGTGCAGCAGGAGTGGGTGGTCACTGAACACCTTCCAACACTTCTTTTTTCCATGACCACTGAAGGACGAGACTGTGTTACACCCGGTAAAACGTGGAAGCTGACCAGGTTGTCCCTGACTGGGGGCGACAAACTCTTGAATACATCGTGCACGGGGTAGCATTTTCGGTTCTTGGCCGTTCCGCACAGCATCCACACTTCAGCGACCTTGGTGCAAACGAAGTGAATCGGCAGCACCATTACATCAGTATCTCTGCACACTACCAGTATTCGTTCATAGCCCGAGGACGCTGCCTCACATGAGTGAAGGATGAGCCTGGTGTCGCCTCTTCATGGTTGCTATGCAGTGGAACGTCATGTCCCCTGGTTGACCGTACTTCAGTGGCTTCAGAGAAGCCACCCCCTGTCACCAGCTGACATCTTTCTTGAAGATCTCTGCCCTTCTCAGTGATGACGTTAGACAGAAACAAGGCTAGGTCAGCCTTGTTTGTATCCAGGGCCATAAAGTTTTTCCACACTTCAGGCAGTGGAATTTGTGGGCCATCAATGGCTTTCCGAATCGGTTTCTTCTTGCTTGCACGCTTGGTCCTGGTAACTGCTTTGATCGATCCTTCCCTTGCGTACCGATCAAAGATGACATCAACTCTTGTTGTGTGTTCATTGAAATAACTCGTCACGGCCTTAAAGAACACTTCAGCATAGTCGCCGAATGTCCGACAGCCGCCAGGCTTGCCAAGAGCTTGGATGAGTGCATGGCCATCTATCATCACACAGGTCTTCAGATCAGAGGTTGGAACCTCTGAGCTTATGGTCTGCTGAGCCATCAGGATGTTCATCAGTTCAGACTTCGCTGTCGAATTCACCTCTCCTCCTGCCTTCGCCAGACTAAATGGGACTGGGGACAGTTCATGCTTCAAGACGTTGACCATCTCCACCATGCGACCTGCGGTCGCGGCATTCAGGAGCCGCTGTAGTAGCTTTCTGTCAGCTTTGATGGTCTTCTGCATGTTCTGCTTGGTGGAAACTGTAGCTTTGTATACATCAGCGAAGGTTTTCGACCGATGTTTCTTCATCGTTTCATGGAAGCCTACTATCTGTTCAATCAGTCTCTCCATGAAGCCGATTAAATGCTGCTTTCCTCGATCCTGAGCTGTCAGCAGATTCTCCACAACATCTGTGGGTGTATTATCTTTGGTTGCCAGTGAAACAAGTGGGATGTTAGTGGCGGCATCTGTATCTCCTGCTTCACTCACATGAACTCTGAAGACGTCAAACTGCTTCAACTGCTGACTAGCATCATCACATCATGAGCGTCGTATGTCGTATACGTGACCACGAGACAGGCCTACTGTCAAGTCTTTGCACAGCTTCGTCATGCACTCATTTTCAGGCTCTTGCTGCTCCTCTGACACCGCTTGTTTTCTAGTACGTCTCTCAAATGTCACCAAACATGCCAGATGATAGAAGCCTTCAACTGCAATCACATCACTCACCGCTGACAACGGTATGCTCATGACAGGGTCGTGTTTGGCACGCTGGATCAAGTCATCTGACTTCTCCATTGTCTCCACTCTGTGCAGTTTCTTTGTGGTCTTCTTTTGGCAAAACATGCAGAGGGTCCAGTCCAGACCCGGATCTAGGGGGGGGGGGCTATGTGGGCTGCAGCCACGGGCCCCGCACTTGAGGGGCTTCGTGCATTCAATATGCTTATGCAGCATCAGCTTGGAGAAGTTTTCCCCAATGTCTTAAATGCATACAGAATGTACTTGTCATTGATGGTGACCAATTGTACCGGCGAACGGAGTTTTTCTAAGTTAAAGCGACTGAAATGTTGCACACGTTCAACAATGAAGCAAAAGCGATTACAGTCACTGGCAATTCTCTATGTTGAACATGCTCTGGCCAAAGAAGTCGATTTTCGAAATAATATTAATGAATTTGCACAAAAAAAGGCTCGTCAGTTCAATCGGTTGCCAGCTCATAATCAGTAGGTAGGTGTGTATAAAATTATTAATTCAGGAAAATATAATATGTAAAATAAAGTAAAATATTTGTAAAGTAATATGTTTGTTCTGAAAACTAAATAAATAAAGTAAAGTAATATGTTTGTTCTGAAAACCTTTAATTTTCCTCGCAAACAAAGCTTATAATCCTTATATAATAAAAATTGTAGCCAAGGGGGGCCCAAAAAAAAATAATTAGCCACGGGCCCCCATTCTTCTAGATCTGGGCCTGGTCCAGTCAATCACTGGTGTTGAACGTCTACGCTTTGGGAGAAAAGCCTGAGAGCCTGCACTTCTTGTGGTCGCCGATGCACCCATGGTCTGCTGCTGACTTCGCAGCCTTTTGAGTTTGTCTTCAGAGGTGAATAAAGAGTAGCATGATTTATGCCACTTGAGTTCCAATGCATTGAAATCATCCTTGGAATGACTTTCCAGTCTTTGTAAAACATCAAGATAGTAGGTGTCTCCCAGGTTCTTTCTCTCATCGCCCACAGTCATAGTTCTTGCTTTTCCTTCTGCTGATGCTGTGCGCAGGTCACCAGCGCTGCTTTGGCAGAAGAAGCAACAATCCTCACTGACATCCTGACGTTTCCTCTTGCGCTTGATGACAGCTACAGGGTCCATTGCTGATGAGCTCCCTATCTGCAAAGACAAGTGGGAATGGCAGTATGTAGTAGCCACAGATATATTGAAACAATTCGAAACATACCTATCCTTTAGCAGTAGTAGTATTATTATTATTTTACCAGCTGGCACTGTCTGCACTCTTTTAATTGCATATACCAAACCAATGTCTGGCCAGCCAGTGCATTGAAAATATTCAACATGTGAAAGTATGCTATTACTTGTACTATGGTAGTAGTAGGCACATGCGTACCTCACCCAGCATGCTAAATGTAGTTTTAATGGAAATAAAGACATCCAGAGTCATAGTTACATTCAATTATTATCCATAAAATCACAAAAATATGCTTTGTG
Organism: Bathynomus jamesi; assembly: GCA_023014485.1. Lineage (NCBI taxonomy): Eukaryota > Metazoa > Arthropoda > Malacostraca > Isopoda > Cirolanidae > Bathynomus > Bathynomus jamesi. The sequence continues at coordinate 741,586 of JAJOZX010001505.1, forward strand.
CTAATGGTACATCTTTAAACACGTTGTTACATAGAGCCACCACTGAAATGCAAAAATTCGGAATTTTTCAGAATTTGACTTTTGTAACCTTGTATGGGACCTTCAAACCCAAAATTGACAGTGGCATCCACCCACATCTTGTTTGGCATCCTCAGTACTACTTATCTAAGGTGGGTGCCTGCTTTTAACAAAAAACGCCGTTAAGTTTTTTTCTAGAGGACTTTTAAATTTTTGGCCGGCCCACTATTCCGTGCGTTGGTCTCTTCACACGAAGGTCAAACTGGTGGCCCCGCCTCTAAAAACATATACGAGTGTGTATATATATATATATATATATATATATATATATATATATATATATAAATAACCACGAAGGAAAAAGGAAAAACAGAATGGTGCACAAGCGCTTCGTCTAATGACATCCTCAGGAACACTGAAATAAAAAAAAGTTCGAAACTATACATAGGTCACACAAAAAAAAAAATAGAAAAATAAAAATTGGAGGAGGAGCATTCAATTTTATAAGAAAAAGCTATCAGAGTTTTAGCACTTTGCCGCCCTTGTCTAAATCCGTTCTGAACAAATTCAAAACAACAGGATCAAGTGAAATAAGGCCCTGGCTAAGGTTGAAATTATCTGTAAGTTGAATAATAGCAGACTCAAGAATATTTCTATTAACAATGTTGCTTGAGTGAAACAAAATTGAAGCATTATTTCAATCAATTACAGTGGGATAACTCTGACAAATGGACGAAAAGGGCACTGGACGACTGTCCCGTTCTACGGAATATTGATGCTGTTTTACACGCGTGTGCAAATCCTTTCCCGTCCGTCCAATGTAAAAGGAATCACATTGTTTACAACCAATTTTATAGATAATGCCTGAATTATTGGTAGGGCTATTTTTTACTATATTTTTCACAATATTGTCATATGAAAATACTACATTAATATTCAAAAGTTTAAGTACATTAGCAATGCCTAAAAAGCCTGGGAAAAATGGAAGTACTAAAATATTCTTTGACAAAATACGAGGGTTATTATTCACACGATAGAAAGTTCGTTTTGCCTTGTTAAGGCAAAATTCCCAAAAAGCAGGTGGGTAACACAAATCACAAGCAACATTGTTAATAGAAATATTCTTGAGTCTGCTATTATTCAACTTACAAATAATTTCAACCTTAGCCAGGACCTTTTTTCGCTTGATCCTGTTGTTTTTAATTCGTTCAGAACGGATTTAGACAAGAGGAGCAAAGTGCTAAACCTCTGGTAGCTTTGCCTTATAAATTTGTATGCTCCTCCTCCAATTTTTATTTTTCTATTTTTTTTTTTTTTGTGAACTATATACAGTCTCAAACTTGTTATTTATTTCAGTGTTCCTGAGAGTGTCATTAGACGAAAGCGCTTGAGCACCATTCTGTTTCCTTTTTCCTTCGTGGTTATTTTCATCATAAATATTATTCACGTGTTACTTTGTGAAATAATTTTCATATATAGTATATATATATATATATATATATATATATATATTATATAATAATATATATAATATATATATATATAGATATGTTTATTGCCCGACCATTAGTCCATATGACAAATATTAATAATACGAACTGAGGTTAATTTATGCAGGAGTCTAAAAGATCTGTTGCATAGCGAATTTAGGGTTGTGCCAGAACCTTTTTTTATAATTTACCCAGAGTTGCTGTCCATATTATTACTGCAGAAAGTCCGAAAGAGAGTGTCTTTAGCTTCACAGAACCGGAAGTTCTTTAAAATCATATTCGCTTCAGCACAGAGGCTTCGACATTGTTTTCTTATATCTGAGTCATCACTCAAGGAGCTGAGGATAATTTGACCCAAATACTTAAATTCTTGTACTTCCTCTATTGCTTCACCTCTCATTCTGGAATTAATATCAGCTGGCTGATTCGAGCTTTTGGCAGGGGCGGATTTAGTTTAGGGGGGGATGGGGCGATCGGCCCCCCCAAACCATGAGGCCTCTAAACCTTAAAGGTAAAGAAAGTGAAAAAAGAAGGTCAGAAACATAAAGAAGAGGCGGTATAAAATTAGAGTGAATCATCTTATAAAAATAATCGCTGTTGCTTTCCTTTGGACAATTTTAGTAAGTGTATACATATATAAAGGAACGATAATAATGATGCTTATAATAGAATAGTAATGTAAAAGTTGTTGAGCTAATTTTATGCCTCACTGGAGCTTTCTCTCATCTTAAGGAACTGACTTTTTTGACCCTAAACAGATATCTTTCTGCATTCTTTATCGGCAAAACGAAAGTGTGATGATCGTTACCAGTTCCGTCACACCCAGTTGCCTGCCAGTGTATTATAACCTCAGGTTGTGGAAAGTGACCTCTCCCCAACCCAAATTGTGCTCTGGATCCGCCCCTGGCTTTTGGGATGGAATTGCATAACCTTAGTTTTTGTAAAATTAAAAGAGTATCATGTTTCGGCGAATATAATTCGCAGACTTTTAGCAGACAATCCATACCTTTAACAGGACTACTTATTAACATCATGTCATCCGCATAGATGTTATTTATACAACATCCTGTTGCCTCATTAAGTGAAGACATTAATCCATCAATATACACATTAAACAGCAGAGGAGAGAGCAGGGAGCCTTGCCTCACCCCGCAGGAGGGACCAGAACACTATAAAAGATTGATAGGTATACCAAAATTTAAATAAATTTAATATATACATGGGAACTTTCCTGTCCTCTAGTTTTTTATATAAAATATTATGGTTCACTCTGTCATATGCCTTACTTGTATCTAGAAAACAGCTGTAAGTAGTTGAATTACTGTCAGTGTATTAAATATAATTTTCTTTCTTGATCTGGTGGCTTTTCTGGCTATTAGAAAAATACAGTAAAAACTCTTATAGAAGCGTGGACTGGTGCCCTTCCCTACCATTAAAGTTTACGAGTAAACCAAGTCTCAACACGCTTCTGCAGAGTTTCATACACTTTCGTGGACTGAAGAAAATCAAGTTAGTCACTAAACTTAGAAAAGAATGTAGCCATCAAAATTTTTAGCTACGCATCGGAAGCTGTGATATTTAAAACAGTGTTACAAGTTGTATTTAAAATTTAACGGCTTCGTGAGTTTCAAGTAAAATCTGCGAAGCTGCATTTAAAATTTAAATGATTCGTAAGTTAATTGTAAATATTAACCTCAAACTCGCTTAAAATTTTGGAGAGATAAAGGTCCAATGAAATGATGAACCTTTTCTTGGATTTTGAACACCGGACTAAAACCGGATATTTGATGCTCATTAACATCATTAGATCCCGTGGCCAAGGCATTATCGTATTGCCGAATTTTATGTCCAATTTTAGTCTGCAACAAATCACTTAAATTTTAACTGCAACTTCACAGATTGTGAATAATTGGCTTGAATAAAAAAAAAAAAAATTGCTTTGAAATTTCGTCATTTTTAATAATGTTTGTCTGCAACAAATCGAGTACAAAGAAGGCCATTAGGAACTTTTACCTTCATGTTGCATTCTTCTTTGTCAAGAATAAAACGTGTTTCCTAAATAATATTCTGGATTATAATACCAAATATGACTGTACAAGAAATGTGTATTGCCCGAAAGGTAATAACAGCCTTCCTAGAAATTAGCAAAAATATCTAGTGCGGGTTTTTTTTGGCTAGTGTGTGTGTGTGTGTGCGCGTGTGTGTGTGTATAATTTACGAATGTATATTTACAAATGTGGCGGTCCGAATAAAAGTGATATTACAATAAAAATCCTGCAGTTAATCCTTTTTAAGTAGTGCCAATTTTTGAGTGAGTATTCAGTGAACACAGTCGTATGCAGTGGTGAAATAGCGGCGTTTGTTGAAATAAAGCAAATAAGATTAAAGCAACTTAATCTATACAATCTATTCCGAGTATTTTCTCTCGGAGGAAATCTAACTGCTTATCGAAAGGCAATATCCCTGTTATCCCCCGCGGTACACTCCAGGATACCAGTCAGTGAGAACCTACAGCGTGCCACATCCCTCATCCCCCACCCCACGGGATAACGGAAAAACTTTCCCTTCCTCATTTCTAAAGTCGAGTCAAATACCTCACTTAATAAATTACCATTTTGAGTTAATATTTCGAGCACAATCATTTACATACCATTAGAAACGTGGCAATGGTAAATCAATTCATACAACCCTGTGGATACTGTAAAAAAGAAACAGATGAATCAAAGTCGATCCGCTGCGATCTTTGCCAGACCTTAATCGAATTTCAATGACTGAAATGGAATGACGAAGAAATCTCGCTTATAACGGGCGCTAAACAGATGAACGGAATCAAGTTCTGCAAAAGCTGCATAACCGAAATAAACTCGTTTACGGTTTTTAAAGCAGAACGAGACTATGAGGTGAAGGCAAGAGAGCAGCTTATGAATAGTAAACAGAAAAGAAATACAGTGTGTCCGTAAAGTCATGGTGGGATTTTAAATAGCTATATTATTGCAACGAAACATGATAATGAGATGAAAAAAAGGCAAATTGAAGAACAACTCTAAAAGAATAACTTTATTTAACGTAGTTCGATATGGGCTCCTCTGGTAGCCCTGCAGACATCTAGGCGGTGATTCAATTCCAGCCACACACGCCCAAGAACATCAGGAGTGACGGATGCGATAGCTTCCGTGATTCGCTCGTGCGAGTGATGAATATCCCTAATGGGTACACTGTACACGCTTTGCTTGACGTAACCCCACAAATAAAAGTCCAAAGGTGTCAGGTCCGGAGAGCGTGGAGGCCATGGCTTCCATCCTCCTCTTCCTATCCATCTCTGTGGAAATTTTTCATTAAGGAATTCTCGAACAACGTTGGCATAATGCGGAGGAGCACCATCTTGCTGAAAGATGACATTATTGTCAATAAATTGGGGTACTGCAAAATGTTCCAACATAGCGAGGTAGTTGTGTGACGTCACAGTGGGTTCCGCGAAGAAAAATGGGCCAATCACTCGATCTCGTGCTAGAGCACACCACACATTAACTTTCGGGCTATTACGCTCATGTTCAACATAGGCATGTGGACAGCCTAGACTAACTACGAGATAAAGGTTAAGCTTAGCCTAGACTAACTACAAGATACAACTTTTAGAGTTGTTCTTCAATTTGGCATTGTTTCATCTCATTATCATGTTTCGTTGCAATAATATAGCTATTTAAAATCCCACCATGACTTTACGGACACACTGTAGAAGGAACGAAGATAGTACGAGAGGAAACTACGAAAAACGAACAGGAAAAGAAAACAGCAAAAGCAGAAATAATAGAAATAAAAGAAGCACCAACAAAGGAAACAGAGGCACAAAACCAAATCCAAAGTTTTCAAACAAAGGGCATTAGCAGCAATAGGAGAAAACAAGTAGACAAAGAAACCATAATGAAACCACCAAAAACAAAGGCCCCCCCAAGTAAAAATGGGGAAGAAAATATATGTAAATACTATGTGAAAGGAATATGCAGATATAAGGGAGGAGAATGTATTTACGAACACCCTCCTCTGTGCAACTACTTCTGCAATAATGGTCACTGCAAATTTGGTGAGAAATGCAAATTCTACCATCCGGATATTTGCAAGACCTACGCGACATATGGAACCTGCCAGTACAGGAGAAAATGCTACTACCATCATCTCCCGACAAGTTCAAAGGACAAGTTTCAAATAACAACAGAAGGAATGTGAGAAAAAAAATATGTACCCGAATAGCAAACAAAACACAAAGAGCACAAAATTTTTTCAACATCTCGGACACAATACGGCTGCTAAGTCTTGTACAGCACATGCAGCTGACACAGCTGGGAACCCTCGAGCCGGACCGCTACATGACAAGAAGCTACCAGAACAGGTAGGCGGGGACGGATCCATCTCGGAGGACCACAAGGCTACAAAACATGCGATATCAAAGGACAACGAACTTAAAATGCACAAGGGGCAATGCAAAACAAAGAACATAAACATTGTTCTGGCAAATATTCAAGGAATAAGACCGAACAGTTCTCTAAACAAAGTTTCGTACCTGAAAGGTTTTATGGACGAAACAAGGGCGGACATCGCATGCTTCACAGAAACACATCTTAAAGACTGCCAAGGAAACTGCGATAACTGCGAACACTGTATCGATAAGAAAGAATTGCATATCGATGGATTCAACTTACTAAGAGCGGATAGAACAGCGAGACGTAAAGGTGGCTGTGCTATTTATGTACTTGAGAGGCATATGACAGAGACGATAATAAGTAAATCCAACAGTTTCGTGGAAACCCTTGCACTGAAAATAGAGAAACTAAACGTGGTACTGATAGTCATCTATAGAACTCCAAACTCTCCAAATGAAAAATTTGCGGATGCCATTGATGATATCAGAACCCTAATAAAGTTCGTAAACTCTCCATCCCCTAATATAATACTCTGCGGAGATTTTAATTTCCCATTTATAAAATACAAAAAGGTGGGTAGAAATATATTTATACAGCAAGATAAGGGGGGGGGCCACAAGGGAGGACAGGAGCAAGCAAAAATGCTGATGGCTCTCAGAAACGAGTTTATGCTGACGCAGGAGATAACAGAAAATACCAGGAAAAATAATTGCCGAGATCTGGTATTCACAAATAACACGAACTTCATTGCGGATATAAAAATAACTCCAACTATTATCTCAGACCACAATATAATCGAGTTATCAACAAATATGGCGATAACTTTAAAAGACAATACACATACGGAAGGAAGAAGCAAATTTGGGGCTTTTAACTTAAACTCCAAGACCATAAATTGGGAAGAAATCAGATCACACATGGCCCAAATAGTGTGTAGAACAGTTTTCGAGAATAAAACAACTGAAGAAATGCTAACAACCTTGGAAGAAAAGCCGCTGAGAATTTTGGAAAAATATGCTCCGAAAGTACAGCCAAAAGGAAAGAGGAACTGGCTAGAGAGGCAAAAGAGAAGAATATTCCGCAAAAGAAAGAGAGTAGCGACGAAGTTAGCAAATTGCGGAGACAACAATGCCAGGAAAGTAATACAAGAAAAACGAGAGAATCGATTGGGAAATACAAACTCTGATAAAGGGCCATACAAAGAGGGAAGAGGAAAAGGCGGTAGAAGCAATAAAAGAAAATCCAAAATACTTCTACAGCTATGCGAAAAGGAAAACAAAAACGCGCGCTACTATTGGGCCCTTAAAGAAAGGAAATAATGAACTAACAGACGATCTAAAATAAGTATCTGAAACATTGAGAGCCCAGTATGACTCGGTCTTCAATACCCCAAAAAGTGACAAAGCGATACCTGACATAGATGCATTCTTCAACGAGAAATTGCAAGGAGAATGTATAACAGACTTTGATTTAACCCAGAAGATGTAGCGAGAGCTATAGGACAAATGAAATCACATTCAGCTCCAGGTCCGGACAAATGGAACGCACTATTAATTAAAAACTGTAAAAATGAAATAGCTACACCCTTATACTGGATATGGAGAAGATCCCTAGGCACTGGAGAAATACCAATCATCTTGAAAAGAGCAAACATCGTCCCTATATATAAAGGAGGGGATAGATCTCGAGCAAAGAACTATAGACCAGTGTCCTTGACGTTCCACCTCGCCAAAATATTTGAAAGAATAGTCAGAGAATCAGCACGGATTCCGATCAGGAAGATTATGCCTATCACAACTTATAGAGCATTATAACAATATCCTAGATGCACTTGAAGGCAATGAAAACTATGATGTCATACACACGGATTTTGTTAAAGCTTTCGACAAATGGATCATGGGATAAGAGCACATAAAATGAAATATATGGGAATAACAGGCAAAGTGGGAAAATGGATCTACAACTTCCTCAGAAAACGACTACAGGTGGTCAAAATTCAAGGTGTATCATCATCAGAATCAGAAGTACGCAGATCAGTACCACAAGGTACAGTACTGGCCCCACTCCTGTTCATTATCATGCTAACAAACATAGACAGTGGAGTAAACAGCAACAGTATAGTATTAGTAACATCCTTTGCGGACGATACAAAGATCAGCAGAAAAATCAGCGATGCAAACGAAGTAGAGGCCTTGCAGATGGACACAAACAAAATATACAAATGGTCAGAAGACATTTAACCGACATTTAACACCGAGAAATTCCAGCTCTTGAGATATGGTAGAAATGAGGAACTTAAACAGACTTCATATTATGCTCCAGATAGACAAGAAATTCAGAGAAGCACGAAAGCGGTCGACTTCGGGGTAATAATGACCGATGATGCCAAATTCGAGACACAAAATCAGATAGCAATAATCAAAGCAAAAAGAGTCGCGGGACAGGTACTAAGAATGTTCAAAAAGAGGGACAAGACAGTAATGATTTCCCTGCTGAGAACACTGATCATACTAAAACTTGAATACTACTCAGTTTTGACGTCCCCATATAAAAAGGAAGAAATTAATAAACTAGGACAAACGCAGAGACATTTCACAGCCAAGATTGATGGCTGCAAAGAACTCAAATACTGGGAAAGACTCCGTAAACTAAATCTGTACTCCATGGAAAGAAGAGAGAGGTATACTATAATCTACATATGGAAAATGATCGAAAAACTGGTGCCAAACCTCAAACTAAACTTAATTACCATCCAAACAACGCTGGAAAATAGGAAAGGCAGAATGTGTAGTGTTCCCAAATTAAAGGCCCGACAAGGGATCTCCTCAACTCTAAAGGAAAATAGCATGGTTGTTAGGGAGCCAAGAATTTTCAACCAGTTTCCAAAGAACCTCAGAAATATTACAGGGGTCAAAGTTGAAGTCTTCAAGAGAAGACTAGATGCCTGGCTCAAGACGGTACCAGATGAGCCGGGTGTACCTGGCTATGTACGGTGGAGAGCGCAAGAGAACAACTCGCTCCTCCACCAAGCCAGGCCTAGAGGCGGGGCCATCAGCTTGACTTTCGTGTGAAGAAATACCGACGCACGGAACACAAACAAGGTTAACAAGGTATATATATATATATATATATATACACACCTTGTTAACCTTGTTTGTGTGTAGGGAAAGAGGCATTGTAAGACCCATCGAAGCACCAATACGCAATAAAAACCATTCGATTCAGTTGGTTTTGTTTTTAAACAAAAAGGTTGTTGTTGTTGTTGGTTAGCCGATCAGCCCACCCTGATCGAGCAAGTCGGCGGCACGCGGGTAATCGATCGCCCTCTCAGGAGTGGACCAGAGTTTCAGCGCACTAGTAAGTGATGTTGTGTTGTGTTCTATATTGTGCTAGAGCGGTACAGTCTGTCATAATGTGTTCAATTGTTTGTGGTGTGTCCTGACACAGGTGGCAGGTTGTCGTCTGTGCAGTTGTCTAGTCTGTGTTTATATGTCCGTAAGTTGGGGTGATGTCCACATCGGAATCGTGCTAAGTTAACTCGATCCGATCTGCTCAGGCTGGTCTCTGACCTGTCAATGGGTGGCGGCTTCGCACCTACGACCACATTTGGACTGAGTCATGTCAGTGCTTTGTGGGTTAGGTGTGTGTGTGTGTGTGTTTTTCTGTACTGTGTGATGTCTGTGGGGGGTAGTATGGAATGGAGTATTTGGTTACAATGTCTCTCTGGTGTTACCTTAATGGTGCGAGGTGTTGGTGCATGATTGTATATGTAGTGGCAAGGGTGTTGTGGGTTAGTTGTCGTTGCTGCCATGAATTGTGTTCCCCTCATGTTTAAATGTTCCCTAATTTTCAGTATTTTTGTTTCTGTGTGCAGGTGTTCTATTGGTGTTGTTTGAGTACATCCTGTATTGTCTGAAAGGTGTTTATGTGTGTGTTTGAGATAATGGGTGCCCAGCATGGGCTAGCATTGTCCATAACAGCGAATATATTGTTTGTATATGAGTGATGTGGTTTCCTGCTGGTGTCTAAAATTTGTGCCTGTCAGTATCCTAAGCGTGTTAAATCTTGACGTACATTTGTTTTTAATGTCCTGAATGTGGTTTGCAAAAGATATGATGTGTTGTATGTGACACCAAGTATTTTGGTTCTGTGAGTGTGTGGAATGTTGGTGTTGTTTAGTGTAAGCTGTGGAGTTATCTGGTGTTCTTTTTTATTGCTTGTTAGCAAGGTGATGGTTGATTTTGTGGGCACTACTTTGAGTCTATTGTGTGTGAGCCAGTCTTGTATACTGTTTATGTATGTTTGTAGGTTATTTGTAGCGGTGTTGATGTTGTTGTGGGGTGGATGTTAGAGTGATGTCATCTGCATATGATGATAAGGTAAGCTTGTTATCTATGGGTGTTGGAATGTCTTGCATGTATAAGTTGAAGAGTGTTGGTGAGAGAACAGAGCCTTGAGGGACCCCGTTCGAAAAAAACTTGTTTTTGGATGACTTGCCATTAAATGTGATATGTATCTTCCAGAAAGATAGTTGCTGAGACGCCTTTTGGTGTAATTGTGCATGTTTGTGTTGAGTATTTTGTTTATGAGAGGGAAGCATGGGATAGCCTCAAATGCTTTACTAATGTCTATTGTTGCTGGTGCTAGTAGTGTACGTTGAGCTGGTCGTATGGAGTTGATGCCATCCATGATGTGCTGCGTGAGGTTAGTGAGTAATGTCGTGGTTGAGTGGTGAGGTCTGAATCCATGTTGAGTAGGCGATAGTAGTATGTGTGGTTTGGTGATTTGTAATATTAGTCTTTGTTACTTTGGAAGGTGTGCATAGTAAAGTAATGGGTCTATAGGAAGCTGGTTCTGTTGGATTTTTGTTTGGTTTGAGTAGTGTAATAATTTTACCTTGTTTCCATATGTCAGGAATAATACAGTGTTGGTATGAATATGTGCTGATGTTTGTGAGAGCTAGTATTCCCTGTGGGCCCAAGTGTTTAAGGTGTATGTTAGATATGTTGTCTGGTCCAGTAGCCTTCGAATTCTTAATGTTTTTGATGATCTTGGTGGTCTCGTCTGTATTGAAGAGTGTAATGATCGTGTCGAGTCTGTAGGTTTTCTTGTGTCTGGCGTTTTGTTTGTTTGCGTGTTTCTGGTTGTTTCTCTGTTTAAGTGGCTTATATTTGCGTCGTGATTAACCAGAATGTTAGCTTGTTGTGTATATGTTGGGATATTATTTTGGCTGTGACAGATAGCCGCGTGTGAGGTGTGAATGCCGCTGTTAGAGTGGGCAATGCTGTTTATAGTCTTGTATAGCCTGGATGTATCTGTGGAGTGGTTTAGTGTTGTTATGAATTTCCAAAATGTTTCTGTTTGTTTTTCTTTGAGTTTGTTGTTTATTTCTGTGTTGAGCTGTTGTATCTGCTGTTTTATGGCTTCTGTGTGTGGTGTTTGTGTGTTATATTTGAGGTTGTTACGTTGCCTTATGAGGTGGGCTATTTCTCTAGTGTAATTTGGGTTGTATTTCCTAATGTTTCCTTTGGGCATGTATTTGTTTGCATTATTGATGATCTGATTAAGTGTCTTAAGTGTTGTATTGATGTTTATGATGGGTACGCTGTTTAATGTGGTGAATTGTTTTTCAGTCTGTATTTTGTACTGTTCCCAATCAGCTTTCTTGTAATTTTTGTAAGTGTGCCTAAGGCTGTTGGGGAAGAGTGTAGGACGTGTTGTAATGATGATTAGCAGGTGGTCTGATGACAGTTGTTTTTCTCTTTCACCAGTGTGTATATGTTGCTAGTGAGGGGGAACAGAACGTTATGTCTGGGGAGGAGTTTGAGTATCCTGCTTGATGTGGTATGTTGTGTTCTTCTGTGTTGTTAAGAATGAAGAGGCTGTTTAGTTGTGTGGCTATGTTGGCGCCTCTGGTGTTGTTTTGGTTGTGCAGGTACCAACTAGTGTCTTTAGCGTTGGAGTCTCCTCCTAAGATGACATTAGTGAGAGAGGCCAGATTGTGTAACTGTGGATTCTAATTGGCTGGCACCTGGGGTGAACTATCTGGTGGGATGTAAATGCTGATGAGTGTGGCGTTGTGTTTTGCGCGTGTTTTAATGTTAACTGCCTGTATTTCTATCGTGTTATCTGCTTGGATTGTGGTTGTAATGTTTTGGGTGGCATCAGTGTAGCTAATGCTTTTACGTATGTAAGTGATGAGTCCACCCCCGTGACCCCCAATACGATCTTGACGGATCGCCGTGAAGTCAGGGATGGTGGGTGTTTTGTGTGTGCGTTTTAGTTTTGTTTCTCGTATAAGTGCTGTGTGAATGTTTTGTTTGTGTACGAATTGCCTAAGCTGCATGATTTTGTTTGTGAGGCCATCTACGTTGTACTGTAATATGTTAATATTATGCTTCTGCATGTGTCTCATGGTCTTATTGTTTCTATGTTTTTGTGTATGGTGATATGTGTAAGTTGTAGTGGGGCCTGGATTAGTCTTAATGTCGCCGGAGAGTAAGATTAGTCCGGGGAGTACGTCCGGCACGCAATTGCTCCCCGTAAATGAAAAAAATAGCACGCTGGTATAGGTCCGGCCCCGGGAGCTGATCGGCACTCTGACCGTGCAGACCGTCGACTGCCAGTCTGGCCAACCGTAGACTGCCCACTGCACGGAGATTTGAAGAGGTTTGGCCACCAACGCGTTCACGTCTTCCTGTTTGACAGAGGTAAAAGGTTATTGTAGCCTAATTAATGGCAGGCCTATATTTTCTATTGTTTATCTGCAGATTTTTAGCCTAATTAATGGCAGGCCTATATTTTCCATTGTTTATCTGCAGATTTTGGTATTTTCTTAATGGGGTGAAATTTTAAACGTCAGATAATTTGTACAATTTTTTATTCATAATAATTTATAAATAAGAAACTAAATACATTTTTTTATAAATAACACCTTGTAACTGTTTAACAGTAACAAATATTTAATGCCAAAAAAACAACTAATAAATAGTAGGAAATTAAAGACATTGTCATTGATGGTTTCTGCCCTTCTTGCTTGCATTCAGACCCCAAAACTGACCATGACTGAATATTAGTGGTTCTTAACCTTTTTAGGCTGCGACCCAAATTTTGGTTGCGGGGCTAGCTCAGCGACCCATGCCTTCAAACAGTTCACTCGTAATGGATAATAAAATAAATAATTAATGGTGAAATGATTAAGGATAACATAAATAAATGATAAATGACAATTTAATGACCCAATCAAAATGACTTGGCGACCCAGGGGTTAAGAACCACTGTTCTACATGAAGGGTCGGGAACTTGCGGCTTAGAACACCAATTCTTGCGACTCAAATTATAAATATATATCAAGTACTTGACTAATAATAAAGTTCAAAAGATATACAGGGTGTCCATAAAGTCACGCATCATAGGAACATAAGCACTGTCTATTTATTTTTAATCTAATTTAATCTAACCGAACTTAACTTTCTTAGCTCAGTTACATCCAAACATGACCATTAATAGCCCTCTGTAGCGTAATCTAGACCCCAAGGCGGCTATGCCCACGTGCCAGCGAAGCGCGCGTGCATAAATGCGTCGACGTACTACTGTTTACAAAGCCACCAGCGTCAACATGGCGTCCACACGACGAGGGCGTCTGCTTTCACTGCTGGAAAGCAGTGAAAGTGTTGTAGCTACTAGTAGGCCTAGCAAACAGCATCCCAAATACAAACGTAAGTGTGATTTAGGAGAATTTCACCATTTATAGGAAGAGGTAGGAGGTGCGCACAGACCCAAAAAAATCCCATGAATATCACAGAATGCTTCCATCAACATTTGATTATATTTAGGAAAGTATTCGTCCGCGCATTGTGTACTGTACAATAAATAGCCAAAGACCTATATCTGCAGAAGAATAAGTTAAGTGATTGAATGGTATAGTATTAGACGTGCTCGCGTCTTCATCGTTGGCACGTGGGACGTAGCCTTATAATATAGAGCAGTGGTTTCCAACCTTTTCACCACAAAGGACCCCTTTTATTTTTTTCCCACGGACCCCATGTTTTTGAAAGATTCCGTCTACCAAACAAACTGTTTTTATTGACTAATAATTAACTCGTTTTCTCATTTTTCACTATCAAATAAAGGACATATAAGAGAGTATGCAATTAAATGTACGATTTCCATTGGAGCCTCTCGAAATATTGAAAGCTCACGGACCCCCAGTACTACCTTCGCGGACCCCCAGGGGTCCGGGGACCCCAGGTTGGGAACCACTGATATAGAGCCTTTACATTAATAGTGGCCTAACCGGGCTTCATCAAAAAATTATTTGATTGTATATTGGTTATCAGAATGAAATAATGTTGATGGAACTGATCGAAAAAATAAATAAATAAATAAATCCACGGATTTGCTAACGGTAAAAACTAAATCACAGCCATTGAATACCCCACATAAACCATGACTTGAAGTAGTCCTTGATTTTCGTCAGTATATTCGTTTCAAAAGATTCCATTTTTAAAACTTTTTGTTTTGGGAAATATTTGCTTGGTGTGAAGGAAGCTTTCCATTGAAAACAGAAGGTAAAGAGGCAGAATTTGATGACTCCTGAGGAAAAAAAAAAGCATACATTACTTAAACTGTTTCCGTGTATTGGATCATATATATACAGTGGGGGGAAATAAGTATTCGTACACCTGCAAAATTGTTTTTCAATAAACTTACAATCAAACGAATTACTTCAAAGTTGAACAAAAAATGGCTATTGGCATACAATTAATATGTATTAAACGAACGAACCATAATTACGAATAAATAACTCTACAAATTAAATTTACGAAATTAGGTGGGGAAAAAAGTATTCGTGCAAATTAATTTTCATAACTTAATATTTAGTTGCGTAACCATTGTTGGCAATAACTGCTTGTAGACGTTTTCCGTAGGTTCCTACTAGTGCTTTGCAACTTTCTGTCGGAATTTTAGCCCACTCTTCTTTGCAAATAACCTTCAAATCGGCGATGTTCCTCGGGTTCCTCAAATGAATCTGCTTTTTTAATATTCGCCACAAGTTCTCAATCGGATTCAAATCAGGCGACTGGCTAGGCCACTGCAGCACCCTCACATTGTTCTGAGCGAACCACTCCCGAGTAAGTTTGGCAGTATGCTTCGGATCGTTATCTTGTTGGAAGCACCATTCATCTCCAAGCTCCAACTGTTGGACAGGGGCGAACAAATATTCTTCTAAAATATCGCGATACAGTGCTCCATTCATTGTTCCCTCTTTGACGTGAATTGCTCCAGTACCATTAGATGAAAAGCACCCCCATACCATGATGCTTCCGCCTCCGAACTTTACAGTAGGGATGGTGTTCTTGGATCAAGAGCGCATCATCTTTCCTCCACACATGACAAGCCGTGTTCCTTCCAAATAACTCTATTTTCGTTTCATCTGACCAAAGTACGGTATTCCAGAACTCTCTAGGCTTTTCTAAATGCTCACGGGCAAACTTCAAACGAGCATCTCTATGCATTTTCTTTAGTAGGGGTGTTTTCCTTGGACGGCGAGACTTCAGGTTAATCCTGTGTAGTTCATTACTGAGAGTCCGTTTAGTGACCGAAGTTCCTGCAGCCATTAATTCTTCTTGAATCTCCTTGCGAGTCGTCATAGGGTTTTCTTTAACTTTTCTTGCCATCCTTCTCCCAGCTCGGGGAGAAATGTTTCGAGAAGCACCAGTTCGAGGAAGGTTGTGAGTAGTACCCGTCTTCTTCCATTTCAAAATAACGGAGCCTATTGTACTGAATGGGATATTTAACCTCTTTGAAATGTCTCTGTAGCTCAACCCTTCATTGTGGAGCCTGATTATCTCATTTTTCTGTTCAACAGAGAGTTCCTTCGTCTTCGCCATGGCGACAACCTTCATGCATTAAGACTGAACAATGAATGAGAGCTGCAGGAAATGACGTCATCATAACGTGTCGCAGTGTTGGAACATTCCAGAAGACTCATGTAGATGCTAGAGACCTCTATTTGTCCTTTAAAGAACTTATATTTATGTAACTTTTCCTAAGTGTACGAATACTTTTTTCCCCACCTAATTTCGTAAATTTAATTTGTCGAGTTATTTATTCGTAATTTTGGTTCGTTCGTTTAATACATATTAATTGTATGCCAATAGCCATTTTTTGTTCAACTTTGAAGTAATTCGTTTGATTGAAAGTTTATTGAAAAACAATTTTGCAGGTGTACGAATACTTATTTCCCCCCACTGTATATATATATATATATACACACGGAAAATGAGTTTCCGCTGATTATGCCAAATACTTTCGCTAAAACTTGCAGTATTTGCTCTGCGACAGATCATGGAGAGATACAGAGAAGGGCAGAGGGAGCTTCACTTGATATTTATAGATCTGGAAAAGGCCTATGATAGGATACCTCGGCAGGAGGTATGGAGGTGCATGAGGGTAAGGGAGGTGCCCGAGAAGTATATAATGTTGGTGCAAGATATGTATATATGTAGGAGCAACAACGAGAATGCGAACTAGTGTTGGAGTGACGGAGGAGTTCCGAGTGAGTGTCAGGTTGCATCAGGCAATGCTGGGCAACCGCACACCAAATGGGAGGTTCGCACCCTCACTTCCGCACACCTCTAAGTTTTCGCACTTCCGCACAACTGCACCCGCACCCTATTTACATATATAAAGTTTTATCGCAAGGAAATATATAAGTTTCCATTAATATATTAATACTTTTATAAACTTTTATTTAATATTTAATTGTGAAAATAAAGTTTTAATACAATAAAGTAATTTTTTTGTTATGAGAGGTCAGAAAATTATGGGTGTGCGGACCAATCCGCACACCTTCCACACCCGCACCTCCGCACCTCCGCACACCCTTTCGCACCTCCGCACAGTGCGAATGTGCGGAGGTTTGGAAGGTGTGCGGAACTTGCCTAGCACTGGCATCAGGGTTCCGCTCTGAGCTCGTTTTTGTTTGATGTAGTTATGGATGTCGTCACAGAGGGAGTGAGAGAGGAGGCCCCGTGAAGCGTGTTATTTGCGGATGACATTGTTCTGTGTGCAGAAACCAGAGGCTTTAGAGGTAAAGTTGGAAAAATTGGAGAAGAATGCTCGAGGATCGAGGGTTGCGTATCAGTAGAACGAAAACAGAATATATGGTATGTGGGGCTGGTGAATATCAAGAGGCGAGTGTTGCTATTCAAGATCAGGTACTGAATAAGGTGCGGAAATTCAAGTATCTGGGCTCAGTGATGGAAGAAAATGGGGAGGTAATGGAAGAGATCAACCACAGGATAAAAGGAGGATGGAATAACTGGAGGAGGGCTTCGGGAGTGTTGTGTGATAGGAGGATGCCTATGAAGCTGAAAAGTAAAGTGTTTAAGGCAGTTGTGAGGCCTGTAATGTTGTATGGGGCAGAATCATGGCCAATGAAGAAGTGCCATGAGAGGAAAATGGAGATTGCTGAGGTGGATGTGCGGTGTAACTAGAAAAGACAGGATAAGGAACGACAGAGTCAGCGGGGTGGTGAAAGTTACGGGAATTTCAAAGAAGGCTCAAGAGAGAAGACTGGCATGGTATGGGCATGTAATGAGAAGAGACGAGAACTCCTCCTAACGGAGGAGATGGCGCAGGATAGGGCGGAGTGGAGGAGTAGTATCCTTAACAGCGACCCCATATAAATGGGACTAATAATGCTGCAGAAGAAGAAGAAGATTTTCGCTAAAACGTATAAAACCAAGCGTACACACAAACTTCAATAGTTTATTAATTAATGACACCAAACGTAGGTGAGTCTAATATTTTAACGCTACAATCAAAGGTATAAAGGAAATCACGATAAAATGTGACCTTTTCTGTACAAACTGATCTTTCAAATACAAATTAATTCATCAAGAAATTTGAATGGCTCAAAAGAACGATTCTCAGCAGTAATTATACAAGAATTCATAGTGACATTTTTTGTTATTACATATATATATATATATATATATATATATATATATATATATATATATATTTTATTTTTTTAAGTTCGGGAAGAACCGATTCGCCTCTATTTAAAGGGCATATCTCAGCGGAAAAACAAAGAAAAAGTGAGAGGAAAGACAGAGGAAAAAGAAAGGGTGGAGGGGACAGTCGAAGTGGAAAAAGACCAAGGATGACAAGGACTGCAGGGTCGAGCCCCATCATCCTTGGGTGCTAGGGCCGGGAGGGCGCACGTGAAACCTCCAGGAACAAGCACGTACAAACGAGCACAAAGAGCACTCAAGAGCACGAGCTTAGAACCCCCTTGCGGGATATATATATATATATATATATATATATATATATATATATATTGGAAACTGCCTTTAGCAAGTGTGCATGACGCTTTCCAGAACCTGAAATCTACCTGTTAAATATAATTAAATAATATAATATGTAATAATTATAATTATGTGGTAGATATGATTGCAACATTTTCATAATTTGACTCGTTTTCGAAAGAACTGCATTTTACAGACAAAATTAATTTCGATCCTAACCAGCTTTAAAATAAGAAAATCGCGAAGTAAATATTAACTCTTTAGTAATATATATATATATATATATATATATATATATATATATATATATATATATATATATGAGGTGAAACCGACAAATCACAGAAATAATTAAAACTAAAATTAATTGAAATTTTATATATATATATATATATATATATATAAAACACTTTGACCTTTGGTTAGCTTCGCCCGAATTGTTCATTCTGACGAAGGTCAAGCTTTTCACTCCACCTTAGACCTACAAGTTTAACGTGGAATCCGAACCACCCCCAACCAGCAGCCCAGCGTCTTAACCATTAGGCCACCCAGGGCACTCATTTACCTACCATTGGTAGATACCAACCACTTTATTGTGTGGAAGGATGAACAGCTGGGTTTTGCTGCGCGCCGGCTGCCGTCACCGCGTCTCGATCCCGGGGCCGATGGATTCGCAGTCAGCGACACTAACCACTACACCACCGAGACGCATATATATATATATATATATATATATATATATATTTCTGGCAATATCTATGCCTAAATGCCTAATCTCTAATATATCTTTAAACCCCCTACTCTCTGCTTTCTCTCGGGCTAACCTTAGAGTGGATCTTAGGGTCTTTGTTAGCCTTAGCTTCTGTAGATTTGTGTATATATATATATATAAATATATATATATATATATATATATATATATATCACAGGCGCCTCCTGCGCACACACTATAGTATATATTTCAAGTATAGGAAAGGTTTCACTGTCGTACACAAAGCATTATTCGGTACTTTTGCATTATCCTCCCAACACTAATTTTTTTTTATAATGGAAGGAAAATAAAGTACGTTAGCAAAACACTTGCGGCGGGCTGTTTTTAACCTAACCTAACCTAACCTAACCTAACCTAACCTAACCTAATCCCAACACTAATTTTTTTGTACCATAACCAAAACCAAACCAACATTATATAAAAAAATTAGTGTTGGGAGGATAATGCAAAAGAACCCATTATTCCGCCCATACACCCATTCAGTGTACGAGCAGCTCACAGTAGGACATAGAGGTTTAACCCTTTAACACCGACCGTTGCCTTATGGTAACATGAGCTTGACAATCGATTTTAAGCATTACGATCTGAATATTAGAGGTTATTTTGGCTTGGACAGGAAAAAACTTTTAAGTAAAAATTTCGTGACTCAGGCGTGAAAAAAATTAATGTACTGACGAGGCCTCTGTACGTGATTCATCATCACTGGCAGCAACAATGCCCCGTGCTATCAAAATCAATGTGTGGTCAAGTTCATAATTGTTCACGTGGATGCATCATTAATTTACATTGCAAAAACTCTTGGATCTATATGTGCATGCTTCATCAGGAGCAAGATGTACCACAAATTTCGGATTACCTGAAGATCAGGCTGGGGGCCCTGATTTTCAGGTGGGAAAAATTGGGGGCCTCGATCTTCAAGTGGCAAAATTTATTTTATTTTTGTTAAATTTTTAGGTTAAGGGAGTTAGGTGATCCATATATATATATATATATATATATATATATATATATATATATATACAGTATATGCCCGGTTAGGTCAAGTGAATGCCCGGTTAGGTCAACTGTATGCCCTTGACAATTGGTTAGGTTAAATTGTGATATTTTCTTACAACGAAAATATCACGACTTAACCTAACCACTCGTTAGGTCAACTGTACGCCCTTGACGATTGGTTAGGTTAAGTCGTGATAGTTTCGTTAGTTAGCCTTATAAGGCTAACTAATGAAGGCTGGGGGCCCTGATCTTCAGGTGATCCGTTACTACTACAAAATCTACTGTGGAAAGTAATTCAGAAAATAATTAGAAGGGCATATTATTAGTTTGACTAAAAGGAGAAAATAAGTTATTAAAAATTTGAAAATATACAAAAAGAGTCTTAATGCATTCTCGAATTTAGGTTCAAGATTCATTTGACCTAAATTTTAGGTTTTTAAGGCTTCATATCTTTGGAAATGATCTCTAAACCTAAATTTGAGTCACGTAAGAGATAAACGTTAAACATTAACGAATTTTGAACATTACTTCTTTGTGAGTAAGAAATAATTCATTAAGATGTTCGCCTAAATTGGGTCATATTCGCATGGCTGATGTATGATGTGGATGTAGGACAGTTAAGGTATAAAATATTGTTAAAATGTACTGTGCCTACAACGATCTTATAGTAAATGCGTATGGGCATGTTTATATAAATATGTTCAATAATGATAATAATGTTTGAGGGTCGTTGAATGTCCCCAGGGTAAGTTACCCTGTATTATTACTCGTTCAGCCATCTACGCTCTCTCCCTATGGCATTACGACATGGGAGAGCTCAAAAAAATATATATAAAATATTTGCGTGCAAAACCTCCTCTCAAATATTGATAACAAAATCATACTTTCCCCGGTGCTAGTGTCTCCGAGCAACTGATACAATAAGCAAACCAACTAAATGTACAAAAACTAAATGACTTCTACAAATTCAACATTATTATCAGTGTGTTTACGAAGTTATCAATAAAAATCACTATATTTCTCCCCACCCACAGCGTAATCATTCAGCATCAAACACGCCATCATCATAACGAGATTCCGCAGAGATTATATGCACAAACCAAACTGTACAATGGAAATTGCGGGCTTGCAAAGGAGCTGATCTGTGTAAAAAGAGGTTTCATGGTTAGATGTATTCGCGTATCTCTAAAGAAGTACTTTAAATAATGATGTAAGAATACATTGTATAATACACACACACACACACACACACACACACACACAAATACAGTGTATGCACAGTGATTATTATCTATACAATTATTACTGTATTTAAGCCGCGTATTGAAATGGACTACAATCATCTGATCTAATTTTCCCCAAATTTATTTATTTATTTTCTATTAAATATACTTAATTATTGTTCTATTTAGTTAAAAGATAGTAATTTTCCATGCAATAATTTTACACGATCAAAATTAATATAATTGTTTCAGATTATTATTATTATTATTATTATTATTATTATTATTATTAATGGAATAAAGATTTTTGGAGTCTTGCGCAATTATAGTGAATTTTATAGTGAATTTTAATATAGTGAAATTAAACAGTGACCTCTTTGGAATTTAGAGAAACGAGATGTCGTTATTGTTTGACTCGTGGCTCAAATCAGCTAATGAATAATGTAAACTTTGATAAAATAAATTTTACATTAATGATAATATTCAGTCATGCAGGACCAGTCACCCGGCCCGCCGTTGCAGGAGGGCCAGAAACTGGCACAGTACTCAGGCCAAACGAATACGGCCCATTGCATCAATTCTCGTATTATTATTATTATTATTATTATTACCATCGGAATTCGAACCCCTGACCTGTGTTTTCACTTCGCTTATAGGAAAAAGGTATTATCCACTGAGCAATGGAGGCTTGCCCAATACGTCTTTACTTCAATTTCCATTCTTCTGATGCAGATAAACAGGTTACCTGCCCAGTTTAGCCACATAAATGTCGATGGGTATTACTTCTGGCATGGCAATTTTTCAGGAGAAGTAGTACTTATAGGATGTTATCATGTGTGTGTGTGTGTGTGTGTGTATAATGTGATTGTTTTAAACAACTGACACTTTAAAAGGTTTGTATATTTTTATTAACTGAAAATAAGAACATGAAATATATTTTAAAAAATTTGCACGGTATTACAGTCGTTTTGCATTAGGAGTTGCATAGCCTAAGCCAGACTTTACAATAACAATGAGGTGCTTCAATTCTTACACGATACTTTCGACGGAAGAGTCCTGTCCAACGGATTTCCTGCGGTTTATGATAAAGGAGTATCATGGCCACCAACATAACCAGATCTAAACCCCTGTGACTTTTATTTGAGTGGTTATTTAAAAGATAGTTTAAACAGAATCCAAACATAATAGAAGAATTGAAAGTATCAATTGTACAAGAAACTTCTCAGATTTCAACAGATACTCTGTCCAGAGTATTGCAAAATTTTGTTGTTCGTGTTCAAAGAGTTAATGAGTTGATAGGACATCACATTTAGCATATTTTGCACTAGGGGGCTTATTCCCCATGTGTAAAGAGTGTACAGTAAAAATATAATTTTATTTTAGTTAATAAAACAAATCCAAACCTTTTAAAGTGTCATGTTTAAAAAAAAAACACTATATATATATATATATATTATATATATATATATATATATATATATATATATATATATATAAATAAATTAATATATATATACAGGGCGTCCCAAAAAAATGTATACACACTTTAAATACTTATAAAGGCAGTGTTTATTAAAATACATTTCATTTTCAAAATGTAATAGAATCTACAGACATTATTTAATTGTTTTGTCAACGCCTGTTTTCAAACTGACGTCCGTTCTGGTCCAGGCACTGCTGATAACGCGAAGCAATGGAATCGCAAACATCACGAAACATTTCGTTTGGTATTTGTGTGCATTCTCGTTCAATGGCTGCTCTCAATTCAGCGACTGTTGCAGGTTTTATAGCGTAGACTTTGTCTTTTAAGTATCCCCATAAAAAAAAGTCTAGTGGTGTGAGGTCTGGTGAACGCGGAGGGTATTCTACGAAACCCCTTCGTCCAATCCACATCCACATCGTGCCAAGTACCACTCGCAATACTCCACTCTTCGGTCCGGATCATCATCATCTTCATTAATAGCATGGACTAATCTTGGAATGTAACTTTTCCATTGACAGCGCTTCAAAATGCGTTGGACAGACGATTCTGAAATTCCGACCTCACGACTCGCTTGCCGCACAGATTTTCTTGGACTTTGGTGATACGTTTCCAGTACTCTTTCTTGCTTTGTGGGGCTTGTCGATGTCCGTGGTCTTCCGGAACGCTTCTTGTGGACATTCTGAACAGTTCCATCGGCTTCAAACTTATCTCTAATTCGAGTGATGGTAAGTCGCGTTGGTGGATCTGTTTGAAACTCCCTCCTAAACTGTCTTTGCACTTCAACTGCGTTTTCACACTTCCAGTAGCATTTTAGAATGAATTTCCTTTGTTCAAAGCTTAGTCTGACTGCCATTATTAATTCTAATGGGTTAACTTGGAAAGAAAGAAACATCAATTGAGCTATCAGCTGTTAAAGTGTGTATACATTTTTTTGGGACGCCCTATATATATATATATATATATATATATTATATATATATATATATATATATATATATATATATATATATATATAGAGGGCGTCCCAAAAAAATGTATACACACTTTAACAGCTGATAGCTCAATTGATGTTTCTTTCTTTCCAAGTTAAACCCATTAGAATATATATATATATATATATATATATATATATATATATATATATATATATATATATATATATATATATATATATGGGAATGAACTCAGAATGGTCCCCTGAGTTTTTTATGATACACACAGACAGTGCATGGAACAAGGAACTCTTCTGGGATAATTAAATCCACTATAGTCCGAATAAGTAATGGTAAATGGATCCTGTCTGCTTTGCAGATAGCTGGTGAGGGAAGCTATATTTATGGGACCTCTTTGCGAGTGACCCGTTGCCCACGTCGGGCTAGCATCATGAAAAAGAAAAACTATGGTATTTGTCATTTACCATTACTTATTCGGACTATAGTGGATTTAATTATCCCAGAAGAGTTCCTTGTTCCATGCATTGTCTGTGTGTATCATATATATATATATATATATATATATATATATATATATATATATAGTATATATAAATTTTGAAAACAGTATGTAGCGTGTAAAATGCATGTACATGTGTAGTGAAGCATAGCTGGACAAGTGTGTGTGTGTGTGTGTGTGTGTGTGTGTGTGTGTGAGCCTGCTGGACTACTTACAGGGTAGATGAGACACGGAAAAAGATCAGCTAAAGACCAATTGCGGTTGAATCGCGTGCCACCGAGCTCATAAAATTAACTTTCTTTTGTTCCTGCTACTTCTAATAAGGTCCCAAATATTATTTTAGTAAATTGAAAAAAAAACAACCACAACAGTGATAACATTCCTGTGGTTATGCTTAAGATTGCCAAAGATAAAAAATCAGTAATCCTAGCTTAAAAATTAGCATTCCTAAGTATTACTAAAGGCTTATTTTCTATCATTGCTGAAATTTAGTTGTGTAACACACTTATACATGAGCGATAATCCTACGCTAGCAACAAATTATTAATCGCTATTCATTATATGTGTTTAGTAAAATTTTTAAAAAATTGTAAAAAACTAGGCTATATCATTATCTAGAATCATATAATTTCTTATCACCGACTCACTACCGCTTCCGGCAAAAACAACAAAAACAAAAAAAAAAGAAGTTATTTTAAACCTTATGGAAAGTGTGCCACTACTGCTGCTAAAGAGGACAAAGAAATAATGATTTCTACCTTTATGGGCTTGACTAAGGTTTAATGTAAACTGCGTACAGAATTCATGGCAACTACAAGTTCGTCTGTGTGTCCTAAAAATGATGCTAAACTTAATTATAAACCTTATGTCATCGTTTATGTAATCATAATCAATTATATTTAATTAATTATATTTAAATATCTCATAATCATAATTACGATGTTTGTTTTATGTAATAATTAATCATAATAATTATAGTACCAGATCGTAACTACCTATATTTGAAATGATTTTATCTTATAATTAATCAGAGAGCCCAGTAAAGCCTAAAGTTTAAGGATCTACTCGGGTAGAATAAATAAATACATTTGTTCCATAAAAAATTATTGTAATATGTATTTTTACCAAGTAAAGATTTTATTATTTTTATTATTATTATTATTATTATTATTACTAGTGGTCTACCGATTAATCAGCATCAGCAGAATCGGCCAGTTTTGGTGCATCGGCATCGGCCAAATTTAGCCAGTCCTATTACCGATTCTCTGAAATTTAAAGCAAAACAGAATCTATATTTATAGAAAACTGGACATACCAGAAACACTATTTATGATAATTTATACCCATTTCAAAATATAATTGTATAAAATATATTTTACATTCACAAAAAAAAAAAAGCAAAGCCTAATAAGTTAAATTACCCATAAATTTACATTTTCTCTAGTAACCAGCTAGTCTCCTATTCTACATCAATAATAATTCTATATTGTACTTTATAATTTTTATATTAAATCATCTTACAGTTACGTAGCGAGGTTGGGTCGGGGGGGTCGAACGCCCCCCCTTGACAGGAAAGGTCCACTTTTGTAACCATAGTTATAACTTATGATGTAATATTATAATATATAACATCATTTAGTAAACTTGCATTATTTTTTTAAACTTAACTACTCCAAACCTCCCTCCGCAGTGACTAAGGTCGTTGAACCAAAAGGTCCGCCTTTCTACAATTTCGACCCCCCCCCCCCCCTCACTTGGGAAGATCTGATTACAGGATTGTCTTACTACGAGTATGTTGACTTTATTTTAAGTATTTTAATAATTTCATAAACCCTAATCGTATATCCATTATTTTTATTCAAATTGGTCACCAGCGGCTTGAAATTTTAATGAAAAATTTTGGTGTTGTATTGTTGAAGAAAGAAAATACGGGATCACCTGAAGATCCGTCACCCCAGCCTTTTCAACATAAGGAAAACCAATATAAATATTGGTATTCATTTCAAGAAATTAAAATAAAATAATTTTATCATTTTATCATTTTACTGAGTAATAAAACTATTTACCATTACTTTATAGCTACGGTATATGAGTAACAAATTCTGGTATTGTGTATTGTGGAGTGAGCTAAGCATTTAAACAAATTTGAAATTAAAAAAATATGAAGATTGAAAGTTTTTACATTAGATTAGTCAAATTTATGAAAGGAATTGATTTTTTGAAATCTAGGAAAAGAATCGGCATCGGCATCGGCTAAATTTTGGAATCGGTACATCATTACTTATTATTATTATTAAAATTCACATGCAGTAGAAGATATATGGTAGGAATGATGAATAACCTGGATAACTACATTATCTGAAGGTTGAAGATTTTGCATTAGATTGTACTGAGCACCTCCGGGAGGATCGAGACATTGTGGCTAACAAATATTTGTGAAGCTGATCATTTTGGAAGTAACTTATGCAGCAGCCAAAAGGATACGTTACAAACGCAATGTTTGGGGTCTAATACATAAATTATAAGTGTTCAAAATATAAATTAATAATATTATAAGTGTTTCGCGTTTAGGGAAATAATAATGAAAAAAAGTAAAATTATATTTAAAATAGCTGCCATTAAAATACGACACACGCAATTGGCGCTTTCGTGAAGCCCGTCAACGCTTTCAAATTGCAAAGTGAAAGCAAAAGAAGAAGAAATCAATGTCAATGAAACGCGAGTAGCCTCCAACACGGAACCAACACATAACTATAAAATGGCGTGATAGTCAGTTACAGTCAAAGTAACGAAAGACCAATATTAATGGAAGAAGATACGCTTTTTACACAAATTATAAACGATTAATTAAATTCGTAATTAAAAATTGTATAATATAAATGCAGTTAAAATTTGTCTTATAATTTTATTAATTAACGTCCGTAGCTCAGTTGGTAACACTGTTTTCGCTGTAAACTGAAGTGAAGATTGAGATCGGGTTTCGATCGAGGATGATGATGATGATAATGGTAATAATGCGAGATTTTGTTGGTTTTTTTAGGGGACCTACACGCAGCTTTAATTGGGATCCGAACCACGGGTCGCTACATTATTTGGACGCAGAGGGCGGTCCCCCATTCAACTACCGGTCAGACTCAGTATCGCTGAACTTCACTGATCGACGGGAAGCGGTGTTACTACATGACCACGGACGTAGCTTATGCTGGTAATAATAATAATAATAATATTAATAATACACAAGTTAGAGCAATGGGTCGCATTAGTTGACCTGAGCGCTGTGCCAATTTCTGTCCCTCTTCGCTTATCACTTATTAACTATGAGACTTATAACAAAAACTTTGTCAGAAACTATAGTATAAATAGTCAGTAACTCATATTTGATGATCCAATAATAATAATTATAGTTAAATAACTATATTTGTAGTATAACTTCTATATGAACTTTACAGAATTAAAGTTACAACACGATTAAAAGTGTAAAATTTATCATTACATTTTAAATGTAGTTATAAATTTGTGTTACAGTTTGTGTTACAGTTTGTACTGTATGTACGCCATATTCATTAATGTTTTTGATACGAGATGTTAATATACTGAGTCATAGGTAAAGAGAATAAAAACCTCACTTTTTTTTTTTTTACAAAGCATTGGTACACTCATATACCCATTCAGGGTACGAGTAGCTCGCAGCATTATTGCCAAGTTGAGGTTGCGCGTAATAACGAGGCTTCTGAACGTGGGTCATCACTATACAGTGGAAATAACAATATTTTGAGTTATTATAATCCAATGAAGAGTGAAATCACAACAATTTCCTTACTCGAGAGTCTTCGTTTCTTGAATGTATTGCAGATACTCCCGGTTTTATAGGTCAGGGTGAGTGATTAATCAGGATTAATCACTTTATCCTTTCGATATGGAGTTAAGATTCGTATTTCTTTTTTATTTGCTCAAAATTTTAAGGGTTTTCTCTACGAAATAGTGAGGTACTCCTTCTGCGGTTGTGATCTAGAAAGTAATTTCCCCCATCCTGCCGATTTATGTGGATTTGGTCAGTTTTGAGGTCCATAATTTCTAAATTACGAATTACAAGACTTTCTATTATCTCTCTTTTTTCAATTCTTAATAAGTTGTAATTTATCATTTCCTTTTATTTGTATCTTTTTCAAAATTTTCGTTGTAC
This sequence comes from Bathynomus jamesi, assembly GCA_023014485.1. Taxonomy (NCBI): domain Eukaryota; kingdom Metazoa; phylum Arthropoda; class Malacostraca; order Isopoda; family Cirolanidae; genus Bathynomus; species Bathynomus jamesi. The sequence goes on from JAJOZX010001505.1 coordinate 769,941, forward strand.
TTCACTATTTTCAAAATACGTTTTAGTTAAATGGTGTAAAGTCTGCGGGATCCTCCTCTTAGATACAAAAACTTGTTCAGAACATGAACTAATCCTTTCCATTCTCGCGACACCGCGAAAAAAACAACTTGGCCTTTGCTTTTTCCTCCTTCATGAGTAAATGATGATCGACGACGTTATGACATCGACGTTGATGAACAGATCGATATGAGTGGTAGCTGAAAATTCTGCCTGAAGGTAGTCTTTTGAGAATTGCGAGTTTCCGATGTATTTTTAATAATAGTATTTAGACATACAGACACGAAATGGAATTTGTAGTTTTTACCAAATATACGAGGTCTCAATAGACCACAGTTTGAACGTTGTGCCAGTCTCTGGCTCTCTTTTGCTGATAATTATTTATTAGAGGTTAAATGTTTTTAGTTTTTAAATTTTTTTACGCGCGGTTTTCAGTCTATTTGCTTTTATCGTAGATACTGCAAAATATGTATACAAACAGAGATGGGCAGTATCTTAGATACAAATTGTATCGTGCATCTATATTCTGAATAGAAATATAAAAGTACATTATACCTTGTATCTTTGATACAAATTTTCTGTATCTTGTATCTGAAAATGGTATATTTGATACAAGATACACTTTAGGAATCTGAATCCCCGTGACTTTTGAAATAAAAATTATGTATTTGCCAACTAATGGAAGTGCCAAATGTACGATAGCTAATTTCGAAGAGCAAGTATTATTGTGTGAACCGCAGTGGCATAGGGAAAATTATGGGAAACCTCTCTGTGGTCAAAACTCTCCAGTTTTCTAAGGGGTGGTAAACAATGATTGCCCCCCCCCTGCACAGATGAAACTAATAGAGATACAAAAAAACTGATTGTTGCATCTTTTAGACAATTTAATTCTGCGTCTAAACAAAACCACTCAATAGTTGGTGTTGCCTCCTTGTGCTTGGCGGACGGCTTGAAGTCGGCAAGGGTAGGGGCCTAGGGGGTGAGGAGAGACTCGAAAAGGTCATTCCGGCGGCAGAATCTTTAAGGATCCATTCTGAAAGACCGAGTGGAATCCCTAATGCTTGCTGAACCACCAGCCACCCGATTCTGCCGCCGGACCATGGAGCAGCACATCGAAATCCTCCGAAATCTTGAGTACGACACTGACCTTTTCGAGTCTCTCCTCACCTCCTACTCTTGCCGACTTGAAGCCGTCCGCCAAGCACAAGGAGGCAACACCAACTATTGAGTGGTTTTGTTTAGACGTAGAATTAAATTGCCTAAAAGATGCAACAATCAGTTTTTTTGTACCTCTATTAGTTTCATCTGTGCAGAGGGGGGGGGGGGGGGTCATTGTTTACCACCCCGTATATAAATATTTTACTCTAAATAACTGGAAAAAGGTACCTTGTTCTTTTATCGCCTCGACCATTATCGAGACTTAATAATTAATTAATTTAGTGGTGTAGCCAAGGGGAACATGGGTTTAAACCCTAGATCCTGTCCCAAAGCTGGATCCTATCCTAGCTGGTGAGGGAAGCTATATTTTGGGAACTCTCTGCGAGTGACCCGTTGCCCAATTATATAAAAGAAAAACTAGAGTATTTGTCATGTGTATATATATATATATATATTATATTTTAACTGCAAACAATACACAGTATAATTAATGTAAAGAACGACGCTTGTGTAGAAGAGTGTTCCGAACAAGATGAGGAGGGAGAACGAGCAAATGAAAAATGAGGTACCTCCCAGGAATCGAACCCGGGATCATCCAATTGCCGGTCGGATATGTTAACCACTACACCAAGGACCCCGATTAGTCGTTCTTTACATTAATTATACTGTGTGTTGTTTGCAGTTAAAATGTATATATGTACGGCATGCGAAGGTGCCCCCTCAGGGCATTTGATTCCGCTCGTATGTAGGAGAATTACGAGTACTGACTAATCGGGGTCCTTGGTGTAGTGGTTAACATATCCGACCGGAAAATGGATGATCCCGGGTTCGATTCCTGGGAGGTACCTCATTTTTCATTTGCTCGTTCTCCCTCCTCATCTTGTGCGGAACACTCTTCTACACACGCGTCGTTCTTTACATTAATTATATATATATATATATATATAGTATCATTTTAATATATTGCAAGACACTTATACATTAATTGGACTGCAGAATTTTAGTTCTCAAACAAAAACTTTGTAATGATATACAATTTAAAGTATTTTTCCGAGACTGAAATCCATGAAAGTGCACAGTATGTAATTTAGAAAAATTATTTTAGTACTTGTAGGTTATCTCCCTTCCCCCGGCCATCAATTTTGACAGAATATTTTCGTTAAAACTAACGAAAATATCACGACTTAACCTAACCAATTATCAAGGGCGTACAGTTGATCTATTATTAATTATAACATTGTTTGTTTCTGGAATAGTATTTACTATTTACTAATAGATCAACTGTACGCCCTTGATAATTAGTTAGGTTAAGTCGTGATATTTTCGTTAGTTTTAACGAAAATATTCTGTCAAAATTGATGCGGGGAGGGGGGGGGGGGATAACCAACAAATACCATTATTTTTTAAATTAAATAAGAAATAAAGCTTTCCCATAACGCAAATCGAGTACATAAGAATTACAGACGTACAAAAACGGAATAAGATCCAAAAGGAGTCATTAATTTACAGACACCCTGTACCTTAATGCGCTAATTTACTTTAATTAAATTGGCAGTAATTTCAAGATCTGTTTACAGGTAGGCTTTACTCACACGTGTTTTTTCCCAAAACCAGTTGCTACTGCTCTGACAAGAATTTTGCTTTGCCCACCGATGTAAGAAATCTTCAAGTCACGTATAAACAATAGTTTTTCCTGTATTCCTGTATTCCTGTATTCCTGTATATATATATATATATATATATATATATATATATATATATATATATTATATATATATGGATAATGAATATGCGATAGAAACACGTTCTTTGAAGAAGAACTACAAGGGAAAAATATAATGGACTTCGACTTTACGACGGATGATATTACACAAGCCATAGGGAAACTAAAAAACACTCAGCGGCACGACCGAATAAATGGAATGCCACACTAAACTGCAAGAATGCAATCGCTGAGCCCCTATACTGGATATGGAGACGATCACTAGACACGGAAGAAATACCGGGCATCCTGAAGAGCGTGAACATAGTCCCAATATATAAAGGAGATCGATCCGAGGTCAAAAACTATAGGCCAGTGTCGCTTACATCTCATCTCACTAAAATATTTGAAAGAATAGTTAGACAGAAAATCTATGACTTTTTGGAAACTCAGAAAAAATTCAACCAACACGGGTTTCGGTCAGGCAGATCATGCCTATCACAACTAATGGAACATTACAACAACGTTATTGATGCACTTGAAAGTAATGAAAACTATGATGTAATATACACAGACTTTACCAAAGCGTTCGACAAGTGTGACCATGGAATCATAATACATAAACTGAAATATATGGGAATAACAGGAACAGTAGGGAAATGGATATATAATTTCCTTAGTGAGCGGTGGCAAGTCGTTACAGTACAAGGAGTATTTTCATCAGAATCAGAGGTCCTCAGCTCAGTACCACAAGGAACAGTATTAGCTCCACTACTCTTCATAATCATGCTAACTGACATAGATGAGGACGTTAACAGAGACAGCACAGTAACATACTTTGCCGATGACACAAAGATCAGTAGAAAAATAAGAAACCCAGAAGAATACAGAATCTCTACAAATCGACATGAACAGAATCTACAAGTGGACGGAAGACAACAATATGAAGTTTAACCCTTTAAGGACTGAAAGTACAAACTGCTAACGTTTCAAATACAAGCATTCATAACTTAACCCTACAAAAAATTCAGGGCTAAAAGGGTTAACACTGACAAATTTCAGCTGTTACGGTATGGAAAAAGAAAAGACCTAAAATCCATGGAATATTATACCCCAAATGGACAGGAATTTCAGAGAAATTCTAGAGCAAAAGATTCAGGGGTTGTAATGACAGATGATGCGAAATTTGAAACCCAAAATAAGATAGCAGTAAACAGAGCAAAGAGAATAAGGGAGCAGATATTGAGAACCTTTAAACGAAGGGACAGGAATGTAATGATTCTTCTACTGAAAACCCTGATCATACCCAAATTGGAATACTGCTCGGTCCTAACATCCCCATATAAAAAAGAAGACATTAGACAGCTGGAAGGGATCCAGAGAAGCTTCATAGCCAAGATCACCGGATGCAAAGAACTAAATTACTGGGAAAGGTTACGCAAACTAGACCTATATTCACTGGAAAGGAGAAGAGAGAGATGCACCATTATTTACACTTGGAAAATAATGGAGAAACTAGTCCCTAATCTTACTCTGAACCCTTAACTCCCCAAACAACGGTGGAAAGTAGAAACGGTAGACTACGTCGTATTCCCAAATTAAAGGCGAGACAGGGAACATCCTCAACCCTGAAAGAAAATAGTTTTGTTGTGAGAGGATCAAAACTGTTTAATCAGCTGCCCAAACACCTAAGAAACACGAAGGGAGTTGCAGTGAACATCTTCAAAAGAAGATTAGACGCCTGGCTCAGAACAATCCCCGATGAGCCGGGCGTACGTGGCTATATGAGGTGGAGAGCACAAGAAACCAATTCACTACTTCACCAGGCCAACTCGAGAGGAGGGGACAAGCTTGACCTTCGCGAAATGAGGAATCATCGCGCGGAACCTTTGTAAGGTTGTAAGGTAAGGTGTGTGTGTGTATATATATATATATATATATATATATATATATATATATATATATATAAGTAGGAAAATGGATCTATAACTTCTTCAGAGAACGAATACAGGTCGTCAAAATTCAAGGTGTATCATCATCAGAATCAGAAGTACGCAGCTCAGTGCCACAAGGTACAGTGCTGGCCCCACTCCTGTTCATTATCATGCTAACAGACATAAACAATGGAGTTAGCAGCAACAGTATAGGAACATCATTTGCGGACGATACAAAGATCAGCAGAAAAATCAGCGAAGCAAATGAAGTGGAGGCCTTGCAGAGGGACACAAACAAAATATACAAATGGTCAGAAGACAACAATATGACATTTAACACAGAGAAATTTCAGCTCTTGAGATATGGTAGAACTGAGGAACTTAAACAGACTGCATATTATGCTCCAGATAGACCGGAAATTCAGAGAAGCACGAAAGCGGTCGACTTGGGGGTATTAATGACCAATGATGCCAAATTCGAGGCATAAAATCAGATAGCAAAAAACAAAGCAAAAAGAGTCGCGGGACAGGTACTAAGAACGTTCAAAAGGAGGGACAAGACAGTAATGATTCCCATGCTGAGAACACTGATCATACCAAAACTTGAATACTGCTCAGTTTTAACGTCCCCATATAAAAAGGAAGAAATTAATAAACTAGAAGAAACGCAGACACATTTCACAGCTAAGATTGATGGCTGCAAAGAACTCGACTATTGAGAAAGACTACGTAAACTAAATCTGTACTCCCTGGGAAGAAGAAAAGAGAGGTATATCGTAAACTACATAAGGAAAATGATCGAAAAACTGGTACCAAACCTGGTATATATATATTCATGAAGTTACCAGTCTTCCTTAAAGATGTATTTTTGTTAATCTTCACTAATATAATGAAAAAATGACGAAAATTGTGTTTGGTTTTTGGATTTTTATTCTCGTTTGGATAATTGGCGTAAAAATTTTATCGTGCAAACTTGGTTAAATTAATTATAGTAAACACAAACCTTTTGTTGAGAAAAATGGGTTAAAGTCCTGAAGTATAAATCAAATTGTAAAAAAAGAATTACTCGTCGTATTAAGTCATGCGGTGACGTAGAGATAATTTTCTGTAAAACCGGTTTCTCGAAGGCCGTTACACTTTCCTATACGAGTGATTACCCTCATTAAAGTTTTCTTACCTGTAATTTACGCTCTCGAGAAATATATAAGTAAAAAATTATAAACTTTTTTACTTTTAAAATTTGAATTTTTTACCTAAAGAAATTGATTTAAATGATTATCTCTGAGAAAGCTCTCTCTCTCTCTCTCTCTCTCTCTCTCTCTCTCTCTCTCTCTCTCTCTCTCTCTCTCTCTCTCTCTCTCATGAAGAAATGGCTAATCGACAGAAGTAAAAAACGCTAGAAAACGTAGAGTTACACCAATCTGAAAGTGCCATCATTTTTTTTCAAACTCAAATCACCAAAAATAAGTTTAGAAAACCATTTGTTCTCTCTAAAGAAGTTTTGTATCATTAAAAGACGTTATTATATCATTTGACGAGAAGCTTTGATACTTAAAAGAAGGAAAACTTTCCCAAAAATGCGTCCTCAAAGAGAAGTTATAAGTTGTAAATTTAGAACCTTTTATTTTGAATGTATTGGACACTGAGGATTGTCTTATTTTCGGATAAAAGTACTGAGGTTGTTATGGTAAGACTTAAGAGTATAAAGACGGCGAAAACAATTAAAGGGAACGAGCAAAATGAGAGAAAAGACAGTTTCAACTCTTCTCCTCCTATGCAAAATCTCAGCCAGATTGCTATTACAAAAGATAATGTTCTCGATATGTGGTCCAAACGATCTTGAAAATGGTATAATGATAAGAAGATTCGTATGTCAGCATGCGTTGTAGTGGTAGGAAAAGAGTTACAACGGCATATGAGGATAGGCAACTGGGACTTTTGTTAGCGAAAGATGTCGAAAAACTATCTGACCTCTCTAATCACTTAAGAACGACAACTGAAACCAGTCTCGGAGTGAACCGTTAGCAGGAGTCTAAATGAAAGTAGTCTGAAAGGATGCAAGGCCAGGAAGGGCCCTGGCTATCAAACACCAACAGGAAGAGGAGTCCACAAAAATTGAACCCCCGACGAAAGGGCAAGGGTGCTTTAATCCGACGAAAGCAACTTTGAAGTGAGCCATGCAAGAGATCATTATAATGAGAATTATGCCATTTTAATGTAATATATGTACATAATGCATAATGTGTATATACTGTATATGTCAGGTGAACCTTTGAAATTAAATAGTTCTGTATATCAGAGGGAAGATGTCGAAAATACTGTTTTCCTGAGCACAATCAAAACATATATTTAATATTATTCCCTTATAGTCCCTCGTATTTATTGTATGAGAACTATAACGTGAGGCGCGTTATACGTTTGGCAAAGGATAATAATACACGTATATATGGAATGAGTTTCACAATTAAAGAACAGGCCACATAATGTAGCTGACTGTGTCCGTCAGAGTAAAACAGCATAAATATGCAATTATGCATGTAAAACAACGAATAATTTGATAATACTCGTATATTGTTTAACCATGTGTAATAGTAAGGAACAGTAATAATAACTGGGGAAAGTTATAAAATGCTAGTAAAAGAATAAAGACATAACTCAGAGGAACATTCTAGAATGTGTATTCATATACTTCATGAATAATTTCAATAACACTTCGGGGACGCATAAAATGAACCATATCTCGTTAAAATATCTTTTTCCTTTATTACTTATTCAATTTTTGCTAATCCCTACTAACTATTTTGTTTACGCTGCGCAAAGGTATATATTTTCGGCTGCTTGCCTTTTTCCTTCATTCCCTGATGAGGTGTACTGTTGAATACACGAAAGACCTTGGAATCGCTTTTCATTTTTACATGTGAGTGTGCATTATATATATATATATATATCCACTGGAGGAGAATGTCGATACCAATCGACCAGGGAAGTACTTAGTGGGAGAGGGGTGACGTTAGGCAGAAGACACGGAGTGCTGGAATTCTCGTTTCCCCTGTCACTATCCTCCATAGCTGATCTTTTTCCGTGTCAAATCTACCTTGTGAATAGTCCAGAATGCTCTCAAAGACACACTTCTTCCTCTATTCTTCACTAATCACTTGCATCTTACACACTACACAAGCTTTTCAAAATTTATACACACACACACACACACACACACACACCTTGGTTTTGCTTCCGCCCGAATTGTTAATTCTGACGAAGGTCAAGCTTGTCACTCCACCTTAGACCTACAGTTTAACGTGGAATCCGAACCACACCCCACGACGGGCGGTCAGAAATTACAAAGTTCTCGCCCGGACTCGATCTCACGACCTCCCGATCAGCAGCCCAGCGTCTTAACTACTAGGTACCCAGGGTACCCAGTTATCTACCACCCGGGGTCGATGAATTCGTAGTCCGCAATGCTAACCACTACACCACCGAGGTGCAGTATATATATATATATATATATATATATATATATATATATATATAATATTTCAGACCAACAAAGATCCTAGGACCCACTCATGGCTGGTCTACCTAACCGTGTTTGTAATTGTGTATTGCGCATGTCTTCGTGGTGGCGGAGGGGACCTACAATTTTACGTGGGTTCCGAACCACAAAAACCTTAATTTTACTACCATAAATTATACCCAATCTATGAACATATGCATCTAATCGATTTTTAAACATATTTATAAACGTGCTACTAATTACTTCTACCGGCAAACTATTCCAACTACTTACTGTTCTATGCATACAAAAGTTTTTGGCAACTGTTGTCTCGAACCTTCTACTTGACAGCTTACACCCGTTATTTCTAGTTCTACTATATTGTGCTGTTCCGAAAAAGCTATCTCTATTTACGTTATCGAACCCATTCATAATTTTAAAAACCTCGGTTAGATCACCCCTTAGCCTCCTAGTCTCGAGTGTAGTCAACTTTAACAACTTAAGCTTATTCCCGTACGACTTTGACCTAAGCGACGGAATCATCTTAGTTGCTCGTCTTTGAACTCTTTCGATTTTGTCTATATCTTTGCGCATATGTAGTTTCCAAAATTGGATCGCGTACTCCAAATGGGGCCTAACTAATGATTTATAACGAGGAACAATAATATCGAGCGATTTGTACTCAAAATTCCGAGCTATAAAACCTAGTACTTTGTTCGTCTTATTGACCGCTGCTGTACTTTGTTTCGCTACTTTCAAATCACCAGTGACTATAACTCCTAAATCTTTTACCTGATTCACGCTTGCCAACTTCCCTGACATACTATACGCAAAATTACCATCACGCGAACCTATATGTAAAATTTTGCACTTATCAACATTAAATCTCATTTGTCATGTGACCAACCAATCAATGATTTTATTCAGATCTTCCAGGATTTTACCTCTATTCTTCGTCATTTATCACCCTATCACCCAACTTCGTGTCATCCGCAAACTTTGAAACTGTACTGATTAGAGGCCGACATCTAAATCGTTAATATACAGTATGTAAGAAAAAGCAAGGGGTCCAATACAGAACCCTGAGGAACGCCGCTTGCTACATTAGCCCAAGAAGACCACTCCATCAACGACCACCCTCTGTTTCCTACCTCGCAACCACTCTGCTATCCAGTTTATTACTACGCCCCTGATTCCATGAGCCTTAGTCTTTTCAACGAGTCTTTTGTGCGGTACGGTGTCAAACGCTTTTTGAAAATCTAAATATACTACATCTACCGCCCATGACTATCGTAAACTTCAACCACGCTTCGAAAAAATTCTTAAAGATTAGTTAAGCAAGATTTGTTTCGCCTAAAATTGTGCTGCGTATTTCTAAACAAGTCATGCATTTTTAAGTGTTCGACTATACGATCCCTAATTATCGATTCCAGTAGCTTACCTACAACAGACGTTAAACTGATTGGCCTATAATTTCCCACCGCACCTTCATTGCTTTTTTTAAAAATAGGCGTTACATTTGCTAACTTGAAATTATCTGGTACGCACCGCTCAGAAATAGACGCATTAAAAATCTTTGTTAGCGGCACAACAATGCTTTCTTTTAATTCGTTTAGTTGTATGGGATATATGGAATCCGGCCCCGGTGATTTAAGCATTTTCATTTTGCAAATATAGTGCAGTACCTCCCTTTCACTCACCACAATATTAGCTAAGGTATTATCATTATCGAAAGGTAATTAACTGCGTGTTTGCAGTTAAATGTATATAATGTTACGGCATGCGGGAGGTGCCCCCTTGGGGCATTGGTTTCTGCGCGTATGTAGAAGAATTACGGCATTTGAATGAGTGAGGCCCATGGTGTAATGGTTATCATATCTGACCGGCAATCGGAAGATCCCGGGTTCGATTCCCGGGTGCTTACCTCATTTTTTCATTTGTTTCGTTCTCTCTCTCTCATCTTGCGCGGAATATCTCCTATACAAGCGTCGTTCTTTACGTTAATTATACTGCGTGTTTGCAGTTATATATATATATATATATTATATATATATATATATGATACACACAGACTGTGCATGGAACAAGGAACTCTTCTAGGAAAATTAAATCCACTATAGTCCGAATAAGTAATGATAAATGACAAACACTATAGTTTTTTCTTTTTCATGATGTTAGCCCAACGAGGGCAACGGGCCACTCGCAAAGAGGTCCCAAAAATATAGCTTCCCTCACCAGCTATCTGCGAAGCAGATAGGATCCAGCTTTGGGACAGGATCTAGGCGGGGCTAGGCTGCTTTAACCCCCAGATCCTGTCCCAAAGCTGGATCCTATCTGCTTCGCAGACAGCTGGTGATGGAAGCTGTATTTTTGGGACCTCTTTGCGAGTGGCCCTTTGCCCTCGTTGGGCTAACATCATGAAAAAGAAAAAACTATAGTGTTTGTCATTTACCATTACTTATTCGGACTATAGTGGATTTAATTTTCCTAGAAGAGTTCCTTGTTCCATGCACGGTCTGTGTGTATCATAAAAAACCCAGGGAACCATTCTGAGTTCATTCCCATATATATATATATATATATATATATATATATATATATATATATATAAGCTTGACCTTCGTGAAATGAGGAATCATCGCACGGAACATATGAAAGGTTAAACGGCATTGTCACCTTTGGAGACCTTGATTTCGACTTTCTCTTTCTTATAAGGTGGGGCATGCTTGCGGACGCCCACACTTGGCCCCTCCTTTCTACACACACACACACACACACACACACACACACCACACACACATATACAGTATGTTATAATGTTATACTGTTTCAGACCAACAAAGACCCTAGGATCCACTCATGGCTGGTCTACCTGTGTTCGTAATTGTGTATTGTGCATGTCCTCCGTGGTGGCGGAGGGGACCTACAATTTTACGTGGGTTCCGAACCTCAAGGAACATAAGAACATAAGAAATTTTTATAGTGGGCACACTAGGGGCCACTTCGGCCCATCGAGGTGGTTCCACTACGTAAAAATTATTTTGAAAGAATCAATTGTATCTGAAGTCACCACTTCTTCTGTCAGACTGTCCCAAAACTTAATTACTCTGTTTGTAAAACTATGTTTTCTTAAATTTGTTCTACATCTTGGCTTAAATAATTTCATACTATGACCTCTAGTCCGGTTATCGTGATCTTAATGAAAAGAGAATCAAAATCTATCTTATCCAACCCTTAATTTTACTACCTTAAACTATACCCAAACTATCAACATACGCGTCTAATCGATTTTTAAACATGTTTATAGACGTGCTACTAATTACTTCTACCGGCAAACTATTCCACCTATTTACTACTCTATGCGTAAAAAAGTTTTTCGCCAACTGTTGTCTCGAACCTTCTACTTGTCAGTTTACACCCGTTATTTCTAGTCTGTCTATATATATATATATATATATATATATATATATATATATATATAATATATATATATATATATATTATATATATATCTTACATCCTACATCAATCCGCACTTACTCTGAGGTAGCAAATACGTTTCGTTATGAATCATACTATTTAAGTAATGCAGCTTGGAGTGGTAATCATTTCTGTAATTTATTTCTTTCACAACCTTTATTCTGAAAGAAGAAATATTAATAATAATAATAATAATATTAATAATAGCGAAAACTGTATGATGCATATAAGAGGATCCTCGAAGCTGTTTGAAATGTTTTGTTATATTCAAACTACTGCGTATCTTATCATCCCGAGAATGGTCAAAATGTGCTTCATTTCAACTCACATATTTTTGTCAGATCGTTTCGACTGCAAAACCATTGAATTCGACAGAGATGATGAAAACACCACAAAGGCTGCAACCACCAAAATCTGTAACAAATACGAAGATGAAAGAAACGGAATTCCAAAAACATTATGTCTGCATGTATATATATATATGTATATGTATATATATATGTAAAGAACGACGCTTGTGTAGAAGAACGTTCCGCACAAGATGAGGAGGGAGAACGAACAAATGAAAAATGAGGTAACCACCCGGGAATCGAACCCGGAATCTTCCGATTGCCGGTCAGATATGCTATCCACTACACCATGGGCCTCGATTAATCAGAAGTGTGTGTGTGTGTGTCCATTTGATGACTGAAAAATTAAAGATTTTTTATCAAACGAATACAGTTTTACAATTTTTGATTTTACAATAATTTTAATATAAAATAAATACTGTAACTGTAAAACTGGACTTTTTTTTTTTAGTTTGACCCCTAAGCTTTTGGCTCTACTGGGCTCCTAATTAAAGATAAAACATCGCTTCACAAATAGTTATTATTAGTAATATACTATCATGGATAAGAATTGTTAACTATTCTCAAATACATTCAATGAACTAAAAATTGAAAATTAGAGAATGAATTTAAATCACTGTGACGTCACTAAAGTCATTGTGAAAATATTTATTTTTTATTTATTTATATTTATTTACATTTCTGAACTCTCTAACTGCACGCCTCTTCCTTTAAGGAGAGCACCCAGTACCAGACTTTCTATTCTATTCTATCCTCTTCTGTCCAACTATCTAATGCGAGGGTTAATCGGTATTTTCAGTCTTCCATCTACTCAACCGGTCAACCCTGGAACAATCTTCCACAATCCATCTTTCCTCCTGTCTATGACCTCCCATCTTTCAAACGCAGATTGTCTAGGCATCTCGAAAACCCCGGACCTTGATTTTGGCTCTCTTCTTCTTCTTCTATGGGAGGGGAGCATTTGCCCTTGGCTCCTCCTTCCGCATAAAAAGAATTTTACAAAATTTATAAAATAAATATTACAATATTGAAATATTTTTCTTGTTACAATAAAACGATAATACGAATAATACTATTTATTTTATATAAATAGATTATCTTTTTTATATAATTTGACCCTTAATACATGATTACCTAAGTCAAATTCAAATTATGATTAATACACAAATGAACTAATAGTGGAAATACATCATATATTAAATCTTAAATTATTAATATTATTATTATTATTATTATATATGATAGATATGAAACAAATAGAGACAAGGTCATTATTATTGAAGATATGATACCACTTAGGAAAGAATTCAATGTTAGACAAGACTATTAAAGAAGTAAATGTATCATACATTTAATTCTAAATTAGAAACGATGGAGTAATTATCAGACATTTAATGTTAGATTTTTAATAGTATTCCGTTATTGATCGAGATTTCAACTTGTTTTTAAACGAGTTAACGGATCTTTTTTTTTGTTGGTTGATGTCACCAAAGGTTTATAATATATACAACCGCATTTGGAATACACGAAACTTCTTACAGAGTATATTTTTTTATAATTTTTACTATCTTACACCCAAAAAAAACTTGATTGAATTCGATTTTAAACAGGGTGGACGAAAAAAAAACACGATTTTGACGTTAAACTTGAAATATGTCGTATTTCTATTTTTCTCTTTCATTCAAGTGATAAGTTTTCATGATGTTAATTTGAAATTTTCTTTAAAAACAAAAACAAAAAATCACCTGAAAATCAGGGGCCCCCCCCCAGTCTTCTTTAGTTAGCTTTATAAGGCTAACTAACGAAAATATCACGACCTAACCTAACCAATCGTTAGGTCAACTGTACGCCCTTGACGATTAGTTAGGTTAGGTCGTGATATTTTCGTTAGTTAACCTTATAAAGCTAACTAAATAAGGCTGGGGGGCCCTGATCTTCAGGTGATCCAAAACAAATTTCGTTGCATGCAGCTTTTAACAAATAAAATTCGCGTGCATTACTTTCCCTTATAATTATTATTATTATTATTATAATAATTACGGGATAATTAATTTTTTGCGAGTTATCATTCGTTCTTTATAATTCTCATTTATTCTCGTTCTTAGTTATTCTGTTAATTCTCATTTTTTTAAATTTTAATTTATTTTTCAATTCTCATTTCTCGTCCTCATTTATTCTCTCATTGTGATTTCTTGTCCATTTATCCTATTCTTAATTCTCATTGATTCTCCTTCATTCTCATTTATTGTCCTTAATCTCATTTATTTTCTTTAATTCATTGTAATTATTTACACAATTTACATTTTACGGATCGGATCAGAAGAAACTAATATCTTTTTACAAAGAATTTAAACGTTTTAAATTGGGCAAATTTCCTCTATTTACGGGTTATAAATTCGACAAATAGAATCCAAATTAAATGGATAAACCAAATGACTTTTCAGTTAATGACGGAGAAATAATTGAGAGGGAGGAAAATATCTAAAGTATATTATTTAAATTGTTCCCAAAATGTGTATTTAATGAAACTATGATAAAGTAAATTATAAATGACTAATTAAAATTTCTCAATTTATTCCAATTACAGTATTTGCTTTATGCAAAAATATGTATTTCATTTTCACTGGAAAATTACACTTTCTATACGAAAATAATTAATAATTAAATTTCTTATGTACTGAGTTTATATTAATTTTTCTATTTTAAATAATAGAAAATCATTATACACATGTATTTGTAGACTAACTCGCAAATCATAACTTTACAAGGACCTCGCTAAACTTTTGTAATAATACAAGGTGGGTTTTTTATACCACCTTATTTAACCCATTAAAAATGATGAAGTTGTTATTTTGCTCAAATGTTTCTTGAGTGGAAAGCTTATAATTAACGTTTTTACTAGTTCATCCACGTCGAAATAATGGTGAAATGTAGCAGCTCCTACTTCAGTAAACGTGCGTAGTGAAGCATTGTCATACACGTAACATGCCTGATGGCACATTTGTGGCTTTTTTTTTGCATCTTTAAAAGTATGTGCAGAATGTATTCGAATAGGTTCTATTTTTTTTTTTTAATGTACAGGGTGTCCGCAATGTCTTGTCACCCGAGTAAAATACTAACTGATTTTAGTTTTTCTTTTAGACCCATTTGAAATGTGTGGTAGTAGCAACTATACAATTGAACAACGGATATTGGCTAGTACCTGGGTCCATGAGCGACCACGACTAGGTACTACCCAATATGCATTGTTCAATCGTATTGTTGCTGTAATCACATATTTTAAATGTATCTGAAAGAAAAACGAAAATCAGTTAGTATTTTACTGGGATGACAAGACATTGTGGACACCCTGTAAATCCACAATTATGAGGGTGATAAGCCCGCAGAAAGAGGTGGCTATAATTAATTCAAAATACTCGGGCACCTAAATGCATCTTCACGTCACTTATCTTACAGCAAAAAATTAATAGGATCACCTGAAGATCAGGGCCCCCAGCCTTCTTTAGTTAGCCTTATAAGGCTAACTAACGAAAATATCACGACCTAACCTAACCAATCGTTAGGTCAACTGTACGCCCTTGACGATTGATTAGGTTAGGTAGTTATATTTTCGTTAGTTAGCCTTATAAAGCTAACTAAAGAAGGCTGGGGGCCCTGATCTTCAGGTGATCCAATTAATATTACTCTTAAATTAGAGATTATTAGTCTCAAAATAGGGAGGAGTTAATTTTCAAACATTATATTTTAAAATATAAATATATTTATTAAATATAACTAAGTGTAGTTGAAAATTTATCTTCCGACCTTTTTCCTCGCTCGTCTGAGTACATTGGAAGATACATTCAAAATTTTCCAAGTATTAATAATATGTATTCTAGACATTATTGATTACAGTGTTCATATTGACTGTAGGCTGACCATACGTACCGTTTTGAACGGGACAGTACCGTTTGTTTTATATTTCCTGGCCATCCCGTCGTTTTAATAAATATGTCAATTTTGTCCCGTTTATGTACTTACTTTTTCATGAATACAGAATATTACATAACCCCCGTCCCTTTTTTGCCATCCCAATGTCCCGTTTTTGTCTCAAGGAAATATGGTCAGCCTAATATTGAGGGATTAAAGTTTAGCTGGAGATTAATTTTACAGCATTTTCAAGACGTATGACGTATAACTACAAGTGACAAATGCAGTTTAAAACAGCTCTTTTATGATACATTGCGCAGTTTTGACCACTTAAATTCAAATAATTTGAACCACATAATTTGGATCAAATTGCCAAAATGCTTTAATCAACAACAGAATCACAAGCCACCCAAGACGTGATATATTAAGTAGAAATTTTAGTTTGCGTTTATTGGTGGATGGACAGGTGTACCTGTGTAATAAAAGGAATTAATGTGATTGTTAATTAGTGCAATTTAACCTGATTATTAACTAGAAATTTGGGAGCAAGTGTAGTTTACGTCCCCCTGACGCAAAAGGGGACACAAACTACATTAGGTCAAAGTTGGGGAACGTAAAGTACACTAGGATCTTTAGGAGACATTTTTTAAATTAATCCATCAAATAAAACGTTAAAACTAACGAAAATATTACGACTTAACTTAACCAATCGTCAATTTATATATAAATTGACGATTGGTTAGGTTAAGTCGTAATATTTTAGTTAGTTTTAACGTTTTATTTGATTAGGTACACGCAAAGTTGGGGAACGCAAACTACATTAGGATAATGTAGGGGAACGTAAACTACACTTGCTCCGAAATTTGTTTTACATTAACAGCCGAGAGAGAGTAGTTAGTTTTAAAATTTACAGTTGGCAACGCTGCGCCTCATTTTAAAACAGATTTCCGAATACTGACTGCCGGACCCCGGTCCCGCAAAGTCTAGCAAAGCCAAGCGCCGCCCCTGGCTTTCCCATTTTGGTCCAGATTAGTTTAAGTTAGATTAGGCTAATGTTAGACTAGGTTATGTTCAGTTAAGTTAGTAAATATGGTTCGGATCCCACGTAAAGTTGTAGGTCCCCTCCATCATTTAACCTTAAATGTTGCGAAGGAAATTAACTAACCCCATTATTATCATTTTACTTCCACCTTGAGGTTGGCCTGAAATCCCTAACATAAATATAAATAGTCCTATATTAGCATGGGCGTCGATGCTGAATTAATCAAATTCTGTGCAGACCTTAAAGACATTGGGATCACCTGAAGATCAGGGCCGCAAGCCTTCTTTAGTTAGCCTTATAAGGCTAAGTAAAGAAGGCTGGGGGCCCTGATCTTCAGGTGATCCAGACATTCTCCTACACAGACCACCGAAAAAGTGAGGGGGGTGTCAATTGGTATGTTGTGCCCCCCCCACAAAAAAGTGAAAGGGACATGTTCCCCCCACGATCGCCGCCCATGTATATTAGGCATAGGCTTGCGCCTAAACTATGCCTACAAACAACTACTTTAATAGGTGTTAAACAATGATTGTATACAAATTTAAGGCGGCCATATACTGCATTTTTCACGAGCTGGATCTGTAACCAAATAATGATTATCGTACTTTAGCCTAGTATAAACCTAACTGTATCGTATACATGTTAATTTATTTTTACTTTGCAGGGTCTGTTTGTAGCTCATTATTTCACAAATAAACTGAAACCAAACTATCTATCTATATATATATATATATATATACCACACGGCACACACCAGTGGCGTAACAACCAGGTTAGGGGCCCTGGTTCAGGACATCCGAATGGGGCCCATCGACATAAAAATGAAATGATTTTCAAAGCAGGCCATTTACTGATTCGTCAAAAAAAAAAAAAAACGCATACAGGCGGCGCAGAAAATTGCATAAACAAATGCACAGCAAACATGCAGTAGTTATTTGAAGCACTTTGCGAACTTTTGCATTCGCAAATTTGTTCACGATATCAGAGATGTCCAACCGCTTAGCTCTTTCAGATTCGATCGATATCAGTGCCAAATTTGATAATCTTTGCTGAGAAATTGTCGATCGCAAATAGTTCTTGATTATTTTCAATTTCGAAAACGCGGCGCGCTCACATGACGCAACCGTGATTGCCAATGTTAGAAACAGCAAAAGAGAAGTGATAACATCAGGAAAGCTGCTTTGTACATTGCTGTCTATAATTTAGACACTGTGCCAGTTCAAGCACAGTTGAAATCGACTGCGGAGTTTCTTGGAAATATGTGCGTAAAGTCACAGTTGTTGAGCAAGATCTGCTGAAAGATCAGATGAATACTTGCTTGCAAGCTCATGTGCCGAGCCACGTAACTCATCATTTGTAGCCGATTTCAAAAACGACGGAAAAATCGGCTTAAACTTCTGGACAGCAGTCTTCATCCCGCGAAATCGAACGCCCAGCTGTCCAATTATGGTGTCGATCACGCAAATGTATACTTCAACTTTGAATTTCCGTTCTGCATCTGTGAGCCGTGCGTCTCCTGCCAGCTCATCGAAATATCGTTTCACTTTTGATACTCGCTTGTCCACGAATTTGTTGGCTGTAATTCCCCAATGGGCAGCCAGCTCTGCAGCTTCTTGTTTCGTGCCATCGAAATCGTTCCGTAAGCTCTTCATTTTTTTCAAAATGTTGCTCAACACTTCTTCGCATACACTGTGATCAACATCGCTACTTTGTAGCATCTTAGAAACGACATCGATCGGACCCAAGATCTTTGTGAACATCACAATCAGAAAAACTGTCTCGAACAATTCAAGCTTCTTTCGTAATGATATCTCAACACTGCACTCTTCACGATCACCATTTCGCAAAATTAGCGTCGAGAGTGCCTTTAGCACATCACAAAATCGAATTCTCAGACTGTTTAGGGCGTCTAAACTAGACGACCACCTGGCTGGGGATAGTCGCTTCAGCGTCACATTGCCGGTAGAAAGCGCCTTGAGAGTGTTCCAACGCGCTGTACTGTTTCCAAAGAATAAGTAAATTTTTTCGATCAGATCAAAAAAGTTACGCACTTCCGTAATGCTGCGTACCGCATCTTTCACAACCAGATTCAAGTTGTGCGCTGCACAGTGAACAAACTCCGCATTTGGTTGAATCTTCTTGATTTCGGCTTGAACTCCGGAATAGCACTCAGACATGTTTGCAGCGCCGTTATAACCTTGCCCTCGAAGGTCATCAAGTCACAAATCCAAATCGTTGAGACGATCTCGAATCGTTTTCGTGAGCGCTTCAGACGTGTGGTTACAAACTGGAGTAAATCCAACGAATGTTTCGTTGACTATGAGCTTAGTAGGAACTCCACGCTCGTTAACTTCGACAGTAACGTACCGCAACACCAAACTCATTTGATCCATTTTCGAGATATGCTGAGTGGTATCGACCATGATAGCGAAATATTTCGCCTTTTTTACTTCCGAACTGATATTATTGATGATCTCACGTCCTAGCATGACAATGACTTCATTCTGGACGGTTGGACTCAGATACCTTATGGAGTTTTTTGGCTTAGCCAGTAGAGACTCCAGTACGGGATCATACTTGTACCTTGATAGAAGCTCGATGACCGAAAGAAAGTTTCCTTTGTTGAAACTATCGGGGGACACTCTCGATGCCCCCTCGCAGTGGCAGATTTGAAACGGCTAGAGTGATGATCACATCGATTACTCTTTCCACAACTTGCTTCCAGTAATTCACATGCGCCTTGGCCTGATCTTCCATTTCCTGATTCAGGACACTGCGTTTGAACCGCGAGAACATAATACATGACTGTATGCGATATGCAGAATTTTCATGAGTAATGACGTTTCGTGATAGATGATCCCAGTCTCGGTCTCCGTTTATCCATGATTTGCAGCTTAGATTCAAACTGCTTCGATTGCCCATAAGCCAACAAGGCTCACAGTAACAAATGTCTTGTTTTCTTGAATAACATAGCCACAATCGTCGGACGGGCACTCCCGCAGATGCTGATACATAATACGATGCACTGAAATGACGCCCGTTACGATTCTTCGGGAAATCCAACACAGGTTGGTTTGGGCCGTTTTCAATGATAAAACGGCGTTGATTAGCTGTCGGTTGTGAATCGAGTGGGTATTTACCGCGGTCACATAGATCATCGTTCGAACATCCAGTAGTGCTGTCTTCTTCACGAGCTCCTATCTCCGTCGAGCATCCAGTAGTGCTGTCTTCTTCACGAGCTCTTGTCTCCGTCGAATATGCAGTTTCATCAGTGACGCCGCCGTCTTGCTCACCTGTTCCTTCATTTGTCTGTCTTTGCTGTGTCCGAAAAAATGAGTCAATCTTGGCAAGCTTTTGACAACGCTCCAGCTCGTTTTGTTTCTCTCTTCTTTTTCGTGCACCACTAGGGTACACACGCTTCATATTGCCGCAGTTTCACACAGCGACTACAATCTGCAACTGCCAAAATAACAAATATTTAAAAACTTCCGTTAAGGAAACGACAACGGAAACGCTGGCACCGTGCGCACCGCTGTGCGGCCTACTTACGAGATGTTTGCTGTGCACAACTTGTGCCCAGCAAACATCCCCGTAAGTATTTGATGAGAAAAATGTTGTTGCCAAGCTTACATTTCCGATTGCAAGAAGTAATGTGTAATGATTGTACATTGGGAGAGATATATTAACGGCGGGGGGGGGGGGGGGGTTCATTACCACCATTACCACGGGGGAAAGAGAATTATCCAGGTGGGGAGGCAACTGTCAGATTGTCCAGACTTGACGGGAGGTAACTGCCAAATTTTCCAGACTGGCTTCTAAGGAAGGGGAAGAGAGGCAATCGTGCGTTCCGTTTTTTTTGAGCTGGAGGTGGCAACCCTATTTTGAAAGCTAATAACGCCATATGATTTTGTTAAAAATTAGACTTCGCAAGCACATTACTTGATAAAAATAATATATTTGATGTTATATGTTAATGATATATTATTTAATAAAAATGCATATTGCCTAACATCAACACTATTTATCAGTCGCCCATTTAGTTTTTCAAACGCCTACTGGTGGGTAATAACACCTAAGTTGCCGACCCCAACTATATGGCATGAGAAGTATGTATTACTCGTCTATAAGCAAAACAAAACTGTATAATTGTTAAATATCTGATGGTAAAGTGACAGATTAATTATACACTGTGTAACACTGATTCTGTTTATATAGAATTTTTTATGTTTTTATATGCATTTGTGGGTGCTGAGTCCAAATCTGGCCTTGGTTTGTGTGTATCATCATTGGTTTCAGAGATAATCCATTTTTCATGTTTTACCAGTATAATGTTATTATGGGCGCAGCAATATCAGAATAATCAGGAATTGTTGAGAACAATCCGGATGTTCGTTGACAGTTTCTTGCTCTAGAAATTGCCCGAAACTTCCACTGTGCTATATAAAGAAGAGCGCAGAGTCTGAGAAGTCAGTAAGTGTGAGCACATTCTGTTCAAATGAAAGAGGACTATGAAAATGTCAAACAACTGCTCACTCAAATCAGGTATGAACAATATAACTGGGACGTGTGTGGTGATTTCAAAATGATTGGTTTCCTGTTAGGTTTACAAGGAGGGTTTACTAAATATTCATGTTTTCTTTGCCTGTGGGATAGCAGGGGCTTCAACTGAGTACTATAAAACAGTTCAGTGGCCTCCACGTGAAGGGCTGCAACCAGGAAAGTACAATGTACTCAGGGAACGTCTTGTGAAGCCTGACATAGTTCTGCTACCACCTCTCCAGATTAAGTTGGGTCTAATTAAGCAGTTTGTAACTGCGTTAGATTTTGGAGGGGAAGTTTTCCAACAGATTCGGGTCATGTTCCCTAAACTCTCTGAGGCCAAAGTCAAGGCTGGCATCTTTGTAGGACCACAAGTCAAGGCGCTGTTGAATTCAAAAAACCTTGAAGCCAAGATGACTCCAATCGAAAAAGAGGCTTGGTGTGCTTTCCGTGATGTGGTTCGTGGGTTTTTAGGCAACCATAAAGCACCAAACTATAAGGAGTTAGTGTCAAACTTGATTAAGTGCTATGCCAAAATGGGGTGCCGTATGTCTTTAAAATTACACTATCTGCATTCACATCTAGACTTTTTTCGTGATAACCTGGGCGATGTGAGTGAAGAACATGGCGAAAGATTCCATCAAGATATTCAAACGATGGAGAAAAGGTACCATGGCCATTGGGATGCTTCCATGATGAGAGACTACGTATGGTCGCTGATCAGAAAGGATAAGAATGTTCATACGCGGAAGTCGCGTTCTTCAGTGCATTTTTAAGGAACGCACACTGCATAACGAGGCTCGTTATTCTCTTATCGGTTCTCCTCATGATATATATTATATCCTTTGCACCATTTTGGGTTTGTCAAACAATTTTGGCTCGATAAACATTAATTTCCAATAGTGTTTTTATTCTCAGAAAATATTTGTTAGCCTTCTTTATGTACTTTGCCATATGAAAAGTGTGATAACCTATATTTTTGAAACGGTTGATGATAGAGCAAAACCAATATCATTTTTGGAATCAGCGCCCCGAAATCATTAAGAAACGACAGAAAAATCACAATAAACAGAAATTTTTAAAATTTTGTTACCCAGTGTTATTAACGGAAATATTTTATGAATAAATAATGCTAAACTACTTAACTTTAAATAATAGTTTTTAGATAAATAATCTTATGGTTAGAGTACAATTTACTACTCAAATAGGCGCATACACTTCAAATATGGCCATTGTACTTCTGTAACTGATCATATAAATATTTTAATTAATAATTACATATTTGGAAATTTTATAAAATAAGTTTAAATATTTTTTACATTTAAAATATAATCTATAAAAATAAATAGTTATTAATAGATTTAAATCAAAATTGTTACGTATTTATATAATATAAACTGCTGATGTTCTGATAGCAGAACATGTGGCATTTTGGCCCAAGATTGCTTGGGGCCCTGGTTCCGGTGAACCACCTGAACCACGCTTGTTACGCTACTGCCCCCCCCCCCACACACACACACAGTGTAATGTAAAACATCAATGAATTTGAGGAAAATCGAAAGAAGTTAAAATGCAAACGTTTTCGCAAATTTACTTGCAGTATTATTTAATATTCTGTGTCCAGCTTTTGCTTAAATGACTTCAATGATTCGTTTTGGGTATTTTACTACAAAGTTTCGACATCTCTCAGTTGAAATTTTAGCCAATTCTTCTGAAGAAAATTGTTGGAATTTATTCAGATTTGAAGGGTTTCTCTTGCGGACAGCTTTTTCCAAATTAAACCATAAATTGTCGATTTAATTGAAATCTGGGTTTTGACTGGGACACTCGAGAAGCTTAAGAGTTTTTGTTAAAGCCATTTCATAGTGCTCTTACTTTTATGTTTTGGATCACTATCTTGTTGCAGTACTCCTTGCAACTTCTGAACTGAAGGCAATACATTTTCTTCTAAAATTTCCTGATATTGCTTCCAATTCAAGATTCCATTGATGAAAACAAGCTTTCCTGGACCAGAAGCACTGAAGCATCCCCAAAGAAGCAAACTACGACCACCACTATGTTTAACCGTAGGAAAGATGTTTTTTCCTAGAGTGTAGTATTTGATTTTGACCAAACATACTGTTGGTCGTTCTTTCCGAGTAATTCAATTTTGGTCTCGTCCATCCAGAGAACTTTTTTCCAGAATGTAAATTCATCATTTTGATGATCTTTGGGATAATTTAAACGAACTTCTTTGTGCGCTTTTCGTAGCAGAGGTTTTCTTCGTGCAACCCCTCCATGCAGACCATTCTTTTTCAATGTACGGCGTACAGTAGAGGGATGGACATTGGACATCGATCCTAGACAGTCTTAATGTTTGGCAAATATCAGCTGCAGTCACTCGTGGCTTTGCAGTAGCCATTCTTTCAATCCATCTAACTGTACGTTCTGAAATCTTACAAGGTCGTCCACACCTTCGTGGAGTTTTGATTGTTCCAAAGCCTTTCCATTTCTTTATAACTGGGTCAACCGTCGTAAATGGAATTCGAAGTTCTTCTCCTATCTTCCTATAATAGTTTAAGGTAGTAAAATTAAGGTTTTTGTGGTTCAGAACCCACATAAAATTGTAGGTCCCCTCCGCCACCACGGAGGACATGCGCAATACACAATTACAAACACGGTTAGGTAGACCAGCCATGAGTGGATCCTAGGGTCTTTGTTGGTCTGAAACATTATAACATAACTCTTTTCCAGACTCGCGTGCAGCAATAACAGGTCTCTGAAGATCTTTACCACGACGACTCATTGCTTACTAATAGCTTGTACAGTAGGGCGGCTCGTTTTACACTTTTTTCGATATTTGATTGGGGGTAGTGCGGAAAAGTTGCGATTTGGAGAGAAAATAAAGTGTGTAAAAATTTTTTTGATCTACGTCAATACCTTCCGGTGGCGGCGAGTCCTTAAAAATCGAAAAATAGGCCTAACGGGGTAGATTGGAAAATGGTTTTAAAGACTTACAAAATAAACAATAAAAATTTCAGCACAATCTGTTAATAACTTCCGGTGGCATCTTAGCCGTTAAAATATCCAAAATATTGATTTAAAGCAAGTTTTAACAAGATGTTATACAAATGTTAATTCTGGTATATTTCTGTGCAAACAACCTTGAGAACACTATTATAGGCTTGAATAAATTAATAGCAGTCATTGAACAATGAACATTATATAAAAATTATATAAAATTATATAAAATTTTTATGTGTTTTTAGGCCTATTTTTTCGATTTTTAAGGACTCGCCGCCACCGGAAGGTATTGACGTAGATCAAAAAAATTTTACACACTTTATTTTCTCTCCAAATCGCAACTTTTCCGCACTACCCCCAATCAAATATCGAAAAAAGTGTAAAAACGAGCCGCCCTATTGTACAGTCATCCGTCTTCTATGTAGATTCACAGATAAAATTCTAGAATTCAGAATGGCCAACAGTCTCTAATCAATAAACAGCCAATTACTGAAATTCTTCAAGCCTAAGGTGGACACACAACATATTAAATAATTTTGTAACTAAATGTACAAAAACCTTTAGCATTTTAACTTCTTTTTTTATTGTCCTCAAATTCTTTGCTGTTTTGCATTATATGTAGGTTAAACTAAGTTTTTCCAAACGAACGGTGAACTTTTTATAACTATCAAATGCATGGTACAAAAGATAAGGACGAATGTAACTGAAATATTTCTCTGTACTAATACTTTTTAGCGTCACTCTGTATATATATATATATTATATATATATATACACACGAAACTGACGAAATTTTCCATCACTTATCGTGTTATCCCACCAAATAAATATGCTCGCCACCTAGCGTATGGAGTGAGAACTTAGATTTGCACGTGGGTATAATCGTATGATTTAGAAGTATATTAACAAAAACCAAACATAATCACATTAAACTTCAAACAAATACAAACCTATATGCTAAATTTATTAACTGGTCCTATATTAGATGATATGTTAAACTATATAATAATTAATAATAAATATTAAAATATAACTTAAGTTGATCACGTATTTTCGTCGGTTTCGAGATCCGGTGACGGCAGCCGGCGCGCAGCAAAGCCCAGCTGTTTATCCTTCCACACAATAAAGAAAGTGGTTGGTAGATAAATGGGTACCTTTGGTGGCCTAGTGGTTAAGACGCTGGGCTGCTGGTGGGGCGTGGTTCGGATTCCACGTTAAACTGTAGGTCTAAGGTTATATACAGGGTGGCGCAAAAGTCAGGAACCATAGACACATTTTATTAAATTATAATAAATGTTCGAATTGGTGGCCTTCCACTTGGAAACACTTTCTAACGCGTTGAATGCATAATGTTTGAACATTCCTTAACGCATTAGTACTGATTTTGGCACACTCAGATATGATTTTATCCTTTAGAGAACGTATGGTTCTGGGTCGATCAGCATAAACTCCCGACTTGAGATGGTCCCTCGAGAAAAAGTCAAGAGGCGTGGGGTCTGGAGACCTAGGTGGCCACTCGACGAGCCCTCGCCGTCCGATCCACTTGCTTGGAATGTTTCATCTGAAGAGCTCCGGACGATGGTTGCGAAATGTGGTGGTGCACCATCCTGCTGAAACCACATCTCCGCCCGTTCTGCCAATAGAATGTTGTCTAGTATGGGCATTAGAAATGTTTGCAACATATGCAGATATGTTTCACCTGTTACATTGCCGTCGAAAAAGTACGACCAATTAACCGATAACCCCAGAGCGCAGCCCACACCATAATTCGTGGATCGAATTGCACATGTCCTTCCTCCATCCAGTGGGGGTTCTCATTGGCCCAGTAGCGTGCATTATGCCCATTGACACGACCGCTGAGGTGAAATATCGCTTCGTCGTTGAACATGATCCTTCTTGAAGCTCCTGAACGAGTTGAACTTTGTAGGGGTGGAAACGATTTGTGTAAGAATTCGTTGAATGGATCTTCTGGAGACACCCGTTTCCCGGGATAACTTTCTTAAGAACTTACGTGGGCTGTTTTCGAGGTGATTGAGTACCGTTAGTGATGTTGCCGCATCGGTTGAACTTTTTGGCCGGCCACTACGCGGCCGATCATGAACATTTCCCGTTTCTTTGAAGCGAGTGAACAGTTTTCCAACTGATGTCTGAACAACTGGCGGCCTCTCAGGGTGTTTGTCATTAAAAGCAGTAGCAACTGATCGGTGTGTGTTACCACGCCTCGCACACATTAAAACTATCTCCACCCGTTCATCTATTGTCAATTTCTGTGCCATAGGTTCAACAACAAATCTGAAAAGAACAAAACACATATTAAAACACAAATTATTAAAATGTGCCTATGGTTCCTGACTTTCGCGCCACCCTATATATATATATATATATATATATATATAGTGGGTTTATTACTAAAAGTATAAAGTGACCCCATAGGTCTTAGATCAGTTTCACAAGTTAGCTCTCAATAGTTTTACAATGCTTCGTAAGCTAACCTATGAAACTGATCTAAAACTTATAAAGTCACTTATAGCTTTCGTAATAAACCCATTTTGAATGATTATGGTTCAGTTATTGAATTAAACAGTGTAAAGTAATATACTTTTAGTTATTTTAATTGTTTTACATCATCTGTTAACATTTTAAACCATGTTCTACGATACAAATAAATTTATACAAATTTTAAGTTCTCTTTTTTTAACTTTTGAATGTGATGTAATTGCTTTGTTTTAGTGGTGATTACCACTAAACATGGGAACTGGGTCTTCCGAAACGTCTGGTAATTAATTAAAGAATGTTAGTTTAAGCGTTTGTCATTTTATTTGTATATTCAATCATTTTTTTTTCATTTTATGCGAGTTTGAACGACGGTTCAGGATCGACCTGCTGTCGACCCCTCTATATACCCCTCCATATACGAATGTGTATTACACAGTATTTTCATTGAAAATTGTTCAGAAAATTAATTATTTTATCACATTTTGTATTGATTCCTGGTCTTTATTATATTTTGCTCAAAAGAGAATTGTCTGTTCATCCCTTTTCACCTCAAATTTCCAGTTTTAAGAGTTACAGTTATTCGACAAGGAATTTCGAACCGCATGAACGAACTAAGGGAAAAAATAATAATAATAATAATATATATATATATATAATATATATATACAGGGTGTCCCATAAGTCCGATCTCATATGAAATTTACTTAAAATTAAATTTGCAAAAGTAATACATTAAAACTAAAAAAGGTAATTATTCGTTTTTTGACCCAGTCGCTTTTTATAATGAGAGCAAACTTTTCTGGTCAATTTTGAGGTGTTCTGCATGAATCCGCCATCCGTTTCCTGTGCAAATGCGTAGTTTTCGAGATATCGTCATCTTGAAAACTACGCATTTGCACAGGAAACAGATGGCAGTTTCGTACAAAACACCTCAAAATTAACCAGAAAAGTTTGCACTCGTCATTTTCGTTTAAACTAACGAATTTAAACGAAAATATCATGACTTAACCTAACTAATCATCAAGGGCGTACAGGTGACCTAACTGGTGTCACGTACTGAACTGTCCACAAAACATTAGGACCGATCAATTTGTGATGCGTGATCTTTATGGGGGCTCCGCCCCCGTACCCCCGAGACCTAAATTATACAAATGATAATGTAATAACATGTGCCAACCTTGCATGGGTAGTCCGCTAAATTTCGCCTGCCCTTAAACTGAAACGACACACGTTTATTTTTAGGATTTTTTTTACGGCACCTAAAGACCTTCTGGTCTTTTCTTAAAATGCAAGCACTATTGCATTTAGGGCAGGTCACGGATGTCTTAATTATTCCGTGATTGAAAAAAAGGTCTAAACTCATGTCTTCATCGAGGGCAATATGGCTGATCACGTCTTCAAAATCAAATATGCATAACTGACACGTGATACTTCTAGTCACAAAAAACCAAACTGAACAGAGTTCAACAGACGAACAATTGCTAAAAATTATTTATTTGTAAAACAGGACAAATTGAATTAAGCAGAAGTAGCCAGAATCACCAAAAATAAGAAATATTCACCAAATAGTCGATATATATACAGGGCGTCCCAAAAAAATGTATACACACTTTAACAGCTGATAGCTCAATTGATGTTTCTTTCTTTCCAAGTTAAACCCATTAGAATTAATAATGGCAGTCAGACTAAGCTTTGAACAAAGGAAATTCATTCTAAAATGCTACTGGAAGTGTGAAAACGCAGTTGAAGTGCAAAGACAGTTTAGGAGGGAGTTTCAAACAGATCCACCAACGCGACTTACCATCACTCGAATTAGAGATAAGTTTGAAGCCGATGGAACTGTTCAGAATGTCCACAAGAAGCGTTCCGGAAGACCACGGACATCGACAAGCCCCACAAAGCAAGAAAGAGTACTGGAAACGTATCACCAAAGTCCAAGAAAATCTGTGCGGCAAGCGAGTCGTGAGGTAGGAATTTCAGAATCGTCTGTCCAACGCATTTTGAAGCGCTGTCAATGGAAAAGTTACATTCCAAGATTAGTCCATGCTATTAATGAAGATGATGATCCGGACCGAAGAGTGGAGTATTGCGAGTGGTACTTGGCACGATGTGGATTGGACGAAGGGGTTTCGTAGAATACCCTCCGCGTTCACCAGACCTCACACCACTAGACTTTTTTTTATGGGGATACTTAAAAGACAAAGTCTACGCTATAAAACCTGCAACAGTCGCTGAATTGAGAGCAGCCATTGAACGAGAATGCACACAAATACCAAACGAAATGTTTCGTGATGTTTGCGATTCCATTGCTTCGCGTTATCAGCAGTGCCTGGACCAGAACGGACGTCAGTTTGAAAACAGGCGTTGACAAAACAATTAAATAATGTCTGTAGATTCTATTACATTTTGAAAATGAAATGTATTTTAATAAACACTGCCTTTATAATTATTTAAAGTGTGTATACATTTTTTTGGGACGCCCTGTATATATATATATATATATATATTATATATATATATATATATATATATATATATATATATATATATATATATATATATATATATTGAAAAAACACCAAAATATGAAATATATTTTAATAAAAAAATACATTTTATACAAATTTGCACAAGATAATATATATATATTTTCTTATTCAGTTTTGATTGGTTATTCAATATATTGCTGTTATAGCTGGGTGTGACTGGGTCAAAAAACGAATAATAACCCTAAAAAAAATTTTTTCAAATTGATGTCTTTGTTTTGGGACGTTTTTTTGTTTTTGTTGCAGGTAGAATAACAAGCAATGACTAATATGGAAGTGAGTTACGCTCCTCAGGAAAAGGCGGAGTTCATTAAAGTTCATTTGCCAAATTTCCGCCCACTCGAGTAATCTATTAATATCTTTTTGAATTTGCAAACGTTCTGCCGCTGATTTTGTTCGTCCCCATACTTTGGTATCATCCGTAAATTTTGAAATTATATTGTTAATTCTCAAGTCGATGTCATTGGTATAAATAATAAAAAGAATTTGTCCCAGAACTGATCCTTGAGGCATGCCACCAGTTTTTCCAGTTAGACGCTTTCCGTTAATGACCACACTTTGTTTACGGTCCACTAAGCCAATTTTCGATTCATTTGAGAACATTACCATCAATTCCGTGAGATAAAGTTTAGCTAATAATCTCCAATGTAGAACTTTATCAAACGCTTTTTGAAAATCGAAATAGATAATATCTACTGTTTTACTCTCGTCGTATATATATACACAATATCATTAAAGGAATGGAGCAAATTAGTAAGACAAGAACCATTACGTCGAAATCCGTATTGAGAATCTTTGATTAATTTATTAATTTCTAAGTGATTAACTGTTTTGTCCCAAACGAGCGTCTCCATAAGCTTACCAACTACTGAAGTTAGGCTGATAGGATGATTATTTCCCAAAAGCGAGTCCCATTTTTTTAATATTGGCGCAATGTTTACTAGTTTCCAATCGAACCGAACTTCTCCAGATTGAACCGGTTTATTATTATTATTATTATTATTATTATTATTATTAAATATATATGTGAGAGGAGAGACTATTGCTCAGTTCACTTCTTTAAGTATCCTTGAGTTGAGCTTATCTGGACCGGGAGTTTTATTAGGATTAATTTTACCTATGGCCAAGAGTACTTCATTTTTACTGACTGGTAAAATCGTGAAGCTTTAAATGATCGTCACTGAGCATGATTACGGGAACGGAAATGTTTTTCATATTTTCGTTAATGAAGACGGGAGAGAAAAATTTATTTAAAACTTTTGTCATTTGTTAGCCATCTTGAATTTTTTCGTTGTTTTCGTCTATGAGTGGACCGATAGGCGAGGTTACTTTTTTATTCGTAACATAATTATAGAATTCCTTCCGATTCGATTCAATTTGGTTCACTATATATATGTTTACTTTTTCTAATAAGGTTTTTGCTTCGCCTTCTGTCAATAGCTTGTAAGCATTTCCATCAGACAAATTATTTGGTTTTTCCTAAATTTAAAGATACTCGTTTCTTTTTAATGTTAAAACTACTTTTAATTTTAGCATTCCACCATTTAGGTTCAACAGACTTCGCTAATCTTTTTTTTACGTAATGGATATTACTTGATTCTAAACGTTTAAAATAATTATAAAAAGAAGTCCATGTGCCATTAATATCATCGTGCGATAGAGCCTCATCCCAATTATGAATCGAAAGTTGCAATTTCATACGTCATGAAATTGGGCTCTTTCAAAATTCAAAATGTATTCCAGGCTCTCCTAATTGTGAACATTAATTTTAATTTCAAATGTTAGTTACCTATGATCACTGTTGGAGAAGTAGTGTCCTACAGAGATCTATCTATGATATAATTGAGGCAGAATCTGTCAAAAAATGAGTCTGTCAAAAAAAATTATTTAAAAAACTGAAATTGGATACCGAACATTTTGAAAAGAAATTATTAAGACAGTGAAAACTTAATATTTACTTTAAGTTCACGAGCAACTTTTGTGACGCTTAACGAATGACCTTCTTTCCAATAATTGGGGGGCCGCAGACCCAGCACCGCAGGTCTAGCTAAATGGGCCAGTAGGGTTCACTTTAGCTAGAAAAGAACGCAGCAATGCAAATAAGCTTCACATCCAAACTCATTGTATCAAGATTTGTCGACTAAGTCAAGCTGCTCCCACACCATTCAGGTGAAGACCATCATGCAAAAATACATCCTTTTTATTAGAAAAATAACTCCACAAATCGACGAATTCAACATTTTCACTGTTGGTAAAGGGACTTAACTCACTTAAGAATATTATTCGTGAGGTAGCTCTGCTGAAAAAGTTGTCGGATCCTGTTATTCTTTGGAAAATTCCTGAAAAATTAACTTATTAGTCCTATCCTTGAGACTGCAGGCCCGCAGGGGGTACTCAAACCTGTGCACGCGAATAAGTATATTTTTTATGTGTCCGCCTGTGCTCCAGCATTTGGAAAATGTGTCAGCCTGCGAAGCGTTTGAGCACCCTTGCTTTATTTTAGAGTCCGCATCAGCTGCTTGTATTTCTCTATTAGCTCCTCTGACCTGTCTTAACGTCGTTAGTCCCAACATGCACCATAAATATCGTACTATCATCAGCATCTTTACCAAACTCGTCTATGGAGTCCATGATGTCGTCAACGTGGGCTCCAGATAGCAGTACCGCCTTCTTCGAGTTGAGTTCCTGCCGCAGAACTCCCGTAATTGCCCTCGATTTTGTAAGTAATATCTATGTGTGCTTTTACATACTGGAGTTACTTCACTTAGTTCTTTGGTTTTTTACTTCATATAATTTTAACTTTTTTTAATTGAAGAATAAGCTTCCACTAAAAATTGTTTATATGGGGATAAAAATCAGTAAAGAAGGCCAGACACTGGCACAGCGCTCGAGCCAACTAATATGTCCCATTGAGCTAACTCCCGCATCCTTTTTACCAGTACCATCGTGAGTCGAACCCCCGACCTCAGTGTCTTTACTTTGTTTATAAGGCAACGGGGTTATTCACTGAACTAACATTGCTAGAAGGATATTGGATTCCACTTATCAAAACAATTTTGTATCGAAAAACCCGATTTGTTGACAAATATTTGGTTCGATTTTTACTGTCTATGAAACTCATAATAATTATCTGTATAAATGAAAGTTATAGGCTAGATGGGATAGAATGGGTTACGCTAGGTTAGGTTAAGGGCAATGATGTAGGACTCAAGACCTTCTTTTCTGGTCTCGGCCGTGGTGGTCTCGACTACATCACTGTGAGGTTCCTCAAATGCAACGAACACTTATCTTGTTTTAAGTAGGTAGTTAACTGTTGAAAAATGTCACTATGAATTTGTGAATAAATTATGAGTAAATTTTGCAATTGTCAGTTGATAACCTCTTTAGAATCTTTATTCCTGAATGTGAAATACAGTACCCCCCCCCCCCCCCCCCCCCCATTTACGCTCTCCCAATTTGCGCGGTTTCGGATCGCGAATTGCGCGATTAATTATAACAAAAAATCGAATATTTTTTGAACCGCTTTAATCCGAAACCGCGCAAATGGGGAGCGCGTAAATCGGGGAAGTTACTGTACAGAGCTTAGGAAGAAGTCATTAAAGCAATAGTGAATACATGCAAAAAATTGGGACCACCTGAAGATCCGTCACCCCCAGCCTTTTTTAGCTCTATAAGGCTAACTAACGAAAATATCACGACTTAACCTAACCAATCGTTAGGTCATCTGTACGCCCTTGACGATTGGTTAGGTTAAGTCGTGATATTTTCGTTAGTTAGCCTTATAAAGCTAACTAAAAAAGGATGGGGTGACGGGTCTTCAGGTGATCCAAAAATTGCATATGGTCTCGGTTTTAGTCTGTCTTGGAACTGGTCTCGAGACCTTTTTTTCTGGTCTCGGTCTCGGTCTCGGCCATGGAGGTCTCGACTACACCACTGGTTAAGGGTTAGGTTAGTTTAAGTTAGATGATTTTGTTTCTCGTCGAAAATATTGCGCATGCATAAATTATCTTTACAGATTCACTGAAATTTAAATGAATTTGTAAAGATAATTTATGGACACACTGTATTTGCATTTTAGTTCAAAGAAATATATTTAGAAAATTAGAAAGGCTACTGAACAGTTTAATAATAATAATAATAATAATAATAATAATTAATAATATTTATTTATTAAACAGAAATTTATCCCATACATTTTTTAAATTATACCTACTTTATATATATATATATATATATATATATAGAGTTAACCTTGGTGGTGCAGTGGTTAGCGTCGCTGACGACAAATCTATCGGCCCCGGGATCGAGACCCGGTGACGGTAGGAGTTGCGCAACAAAACCCAGCTGTTCATCCTTCTACCCAATAAAAGAAGTCGCTGGGTTGCTGGTGGGACGTGGCTCGAATTCCACGTTAAACTGTAGGTCTAAGGTGGAGTGACAAGCTTGGCCTTCGTCAGAATGAACAATTCGGGCGGAAGCAAAAACCAAGGTTAACTAAAGTTATATATATATATATATATGTGTGTGTGTGTGTGTGTGTATATATATAATTTCTCACCATAACTTTTCGAAACACTTACAAAAATATTATAGGTCATTTCTGAAGTTCTTTTATATTCAACCAACCAAGTAACAATTCACTGAAAACACTTCCCATTCGAGTTGTCAACAATATTTCGTTGCTGTTTCGTGCGATCACCGCAATGCCTCAACACCGACTGTCTCTCGATTGAATCTGGTTCAGCTCGCGTGTTGAGAGGAAAGTCTATCGTTTTGTACAATTATAGAAGGAAGAAGACTATTTTGAGGTTTGTCGCTAAGAATATACGCATTTTGAAGCGATAATTATATGCAGAAGAAATTCTAGAAAAAAATGTCATTTCTGCACGCACGGAAAATGTAAGGGATAAGTGTAGCGAAGAACTATAGTATACAGTATATCGGGTGGTCCGAAAAAAATGACGCATTTTTTAAAAATTAATATCTCAGTAACCCCCTTCCTTATCATGACAATTTTTATATGCAAGATACTTTCAAACTTCTTTTTTTGAATGCAAGAAACGGAATTCTGATATCTTTTATAGTTTTCTCGCAATTAACAAAAGTAACAACATGGGTCAAAAAAACGAATATCATGAGAAAGGACAAATTTAATCAGAAATTTAACTAATTAATTTACAGTAAATGATCGATTGGACCACCACTCTGTTGACACACTAATCTAAGTCTTTTCTTCCACACAAAAATAATACTTCTTACTTCATTAATGCCAATTTCTTGCCAAGATTCAAGTATTTTACTTTTTAATTCTGATTCGGTGAATTTTTCTCGTGGACCTCGGTAAACCTTCTCTTTTAGTAACTCCCAAATTGAGTAGTCCATAGGATTACAATCTGGGCTTTGTGGTGGCCACTCATTTTTCGTTATTAATTTTGGTGTATTGCTAATCAGAAACGACTGTGTGGCGTAGCTTGTATGCGACGGTGCTCCATCTTGTTGAAATATGAAATCATTTTCTTGATACAGGCGACGACAATCCGGCAACAATTTTGTTCTTAAAAGTTCAATGTAATTTGCAGAATTCACCTTTGTCTTTTCAGTTTCAATAAAATGAACATCTGTCTTGCCATTCCAAGAGACCCCTGCAGATATCATAACCTTTTTGGAGAATCTTGACGTTTCATGATACAATCTGTTTATTGAAATGTCACACTTTTTACCACGCCCGTAGACAACATCATTTTGACGGTTTCGCGGAATTTCTAGAGTGAAATCTTTTTCATCCGTGAAGACTATCTTTTTAATATCAACGAAGTGAGAAATTATCAAGTTACTTTCTGCACCTTGTTTTTCTTTTATCCTTAACAGTATCACTTTTTCTAGAAGATACTATTCTTTTGAAGGCTTTTAGTTTTTGTGCTTTAATTATTCGGTGTACAGAAGTCTTTCCAATATTCAAATGTTTAGCAATTGTTCTTTGTGACAAATGACTTCTTGGTTTATCTTCTTGAGAGCAGATTTTATCGTTGATGTAATCCACATTTTCTGGAACCGAAGCTGTTTTAGGTCTACCGCTTCCTGGTTTTCTGGCAGTACTTCCCGATTCGCGAATCTTCTTTAAGAGTCTTTCCACTGCACGCCTTTTCCACTTTTGCCGGGAAACTCTTGCAATAACCTTCCAGTCTTCCATCCTTTTTCACAGTAACAATTTTTAATGAGAATACGATCTTCCTCTGACAACATCATTAAGGGTACTGACGAATTGTTAAAAAATAAAAATATCCACAATTTGACTTGTTCATTCCTGTAGAGTTTTGTAATAACTTGCAAAAATATCGCATGATATCGTATAAAAATGATATCGTATAAAAAACGGATATTACAGTATATTGCGATTTTTGTTTTTTTGACCCATGTTGTTACTTTTGTTAATTGCGAGAAAACTATAAAAGATATCAGAATTCCGTTTCTTGCATTCAAAAAAAGAAGTTTGAAAGTATCTTGCATATAAAAATTGTCATGATAAGGAAGGGGGTTACTGAGATATTAATTTTTAAAAAATGCGTCATTTTTTTCGGACCACCCGTATATATATATATATATATATACAGTATATATATATATATATATATATATATATATATATATATATATATATTTTTTTTTGCAAACTCACAAGGAAAAAGAAAAAATTATTTCAAGGCCTTTCGTGTATTCAGAAGTACACCTTGCCAGGGAATCCTGAATCCTCGTCAGGGAATTCCCTGACGAGGTGTATTTCTGAATTCACGAAAGACTTTGGAATCATTTTTCTTTTTCCTCATGGGTTTGCATCATTCATTCATTTCACGTGTTTAATTGTGAAATTCATCATATATATATATATATATATATATATATATATATATCGTCCATTCGGACGGACGATATGTGATTGACTTTATCTATCAACATCACACTGTAAAAACAGAAATAAAATTCAAATTTGAGCCCTCTTTTTTGCACACTGTCAAAACTCCTAAACACTTGTTTGGAGTCTAAACACTTGAATTGAAATGAATAAAATCTTTATTGATGAAATATATGCAATTTTACATTTTTGTTTTTACAATAATCGTTAAGCATTTCAAAAAAAACCTTACAAATTTAAAAAAAAACCTGGGTAGGAGTAATGGGGGGGAGGGGTTATGCAACAAGGGGGGAGGATGGGGGTTATCCCACCAAGTTGCATAATGGAGGGGTGAGGGTTTTTTGGCGGGAGAATGACATCCCCCCCAAAAGGGGTAACCCTATACTAACGAGTTTATGAAGCACAAGCCTCGCCCGTAGGGCAGGGAGCCGAACACTCTGCCTGTTTTAACATAAAATAAATAACTGTGAAATTGGTTATTGAATCATTTTATGTAATATGATCCTTGAGCTAGAATCTATCAGATAAAACATTGCTTCAATGTGATAATTAATAATAATAATAATAATAATAATAATAATAATAATTATAAATCAGGAATAAGAAGTATTTAACCAATTCAAATACATTGAATGAATTCATAGTTGAAAATTAGCCAATGAATTTGAATTGGTGTGGAGTCATTAATTCACTGTGAAGATATACTGTAATACCAATACCATACAAAGAATTCAATGTTGGACACGAGAAATGAACATGTAATAGAGTAATGTACAGGGTGTTTCAAAAGTCCGGAATCGTAGAATATTTATTTCTTCAATTTTATATATATATATATATATATATATATATATATATATATATATATATATATATATATATATTGATGTACGTGCCCAACCCGTATATTTAATTATGGTACTGAACACCCATTCTCTTACTTTAATTCACTTCACGGGCACCCTTTAAGTTGGGCGTACCCGGTGATTTTATCTCTTATTTTCGTCCAGGATTATTCGGCCTACCCAAGACGGACGGCCCTTTAAATTGATAGGCTAGGTTCCTTCGGCTTTCCACAAGCCTACTTTGAACGTTAATTTTCCCCAGCTAACAAGAGGGGTCTATCACAAGGTATTTAAAACAACGCACGCCCTCTTATAAATTTTATTAAATGTTACTCGACACAGTACATGCATTTAATAGTTTATTTTGAATTACATCTATAAATTTTTCGACAATACAATAATCTTAACGTCAAAGACAAAGGTCACAGTTATGTGACTTTAATAGTTTATATATCGAGGGCTTTATATTTTAGGGCAACAAAAATAAAAAACAAGAAATGAAGTGGTCGCAATTCGACCCAGATATTCAAAGAATTAATTTACTTACGACATACAGATGACAAATGGCATTTACTTGGAGCCAAATTAAATTATGAGAAAGTTCACAAAACTCTTGGTCCGTTGGTTAACATTAATTAAGATACAATCAGATTTATCGGTTTAGGTCGTTAACAATAACCTTTAGCATTTGCTCAGATTTCCGCGTAGTTAATGACATGTTTACAAGTTCTTTATTTCAATTTAGTGACAATTTATACTTTCGGTTTTGAATTTTCTTACACCACAAGTCTACAGGGGGTTTGTTTAGCCACAGTTAACTTCAAGGAGGAACTTCTACCAACTGATTTTGACTCTCAAAATTCCCCTCAGTATTACCAAAAAACCCCGTCCTTTGGGGTCTAAAGGACCTATCAAAACCAATTTCATTACATGACGTCATTCGTACAAAATTACTGGCCTTCCATTGGCTCCAGTCTCAACTTTGTTAAATTCTATGCCCCGCCTCCCTTAATGAAATTTTTAAATTAAAATTTGACAATTTAAATTTATATTTCAAATTTAAAACAAAACTTTTAAATT
Source organism: Bathynomus jamesi (assembly GCA_023014485.1). Classification (NCBI taxonomy): domain Eukaryota; kingdom Metazoa; phylum Arthropoda; class Malacostraca; order Isopoda; family Cirolanidae; genus Bathynomus; species Bathynomus jamesi. The sequence goes on from JAJOZX010001505.1 coordinate 808,446, forward strand.
TCGCTTGATGGCTTCCCTCGCAAGAACCCAAATGTAAACAAAAGTGAAAGCTTACAAGGCTCCTAATGGACCCAGACTCGTAAATTAACTGCCCTTTGACTCTACGATAAATCTATCCAAGACTTGTCCAAGTGCTCCTCTCGGATTACACACCCTGACTTGGATTATAGACAAGGTGTCGGTATCTTTTACTTTAGTCGGTGTTCAAATTACAGATTTTACTTTTCATGCGCAATTAACTCGATTTCAATATCCCTCTGATGAGAAACTGAATGAAAATAGAACAAACGCGAAGAAATTGGAAAAACACTTATTCATTCGTTCATGAATATTTATAAATCAAAACCCCTTTGCTTTTAAAGATGTTACACAAAGAAATCTTAAACTAAAATTTCTACATCTATTTTACAAAAGATCTGGGCATGTTAAATTTGATGGGTACAAAATATATATATATATATATATATATATATATAATATATATATATATATATATATGATGAAAATAACCACGAAGCGAAGGAAAAAGGAAACACAGAATGGTGGTCAAGCGCTCAAGGTGCTCAAGTGTTTCCTTTTTCCTTCGTGGTTATTTTCATCATCATATATATATATATATATATAATATATATATACACACACCTCGTTGCGGTTTCGTGCGTCGGTCTCTCTTCACACGAAAGTCAAGCTGGTGACCCCACCTCTAGGCCTGGCTTAGTGGAGGAGTGAGTTGCTCTCTTGCGCTGTCCACCGCACATAGACAGGTACTGTAACAAGGTGCATGTAGTGATTTTTGGATGATCCGTTTGGTGGTTGGTTGTATGGTACGTGATACGTGGCTGAATTTCGTGCGTGCTTGGACTTTTGAATTTTGGTTGCTTGAAAGCGGACAGCTGGTCTTGAACTGTGGAAATTTTGGTGATTAAAGGGTGTAAAATTTAAAATAAGAAACAAGTATTATCGAAGGTTTCCCTGTAAGGGAATTTTTGTATTAGGCGAATCATTAATGCTGTACATGATTGTAAATCCTAAAATATTGTGTATATTGAGCTATTTTCAGATATCTTTTGGAGTGATACATAAATGTTTTCATATTAGATTTGGTTGGACAGAGACAGCATACTGTAACACCAATAATAATCTAAGAATTGTCCTCTGCAAAAGAGGTAGGCTGTATGTTATAAATTGGTTTCTATGTATATATAATGTATGTATCTACTTAAGCTTTTTATTATTGGAGAAATGTTATTTATGTAAGTAGTGTTTTGTTAGTTATTTTCTTCCGAATTTTTTTAGGACACGGAGTTGGGAGCCAGACCTAGCAAACTTCTCGCAAGCTCTCTAAATGAACTATTTGTGTCCCTAACAAGTGCCAGTTATTTAAATATTTAATATTGTAGGTTTAAGTTTAAGTTTAGGTTAAGCTTACGTTAAATTTATGTTTAGGTTAAGTTTAAGTTTAGTTTAAGTTAGGGTAATGATAACTTGTGTAGGCAGCCTGATTTGCTTTGTATTTATTAATATATAGTTTTGTAATTTAATGTTTTACTGTTCCTGGCTGAGAAGGCCTCGCGCTGAAAAGGAGACATATATATTTGTTTGTGGAATCCTGGTCACGGTAACAGTACACCCGGCTCATCTGGTACCGTCTTGAGCCAGGCATCTAGTCTTCTCTTTAAGACTTCAACTTTAACCCCTGTAACGTTTCTGAGGTCCTTAGGAAGCTAGTTAAAAAGTCTTGTCCCCCTGACAACCAAGCTATTTTCCTTCAGTGTTGAGGAGGTCCCTTGTCGGGCATTTAGTTTGGGAACACTACATATTCTGCCTTTCCTATTGTCCAGCGTTGTTTCGATGGTAATTGGGTTTAGTTTGAGGTTTGGTACCAGTTTTTCGATCATTTTCCATATGTAGATTATGGTATACCTCTCTCTTCTTCTTTCCAGAGAGTACAGATATAGTTTACGTAGTCTTTCCCAGTAGTTGAGTTCTTTGCAGCCATCAATCTTGGCTGTGAAATGTCTCTGCGTTTCTTCTAGTTTATTAATTCCTTCCTTTTTATATGGGGACGTCAAAACTGAGCAGTATTCAAGTTTTGGTATGATCAGTGTTCTCAGCAGGGGAATCATTACTGTCTTGTCCCTCCTTTTGAACGTTCTTAGTACCTGTCCCGCCATTCTTTTTGCTTTGTTTATTGCTATCTGATTTTGTGTCTCGAATTTGGCATCATTGGTCATTATTACCTCCAAGTCGATCGCTTTCGTGCTTCTCTGAATTTCTTGTCTATCTGGAGCATAATATGCAGTCTGTTTAATATCCTCATTTCTACTATATCTCAAGAGCTAAAATTTATCGGTGTCAAATGTCATATTGTTGTCTTCTGACCATTTGTATATTTTGTTTGTGTCCATCTGCAAGGCCTCCACTTCATTTGCCTCGCTGATTTTTCTGCTGATCTTTGTATCGTCCGCAAATGATGTTACTATACTGTTGGTGTTAACTCCACTGTCTATGTCTGTAGCATGATAATGAACAGGAGTCCTCCTTTCGGGATTTCGGTGAAACTTTTGCTATTACGCTAGACATATCAAAAGCTTTTGATAGAGTCTGGCACAAATCCTTAACATCCAAACTGCCCTCTTTCGGTTTCTATCCTTCTATCTGTACCTTCATCTCTAATTTCCTTTCTTTGCTGATCTATAGCTGCAGTTGTAGATGTCCACTGTTCTTCTCCTAAAGCTATTAACAAACTCTCTTTACTATATCGCTATTGTAATGGACATTGTTCTTGTGAATTCTCTAACTGCGTGCCTCTTCCTTTAAGAGGAGCACCACGCAGTACCAGACTTTCTACACTTTATCATTCCTTTCCTGTCCAACTGTCTATAATGCAAGCGTTAATCGGTATTTTCAGTCTTTCATCTACTCAACCGGTCAACGCTTGGAACAATCTTCCTCGATCCATCTTTCCTCCTGTCTATGACACCCCATCTTTCAAAAGCAGAGTGTCTAGGCATCTCGAAAACCCCAGGCCTTGATTTTGGCTCTCTTCTTCTTCTATGGGAAGGGCGCTTTTTGCAGGCATTTGCCCTTGGCCCCTCCTTCCTGCTTAAAATATATATGGCTATGTGAGGTGGAGAGTACAAGAAACCAACTCACTACTTCACCAGGCCAACTCCAGAGGAGGGGGGCGACAAGTTTGACCTTCGTGAAATGAAGAATCATCGCACGAAACATTTAAAAGGGTGAAAGGTGTGTATATATATATATATATATATATATATATATATATACAGTCAAATCCGGATAAAAGGTCACTTTGGGACTAAACGTTTCTGACCTTCTTATGCGGCCGACCTGCTTATCCATTTCTTAGTGTTATAGGCAGGATACATATATTATTACCATTCCATTAACTCTTTATACGCTCTATTGTTGTTCTACCTTGTTATAACAGTAAAGAGGTACAGTATATTAAACACTAACTCATTCAATAGTTTTTTTATTAAAATACAGTTATACAGTACTTTATTTAATTTATTAAAAAACATTAAATGTATATACAACTTTGGATCAATAAGGTTAAATACGTCATACAGTATTTATTCACGAAAATAATCATTGATGGTAGCTTGTTTTAAATTATTTGCGCACAATTTACTCAGTTCTGTTTGTATAGCGGAAATATGTTTTAAAGTTGAAAGGTTGCCTTGCATATTTCCATATCTATCTAATAAATTCGAAAGAGTCGAAATTTCTTTACGGAAAGGGGTGTATATGTTTCATTTTCATCATCGTCGCTATCTTGATCTTCGCTGTCTTCTTTTTGTTTAATTCCTGCAATGATTTCTTCGTCTGTTGCCCCTTCAAAAATGCCTTCATTTTCTGATATTTCTGCCATTCTATCAAAATCTTCTCTTTCAATTCCTTCCGGAAGCTCAATATCTTCAATGGTGTCAATTGCAAGATTTGTATCTTCATCGCTTCTTCGTAAGCCACATCTCACATAACAGTTCAAAATTGTTTGTTGTTTCACATTTTCCCACGCTAATGCGAGCATGCAAATTGCATCTAAAACTGTTATCTTATAGTTCTGACTGATAGTTCTGTTATCTTATAGTTCTGATAAATAGTTCTGACTGATACTTGTATTTTTAACCTCATTAAGCGGCTTACCTATCCTAGACGTGACCTTCTTATCAATATATAATTATAATGGCAGACATATAAAAATATTTGGGATTTAGCAAGATGACCTGCTTAAACCATATGACCTGCTAATTAGGTGACCTTTTTAAGTGGAGTCGACTGTATATATATATATAATGTGTGTGTGTGTGTGTGTGTGTGTAGACATTACAAATATTTCCTTTGACTGCGGGCTTTTGCAACACCCTGTAGGCTACATTTAATCCTAGATTTTTATTAGCATTCCATTATTAATCGAGATTTGAACTTGGTTTTTAAACAAATTTACTGTAAGTTCACAATATTTTTTACATCAGCATCTAAATCATTCCTTGGTTTCAGTCCAATGAAACTGAGTAATGTTTGCTAAAAAACAATCTAAATTCAGGTATAACACGTTTTTATCTATTTCTGTAATCTAATATATAAATGGATTTCTTGAGTTACAGAAATATATATTTTATCCAATGTAAGTTAATGATTTTGTTCTTACACTCGTAAATAAGAAAAAAATGTACCAGTTTGATTATGTCATTGAGCTTTAGTAGTTTTAGCTCTTTAAATAATGAACTTGAATGATCATAAAAATCAGTATCAAATAATAACCTTCTTGCTCGTTTTGGGGTGACAAAGCTACTGTTTAAAGAGTTGTTAGCGGAATTTCCCCATACAAGGGTGTAGTTGTCGTACGTTATATAAGGAAGAACAAGAGTATGATACAGAGTTAAACAGAACCTATTTAGGGACTATATGTCTAAGTTCAAACATTATAGCAAAGGTCCTTGAAATTTTTTTTGAGATGTAATTTACATGATCACTCCACTGCAAATTCTTGTCTAGTATTACACCCAAAAATTTTGTTTGTCCTTTATTACTAAAAATCATGTTTTATTAACATTTTTGCAAGAAAAAGACAGTTGTATCATCTGCAAGCATTATGAAATTAAATACGAGTATACTGTATATCAGAAGAACATGGAAGGTAATTTATATACAATAAAAGTAACAGTGGACCCAAGAATGATCCCTGGGGTACACCATGTTCGACAATCGTTTTAATTGAGCAGACCTTATATATTGATACAAATTGATATCTACTGGACAAATAACTTTTAAACCAATCAATGATAGCTCCTCTAAATCCCTAAAAATATAATTTGTTAAGGAGAATATTTTGGTCTATGACATTAAACGCCTTACTCAATTCCCTACATATAGAAATCATTAATTTCTACGTCCTCTTCAGCTATATTCGCACCTTCCATAAGATGTGATTAGGTTTTGAATGTTGGGGTTTAGGAAAATGATGCTTACAACTCACATGGGTTTCGATTTTACATGACAAACAGTCAAAACACTTTTAAATTTTAAACACAATTTTTGCCGTGACGCAAAGATAGAGGGAAGTATGTATGAACTTACGAAGCAGTATCACAAATGGATGAGAGACTATATCTTATAGATGAAGGAAGGAGCTCTTTTTATAAAAGAAAACGTGTAAAAGAACCCTTATCTCGCGTAATTATCTCTCACTGGCACAAAACGGCAAATACGCGCGTTCCACTCCTTGTTTTCGTGAAAGCAATCTTATCATTTTACCAAGTTAATTGACGTGATAGACACGCGATATCCGTTCACAATAGAATTTTTTTATTTAATTTTGCAAATAACTATAGACTGTATATCGATTTCTATAGACTGTATATCGATTTCTTTAGCGGAAAATGCTCCTTTATTTTGGGAGACAAGAAATTAAGCAGGTGAATAAACTTAAAAATTTATTTTTTTTTTTTGGTGTCTATTAGTGCTGCCGATCGACTTTTTTTTTTTTTTTTAAATCAAATAACTGGTTTTTTTACAGTACACCGACCGTCAGTGCTTCGTTAAACTAAGTAAGTTAAAAACGTACTAAAAAGTTTTAAATTTGTGCGCTCGCAATTTACTTTAAATTGGTGCGCCAAACCGTGTCCATTAAATTATAAACTCTCCATCTGTCTATTTGATGCATAAATTACGCAAGAAAAGTTTAGTTCTTTTTGATGATATTTAAAAACCAGTTTTTAACGAGACTTCTTCCGCCATGCTTTTAATTAAACATATGTCCAATTGCGGAGAAGAAAAACGGAATTTATAATTAAGAAAGACCTTTTTCCAAACTAGCACTCTAGGTTAAGGAATCAGTTGTTCGACCAATTAATCGGCAAAAAAAATTCGCGATTAATGGCATGATCGATCGATTAGGCTGACTTCAAGTAAACAACCCTTACATACAAGGTATATATATATATATACAGAGTATATATATATATATATATATATATATATATATATATATATATATATGATACACACAGACAGTGCATGGAACAAGGAACTCTTCTGGGATAATTAAATCCACTGTAGTCCAAATAAGTAATCGTAAATGACAAATACCACAGTTTTTCTTTTTCATGATGCTAGCCCGACGTCGGCAACGGGTCACTCGCAAAGAGGTCCCATCTTGAAACGGACATGTTATGTGCCTTGAAAAGTGGACGCTCAATTCTACCAGTTGAGGTTTAAGTTTTGGTTTTTTGGTTAAAATAAAAGAGTTACCCTTTTTTCTTTGATGTATTCAATCTGACGTGAAGGCAGCGAGTCTTTTGCTTATATTGAGGTTCTAAATGTAGCAGGGCTAGGCTGCTTTAAACCCTAGATCCATGTCCCAAAGCTGGATCCTGTCTGCTTTACAGATAGCTGGTGAGGGAAGCTATATTTATAGGACCTCTTTGCGAGTGACCCGTGCCCACGTCGGGCTAGCATCATGAAAAATAAAAACTGTGGTATTTGTCATTTACCATTACTTATTTGGACTATAGTGGATTTAATTATCCCAGAAGAGTTCCTTGTTCCATGCACTGTCTGTGTGTATCATAAAAAACTCAGGGGACCATTCTGAGTTCATTCCCATATATATATATATATATATATATATATATATATATATACACCTTTCCTTTCAACTGTTCCGCGCGATGATTCCTCATTTCACGGAGGTCAAGCTTGTCGCCCCTCCTCTCGAGTTGGCCTGGTGAAGTAGTGAGTTGGTTTCTTGTACTTTCCATCTCACATAGCCAGGTATGCCCGGCTCATCGGGGATTGTTCTGAGCCAGGCATCTAGTCTTCTTTTGAAGATGTCCACTGTAACCCCACTCGTGTTCCTTAGGTCTTTGGGCAGCTGATTAAACAGTTTTGGTCCTCTCACAACAAAATTATTTTCTTTCAGGATTAAGGATGTTCCCTGTCTCGCCTTTAATTTGGGAACACGACACAGTCTTCCTTTTCTACTTTCCACTGTTGTTTGGAGAGTTACAGTGTTCAGAGTAAGATTAGGGACTAGTTTCTCCATTATTTTCGAAGTGTAAATAATGGTGCATCTCTCTCTCCTCCTTTCCAGTGAATATAGGTTTAGTTCGCGTAACCTTTCTCAGTAATTTAGTTCTTTGCATCCCTTCATCTTGGCTGTGAAGCTTCTCTGAATACCTTCTAGTTGTCTAATGTCTTCTTTTTTATATGAGCATGTTAGGACCGAGCAGTATTCCAATTTGGGTATGATCAGTGTTTTCAGTAGAGGAATCATTATATTCCTATCCTTTCGTTTAAAGGTTCTCAGTATCTGCCCAATTATTCTCTTTACTCTGTTTACTGCTATCTTATTTTGGGTTTCAAATTTCGTATCATCAGTCATTACAACCCCTGAATCTTTTGCTTTAGAATTTCTCTGAATTTCCTGTCCATTTGGGGTATAATATTCCATGGATTTTAGGTCCTCTCTTTTTCTGTACCGTAACAGTTGAAATTTCTCAGTAAGCTTCATACTGTTGTCTTCCGTCCACTTGTAGATTCTGTTCATGTCTATTTGTAGAGATCCTATATCTTCTGGGTTTCTTATTTTTTTATTGATCTTTTGTGGCATCGGCAAAGAATGTTATTGTGCTGTCTCTGGTAACGTCCTCCTCTATGTCAGTTAGCATGATTATGAAGCGTAGTGGAGCTAATACTGTTCCTTGTGGTACTGAGCTGAGGACCTCTGAGTTTGATGAAGATGCTCCCTGTACTGTAACGACTAACGACTTGCCGCCACTCACTAAAGAAATTATATATCCATTTTCCTATTTTTCCTGTTATTCCCATATATTTCAGTTTATGTATTATGATTCCATGGTCACACTTGTCGAACGCTTTGGCAAAGTTTGTGTATATTACATCATAGTTTTCATTACTTTCCAGTGCATTAATAATGTTGTAATGTTCCATTAGTTGTGATAGGCATGATCTGCCTCACCGAAACCCATGTTGGTTATCATTGAATTTTTTCTGAGTTTCCAAAAAGGCATAGATTTTCTGTCTAACTATTCTTTCAAATATTTTAGTGAGATGAGCTGTAAGCGACACTGGCCTATAGTTTTTGGCCTCGGATCGATCTCCTCCTTTATGTATTGGGGCTATGTTCGCGTTCGAAGTCCATTATACTTTCCCCTTGTAGTTCTTCTTCAAAGAACACGTTTCTACCACAAATCAGTTTGTCAGTTTTTGGGATACTGAAAGATGATTCGTACTGAGCTCTTAATATTTGGGATATTTCTGTTAGATCATCAGATAAAGCACTGTCTTCGTTTTTCAAAGGTCAAATCGTCGCATGGTTTTTCGACTTCCGTTTTGCAAAATTATAGAAGTACTTTGATTTAACCTTTATCGCCTCTATAGCGTCGCCTTCTTCTTTTTCTGTATGCCTCTCAATTAGTTCCTGTGTGACGTAATCGATACTCTGCAGTTTATCATTTAATATTTTTCTGATGTTGTTATCTTTACAGTAACTTAATTTTGCACTCACTCTTTTTCTCTTTCGGAACAATGCCCTCTTTTGTCTCTCGAACCTGCTTCTCTTTCCCCGTTGTTGTATTTTTGGGACATGTCTTTCCACAATTTCCAGCGTCTTCTCCTCTAAGGTCGTTAGCATCTCTTCTGTTGTCTTGGCCTCGAAGATGGATTTCCAATCTATTATTTCCATGCTGGATGCAACATCTTCCCAGTTTATAGCTTTGGAGTGAAAATTAAAAATTTCGAATTTGCTTCTTTCTGTTGTTCGTGTTCTTTCCTTTCTTGCTGCTTTTATATTGGTTGTTATTTCAATAATGCTGTGAGCCAATATTATAGTTGGGGGTATTTCTATATTATCGATTAGGTTGCTGTTGTTTGTGAATACGAAATCTAGACAGTTGTTTTTTTTCTTGTTTTCTGTTATTTCTTATGTTAACATAAATTTATCAGCCAGAGCTAGTAGTATTTTTACCTGCTCCTGGTCTTCCCGTGGGCCCCCCTTGTCCTGGGTACACATACATTTTTTCCTATCCTTTTATATTTCATGAATGGAAAATTAAAATCACCACAGAGAAAAATATTTGGGGTTGGAGAGTGTAGATCTTTTACCCAGTTTCTTACCTCTGTAATGGAATCAGAGAATTAGCACCATATTTAATTTTTCAATTTTTGCTGCTACACATTCTACGTAGCTGTTTGAGGTAGGTCATTTCTGCCATATGCCTTTCGTGTGTATAAATAGCCCATCCTCCTTTGTCTCACTGTTCTGTCGGCTCGGAAGATGTTATAGTTGTCAATTTGTATTTCTTTTTTATCAATACAGAACTCAGTGTTCACAGTTCTCCTGGCAGTCCTTTAGATTGGTTTCCGTGAGGCATGCAAAGTCTGCTCCGGTTTCTTGCATGAGTCCTTTCAGGTATAAAACTATGTCCGGGGAATAATTTGATTTAAGGCCCTAAATGTTGGCTAGGATTATTTTTATTTTTTCTCTATCATTTTCACATACATTCGATTCGTTTTCCAATAGGGTGCCGGTTTCGTTGTCTTGTGGTCCTCCAAGAATTTGCCTCTCTTTATCTTTGCCGGTATCTGTTGTCCCGATAACGCATGAAGTGTCTTTGTGCGTGCCTTCTGTCCGGCTCTCGGATTCCTATATTTGTCAGCTGACTTTATATTTGCTGGATGGTATTTAGCAGCTGAATTGTGTTGGCTACGTCTAAAAAATTGGTAACCCTCTTTGATGTTCGTTTTACCTGTTCACCTGTTGCGTTCCTTTGAGGGTGGTGGTCACGGCATTTTTGTCCGTATTTGCACCTCCCATATCTTGCATAGGTGCTACAGACAGTAATGTGGTGGAACTTGCACTTTTTTCAAATATGCAATATCCTCTTGTATAATGATGTGTGTTACATAATGTGGGATGTGCAAAGATGCATTGCCCATTCCGATATCTGTAGTAACCTTTTGCGTAGTATTTACAAACAACGGTATTTTCTACGCTTCTACTTCTTGTTATCTGGTTATCTTCTATGTTCTTAATTTTGATATTATCATTATTTTTCTTTGGCTGTTTATTTCCTACGTTTTTATTTTTTATCTTTTCATCATTTTGTTCGTTGGGCAGTTTCACTACCTCGCAACTTTTACCCGTCTCCTTTCTTTCATCTATGTCTTCATTCTGTATTATATTGTTAGTCTTTATTATATTCTTATTTGTTATTTCGACTTCTCTCTCATCCACCCGAATTGTCATTGGGACATTTCCAGCCTCTTGTCTCCCCATTTTACCCTCCTTTTCTGTAGCACTCGAATTCGCTTTCTCCATTTCTTTAAATGTCGCAAAGGAGTGTACAATCTGCGTACATGCGTCACACAGAAATGTGACTCCTGCGATCTGTTTAGCGTTCGAGACGAGGGATATTTTCCTATCATCCCAATTCATGCAGATAAAGTCGTGCAGTTTTTGACAGAAATCGCATCTCGTTGCTGCCTTCTCAGTTGTTTCCAGATTACACAAATTACAGATTAAGTGAGAATTTGGACCCATGGTCATGTTATTCATTAATTATCGTAAAAAGAAATACACACACAAATTATTTATTTACTTATTTTTTCCCCTTTCTTTCTCTTTCCTTTCGATGGTCGCGAGGGTTTTTCTGACCTTTGCGTTTTATGACCTTTTTTCCTGCTTTCTTTAAAAAATTTCTCGAATGCCAACCGTATTACGGTTTAAATATATACGTTAAACTGGTGATAATTTATATAAACTGTATTGCACTTTCTTATTTGTAATGAATTTCACTTTATAATTTATATGCACAGATTCACTGATACTTTATACACTTTCGGGTGTAAACAAAATAAACCGTCGATTAGTTTATTCCCTTTTTTATGGGTGTTAATACAGAGAGGGAGAGACACAACACGTCCGTTCCCCACAAGGTACAAGCAAATATATATATATCCCAATAATCGGAATACACTGGATCGTATAAAGTAAGGTAGGGCTCACAGTATTCCTCTACTACTGGAATCAATGGTACAATAATGGTACATATACATACTGTATTTCACTTTTGTTCTCACTTTTGTTTTTTCAAACATTGTTTCAGGATCGACGTCCAGTCAACCCCCTCTGCAACCTTCCGGCCTTATTTGCACAGTTTGACGTATGAAAGAGTTGTTTTCCACTCTCATCCTGCCCTCGTAGCCAGTTACGCATAACTGGCCGGGGACTTTGCACAAGAACCCGTTCAGTTGATTGTTTGAAATAATTCAGGTTGGTGAAAATACCGATCAACCCTTGCGTTAGAGAGTTGACCAGAAATGGAATGAGGATGTGTCGAAAGTCTGGTACTTGAAGGAGAAGGCATGCAGTTACAGAGTTCAGAAGAGCAGCGTCCGTTATAATAACGATAGTAAAGAGAGAGTGAGGTAACAATGCGGCGAAGAGAGAGAGGGCTTGAAAACAGTCAGTGAGAGGCGGGGAATTGATGAAACGAAAAGCCTTTGATTCCAGATATAATCAACTAAAGCTGTGTGAGTTAAGCTAACCCACATATGAGAAGTGTACTCCATACAGGGACGGACAAGACGGTACAGCACGCATAATCTCTTAGAAGATGTTTTGGAAAGAGAGTATATCTGATTTTTCCAGGAAAGATCACAAGAAAAGGAAACGCCAAGAATGTTAATTAAGAGAAGAGGAAGGATTGAGTTGTATTGTTGCAGATAAGGGGATAGGTCGTGTGGAAGACTGACGCGTAGACAAATGAAGAAATTGAGTTTTTGAGGCACTGAAAGCCACAAAGTTTTTTCTTCCCCAATCAAAGATAATAGAATGATTAGAAATCAGGTGCATCATACCCATTCCACGCGAATCATGGAGTGACTGTTGAGAGGGACGCTTTGCGAAGCGGGTGGAGAAGTGAAGAGTGGAATCTTCGGCGTAGGAGCAGATAGGACGGAAATGTGACGTAATAGATTATTCATAAATAAAAGGAAAAGAGTGGGTAACAGGACAGAGCCTTCAGGAACACCACTATCAATAGCTTTAGGAGGAGGACAGTGGTCATCTACAACCGCAGTAATAGATCGGCCAGAAAGGAAATCGGAAATGAAGGTACAGATAGAAATATAGAAACCAAAGGAGGACAGTTTCGAAATTAACCCTTTGCGCTAGAGTCTGTCAAAAGCTTTTGATACGTCTAGCGCAATAGCAAAAGTTTCAACGAAATCCCGAAAGGAGGATGACAAACAGTCAGAGAGAGATGCAAAAAGATCGCCAGTAGAGCGTCCCTTGTGGAACCCATACTGTCGATCTGAAACAAGATTATGAGAAGAGAGGTTTGAATATTCCTATTAAGCATAATTCAAAAACTTTAGAAAGGCAAGAAATCAAAGCATTTGAGATAGTCGGAGGGTTCAGAGCAGTCACCCTTCTTTGGGACAGGTTGAATGAAAGCGAACTTCCAGTGGAAAGGAAAAGTACCAGATGAAACGCAAGACGAAAGACTTTGCCTAGGCAGGGTGTCAACACAGAAGCACAGTTCTTGAGAACAACAGGAGAACACCATCAGGACCGTACGCCTTTCTAGAGTTCAGCCCAGATAGGGTAGAAGGAACATATTTAAAGATTTTAATTTCAGACATAATTAAGTCAGAGGAGAATGGAGGAACAGCACCGGAATCATCCAGGGTTGAGTTGGAAGCGAAAGTTGAGCGAAGAGTTCAGTTTTTTCAGAAGAGACGGCAACGGAGCCGTCGGAATGGAAAAGATGAGGAAAATAAGAAGTAAAGTTGTTGGAGAGGTTATTGGCTAGGTGCCAAAAGAGCGAGAAGAATTAGAATTGGATAGGTTTACACATTTTTGCCTGATGAATGAATTTTAGCTAGTCAAAGAACAGATTTGCGATTCCGAGCAGAAATATAAGCTGAGTGAGAGTCAGGAGTTGGATGGCGACGGTACCTTCTGAAAGCCTCCTCTCTGTTGTGGATAGAATGAGAACAAGCAAAGTTAAACTAAGGTTATTTTGCATTAGTAGTAGGAATAAAATATGGAATGTACGCCTCCGTGCCCGAGAGAATCACTTCCGTAATGCGCTCAATACACTCTACAGATCTACAGAAGCTAAGGCTAACAAAGACCCTAAGATCCACTCTAAGGTTAACCCAAGAGAAAGGAAAGAGGAGGGGGTTAAAAGAAGAGAATAAGGGGTTAAGTAAGTAGCAAAATCTATTATTCTTGGGTTAAAATTCATTCAGAAAAAGAGAAAGAAAGACTCCCCATCATCATTCGCCGGCCACTGCCGACAAGTCGGAAAAATAGTCGAAGAGAATAGGAAAAGGGTGAAAGATGAAAAGAAGTAAAATAGAACGCTTACAAACCATGCAAACACAGTCTGAACTCACTGTCATACCATGCAAACTACAGACATGCAAGTAGAGAGAGTTACAGACATGCAAGTAAGGAGAGGATAAGAAAAAAAAAGTAGGTAAAGTATAACAAAAAGTGGGTTAGTTTACGCTACGAGCTACATCTACGTTCGTGTTAGTCTAATTTTTTTTTAGAATAATTTTATTGCTGGCATCACACGCTGGCATGTCACAAGCTGGCATTAATCGTCAATAGACTTATCCTCGACCACCACCCCCAGAGCTCCTGTTGCTAATTGTTTTTTATTTTAAACAACGTTAATATTTTTAAAATGCCTATCTAAATGGTTCTTAAACATATTAACGCTGGTAGAGTTCACGACTGACGAGGGAAGATTATTTCATTTATCAATTACTTTAAACGTAAAGAAGTTTTTAGCGATATTAGTAATGAAACGTCTGCCACACAACTTAAATCCGTTATTACGAGTATTGCTATTATCGAAAGTGAACAGTTTGTCAAAATTTATGTTATCGATTTTATTAACGATTTTGAAAACTTTAATAAGCTCCCCCGCTTAATCTCCTAGTTTCGAGTGAATGCAAGTCTAACTCTTTAATCCTATCTTCATAAGGCTTGTTGCGCAATGACGGAATTAGTTTCGTGGCATGACGCTGAACCCTTTCTAACCTATTAATATCCTCACGCAAATACAGGCACCAAAACTGAACGGCATATTCTAAATGAGGCCTGACTAGGGACTTGTAAAAGGGCAATATAATATTCTTCGATTTAAATTCGAAATTACCCGCTATGAAGCCTAACATCCTATTAGCTTTTGCGCAAGACACCAGGCACTGGTTCCTAACTTTTAAATCCTTAGATACGCGTACGCCTAAATCTACTTCCTCGTCAACGCTCGCTAACTCTCTATCATCCATCGTGTACGTGTAATTATTGTTACGAGAACCTATATGCAAAACTTTACATTTGTCTACGTTAAATTGCATCTGCCACTTATCCGTCCACTCCATAATCCTATTTACATCGTCTTGGAGACTATTTCTATCGTCCTCGTTAACAACCTTACCGTCTGTTTTAGTATCGTCCGCGAATTTTGACACGTTACTAGTGAATCCTACATCTATGTCGTTAATGTAAATTACAAATAGCAATGGGCCTAACACTGAACTCTGTGGGACACCGCTACCTGACCGCTACCTACCTGACCGCGTATACCGTGCGTTTTAACCTTCGCAATTAATCTTCTATGCGGAACTGTATCGAACGCTTTTTTAAAATCTAAATAAATAACGTCAGCCGCTCTATGCCTATCGTAATCGTGCACAATTTCGTTATAAAATTCTAACAAATTAGTTAAACAAGATATATGGCGTCGAAACCCATGCTGACTACTATTAACCAAATCGCGACTTTCTAAGTGATCGATGATACGATCCCTAACTACGGATTCCAAAAGTTTACCGACAATTGACATTAAGCTAATGGGCCTATAATTGCTAGCTACTGTGCTGTCGCCTTTTTTAAAAATGGGCGGAACGATATCGTCCACATCGGAGACATTACTGACGTCTTCTACGTTAAAAACTGTTGCAAAAAAAGTTATTAAAAATACCCGCCATCGCCTGAGCGTCGGAAGCCAAAGCGCCGTTAACGTCCACTAGAGGGCATATATTATCTTTTATCGGCGTACAATTATTGACATATTCAAAAAACTTTTTTGGATTATGTTTACTATCCGCAGCTATAAGTATCTCTAGATTACGCTTAGCATTCCTAACTGATCTTTTAACCTGACGTCTAAGCTCGATATACCTATTAAAGTTAGCTGCCGTGCCATTGCGCTTATGAAGTCTATACGCTGTGTTACGCTCGTTTATGAACTCGCCTATTTCCCTAGTCCACTACTCGGGCCTACCATGATTTCTAGCGCGCTTGGGCATACGAGGAATAAACTCCCTTTCGATATTCATAAAACTTTCTTTAAACGCCTCCCAATGCAAATTTGTGTTATTACCTATAAATAAGTTATCCCAGGCCACTACTCTCATCCTATCCGCAAAACTATCAAAATTGGCCCTTCAAAAATCAGGGACTTCTATTACGTTACTATCCTTAGTGTTTTCTATCAATAGCTTAAACCTAAGAATTTGATGATCACTACATCCTAAACTCTCGCCTACTTCTAAACCTTCGACTATATTTTCGCCGTTCGTCATCACGACGTCTAAAATATTGTCACCGCGTGTTGGTTCGGTAACCATCTGTCGTAAAAAATTATCTTCTCTGAACTCAACCCTCCTCATTACCAGTAAAAGTCTCGCAATTAACATTAGGGCAGTTAAAGTCTCCGACAATTATACTATTCCGATTATCAATAAAGTTACCAAGAAGTGAGTAAAATCTAGTATCGATATCGAGGGGTTGAACGGGAGGTCTATAAACAACAACAAAATTAAAACTAATACTACGATTCCTAACTTCAACGCATATCGCATTAATTGCTGCTGGAAAATCTATCTTAACCTCGATAGCCCTAAGGGAATTACGAATGTACAGCAAAACGCCGCCACCAATCCTATGTAACCTATCATTAGTAAAGAGTTTAAAACCCGGTATATCAAGTTACCCCAACAAGTCCCGAGTCACGGTATTTAATCACGTTTCAGTGATAGCAACTACAGTATATCGTAGTTGCCGGAATAAATTATCGCTTTAAATTCGTTTAATTTATTTCTAATACTATGCGCGTTACAATAAAAGACGTTTAAGTTATTTTTTACCACGGGTCGGCGTTTTAAACTATTTTTCACGTCGGACCCGCGTTTCCCGGACCCACAACGTTTAAAGAAGGCTTCGACCTATACAGATTTCGAACGTTTTCATCAATTAACCTACCTAGCCTAGCATTACCTATTTCATTAAAATGCACCCCATGCACATTTTCCTCAGCACAAATCTCTTCTAATTTAGTATTCAAAAATATTGTTTTAGACGTAATCCTAAGACCCAAACCGTGCCTAGGGGTAATACCTAGAACTAAAGACCTATCTGACCTCACCTTCAGGGACCTAATTAACCCCCTATATCTCTCCAAAAGGTCAGGCACTCTCGTATCGGGCCTATACGAGTCGTTGCCCCCTACCATCGTCATCAACATCGAGTGACGGGAGGCAACAGCAATCCTATCCACTTCGTCTCTAATTCTGTCATCCCTGGCCCCTGGGAGACAGACCCTCCTCCTCTTGGTTGGATTCCGTTCAACGAACTTTGTGTCCATATGGCGCATTAAAGAGTCCCCAATTAAAATAGTTTCCCCCTCGTTCACGTCCCTACCCAAATGAGCGAAAGGGTTTGAAACCGCGATACGGGGGGGGGGGGATTCCTATCGCCTAACGTACGCGGCCTAGCTCCACCCTTAACTTCTCTAAATCCCTCCCCATCTACTAATCTCGGACCAACCTTAACCCTCAACTCTATCCAACCTTCCCGATAAGCTACCTAAACTAGAAACTAGGTTACGCACCTCACCCTTCAAATTACTAACGTCTTCAACGTTAGTATTGGTTCGGCTTTCGTCAACTGTAGCCCTACCCCTGCCCTCATCAAGCGTTGCAAGTCTTTCCGTTACCTCACGTACACTACGTTTTATGTTAACTATTTCCTCCCTTAAATCGCAAAAAACAAACCGATCTCTCGGTAATCGCCATAGGACCGCCGTTATAATCCTTAAAATCTGTATACTACCGATTTACCCCACACTTAACACACGACGCTTTCTGCGACGGCATCGCGCAAGTTAAATTAGTTTATAACTGTCACAAGTTTAAGTTAAATTAAGCCGGCACGCTATGAAAACTTCTAAATCGCTAAAAACCACTTATATTCAATTACTTAACTATAACAATGTGAATATAAACTCAAGTATATAAAGTCAGAACTTTCCAAAAGTAAAGTTATTGGCAATATCCAAAAGTAGAAGCAATATCAGAGAGCTCAGGAAATGCGTCCGCTCAGTACGGAAGCAGTAATCATTCCATGGGAAATCACAGAAGTACTGCCTAAGGGCCTCCCAATCAGCGGCGCCAAAGTGCTAATGGTGTCTCCTCTTGTGAGGCTCCAAAGGGCGAACTGAAGCAATAAGTCAGGAAATATATAAGAAGGATGGGTGGTGAGAAATATATCCGGAATGTAGGGTGCTGTACACTCTGCTTTAGGTTATTTAGGATAGAAAAGTTGTAAGCTAGTTCACTAGGGGTGTCAGTGAAATGGGAGGAAAGCCAAAGGTGATGGTGAACAATGAAATATCCTAAAGTGGAGATTTCAGCTTAGGAGAAAGGTAGACAGCAAAGATGTATTTAGTTTGAGATTAGCATGTAAGCCATAGCCACATAGTGTAGAATTTGGAGGATTCAGGTTCGGGAATACGAGAGCAAGTTAGGTCATTGCGTACATACAGTATATGCAGCTTCCACCTTTGGAGTGAAATTGAGTATAGAGAAAGTATTAGGGTACAGAAAAGCGATTGCTGTCAGCAAAGCCATCATACCCATAAACGTTGGGTGGGGCACGTGCACCCCTCCAAATTCTGGAATAAATTCAATAAGAGGACAGAAATTAATTTGATTACTCAAATAAATTAACCCTATATATACACTCTTGACTTTTCGTATCCTTAAAATGTAGTTAAAACACTGAATTACTGATTTCTTACAACTGATTAAAAATTATTTCTTTGACAGTGCCCACCAGTGATGTAGGTCTCGAGATCGGTCTCGGTCTCGAGACCGATCTCGAGACCCAATTTGCAGATCTCGATCTCGATCTCGGTCTCGACAGACGCGGTCTCGGTTTTTCTCCCCGAGACCTTTCGAGACCTCGCGAGACCGTATTGAAAAATACATGTTACTGGCATACTCATGATGGTGGCTTGGTTGAACAGACACAATTCAGAATGTTTATGAAAGTTTGTAAAAGTAAGGGACTCTAGGTATTCACTAATCAGTCACCCTGTTTTGAGTTGCCACGTTTGTCTTGCGGAGGGGAGGGGTGTGGGTCTGAATTTTTTTAGGTTAGCGCTACAAACCCCCCCCCCCCCCCCCCCCGCCCCCGTCAGATTAATTTTATTGAAAATGGAAACACTAAATAGAGAATTTTTTATATATATATATATATATACACACACACACACACACACACATATATATATATATATATATATATATATATATGAAAATGAAAATGAAAAGGTTTATTGGCAGAATATAGTCCATATGACAAATATTATTAACGCAGAAACATTTGAAAATATTATTTTTTCATAAATATACAGTGTTAGTACCTATTGCTTTTATGACTGAGTGAAGGGTCGCGAAAAAATTTGTCTGATCCAAAGGGGTCGCAAGTGAAAAAAGTTTGAGAAGCCCTGGCTTAGAGGATAAATGGCAGGACTCATGGATAGCTTGGATGATCGGGTTGGTTGATTTTTTAATTCTTTGCATTAGACTGTGTTGAGCACGTCTTGTTACCTCCGGGAAGCTCGGGACATTGCGGGTAGCAAACATTTGCGAAGCTGAGCATCTCGGGGGTAATTTATGTAAGAGTCTAAAAGACCTGTTGTACAGCAAATTTAGGGTTCTGCCAGAACCTTTTTTATAATTCATCCAGAGTTGCTGACCGTATATATTACTGCAGAAAGTACGAAAGAGTGTGTCTTTAGCTTCACTTGTACAGAAACGAAAGTTCCTTATGGTCATATTCGTTTTAGCACACAGGCTTCGAGATTGTTTTCTTATATCCGAGTCATCACTCAAGGAGCTGGTAATAGTTTGACCCAAATACTTAAACTCTTGTACTTCCTCAATTACTTCACCATTCATTTTAAACCTTATATCAGCTGGCTGATTACAGCTTTTAGGATGAAATTGCATAACCTTAGTTTTTGTAACATTAAAAAGAATATCATGTTTCTGCGAATACACTTCGCAGACATTTAGTAGCCGACCCAGACCTTTAACAGAGGGACTTATTAACACCATATCATCGGCATAAACTAAGTTATTTATTTTTGTGTTATCTATACAACATCCTACTGTTGCCTCATTAAGTGAAGCAATTAATCAGTCAATATACAAATTAAACAGCAGAGGGGAGAGCAAGGAGCCTTGTCTCATCCCGCAAGAGGATATATATATATATATATATATATATATTATTTAGACCTTATGCTAATTGCCATGCCTCTGTTTATAGTACCGATATGTCAATTTATTTTTCATAGAAATGGTGTTGGAAAAATGTTATACAGGAAACTCAAGCACGGAGAATGAGCAGATACAGAGAGACAGCGCTCATTCTCACAGCAGCGATGACGAAATAAAACAGTCAAACCAAAGTTTCGAGACTAATGGCAAAATATCAACGCTATCGGTCCAAGCAGAAGAACGTTGAAACTGGGAAGATTTTGAACCGCAGGGAACAGTTGCGGCGGTACCTCTTAAAGATCGATGAATCTCATATTTTAGACAACTGCTCTCCAATAAAGTTTTGGCACCAGAAAAGGGATAAATTCCCATCACTGGCCAATATTGCCATGACTGTTTTAACAGTGCCTGCCTCTAGTGCTCCAGTTGAGCGTGTATTTAGCCATGGAGGCATAATAATGAGGCCCCACAGAAGCCGAACTTCAGCAGATCTTCTGAGCATGCTGATGTTCCTTAAGTGTAATGAGCACCTATCATGCTTTAAATAAATGCACAAGTCAAACTGGGCAGTGGTCATATTCATTATGTTCATTAAACCTTCTGTAACAGATATAAAAAGTAAATAAATAAAAAGTACGTATATATATACAGGGCGTCCCAAAAAAATGTATACACACTTTAACAGCTGATAGCTCAATTGATGTTTCTTTCTTTCCAAGTTAAACCCATTAGAATTAATAATGGCAGTCAGACTAAGCTTTGAACAAAAGAAATTCATTCTAAAATGCTACTGGAAGTGTGAAAACGCAGTTGAAGGGCAAAGACAGTTTAGGAGGGAGTTTCAAACAGATCCACCAACGCGACTTACCATCACTCGAATTAGAGAT
Organism: Bathynomus jamesi; assembly: GCA_023014485.1. Taxonomy (NCBI): domain Eukaryota; kingdom Metazoa; phylum Arthropoda; class Malacostraca; order Isopoda; family Cirolanidae; genus Bathynomus; species Bathynomus jamesi. The sequence goes on from JAJOZX010001505.1 coordinate 829,478, forward strand.
AAGTTTGAAGCCGATGGAACTGTTCAGAATGTCCACAAGAAGCGTTCCGGAAGACCACGGACATCGACAAGCCCCACAAAGCAAGAAAGAGTACTGGAAACGTATCACCAAAGTCCAAGAAAATCTGTGCGGCAAGCGAGTCGTGAGGTAGGAATTTCAGAATCGTCTGTCCAACGCATTTTGAAGCGCTGTCAATGGAAAAGTTACATTCCAAGATTAGTCCATGCTATTAATGAAGATGATCCGGACCGAAGAGTGGAGTATTGCGAGTGGTACTTGGCACGATGTGGATGTGGATGTGGATGTGAATTGAGAGCAGCCATTGAACGAGAATGCACACAAATACCAAACGAAATGTTTCGTGATGTTTGCGATTCCATTGCTTCGCGTTATCAGCAGTGCCTGGACCAGAACGGACGTCAGTTTGAAAACAGGCGTTGACAAAACAATTAAATAATGTCTGTAGATTCTATTACATTTTGAAAATGAAATGTATTTTAATAAACACTGCCTTTATAATTATTTAAAGTGTGTATACATTTTTTTGGGACGCCCTGTATATATATATATATTCATTTGTTAATTTATAGGCTACACTTTTTGCATTCAACACACTACATCTGAGAAAGTAGTTATTAGTTTATTAATATACTTAACATAGTCTAATTTCCATAGTAGTGTAAAACAAATTGAAAGGGCATGAGCTTGGTCTCGATCTCGATCTCGGTCTCGAATTTTAAGGGTCTCGATCTCGGAAGGTAGATCTCGATCTCGAACCTTTGATCTCGGTCTCGATCTTGGTCTCACAGGATCAGGTCTTGGTCTCGGTCTCAATCTCGGACTTGGTGGTCTCGACTACATCACTGGTGCCCACCCAAAATATTTGTTGCATGATGCCCCTGGCTATCAGTCATCCCAGAGGAAGAGGAGGTTAGGTTTAGAGGTGGAGAGGTGGTGTTTAACAGATTGAAAATTTGAGGAAAGGCCACGAATGTTGTAGACGTCTATGAAAAGTGAATCAGGCAGAGGCCTTGAACATCTCGAATGGGCAGTAGCAGAACCAGCCCCGTTGCCCGGGTCTGCGTTCCCAGTATCGACAGCGGGAGAGCCAGAAGTGGGGACATTTATGGTTCCCTCCCCAGTGGACTCCGAGGCTTTTGAAGTCGTTTTTTTTATTTTCAAAAGATTAAGTAGTGCGCAAAATGCATGTATGTGTCGTGAAGAATCGTGAGAGAAGTTTGTGTTTGAGAGCATGCTGGGCTGCTTACAGGGTAGATGAGACACGGAAAAAGACCAGCAAAAGAGGACATCATTTTCAATGTTAAGAAATCAGTATGGCAGTGAGGTCACCACATATCGATCAATGGGACACTTTATCCGTGATAAAATGTACAGTTTCGGAAAAAAATTTGCCTATAAAAAATGTTTCTAAAAAGGCATAAAAATTACTAATTGTTATTCGTTATATATTCGTATAAGTTATTAGTTTCAGTGATTAGTAAAATTTCTAAAACAACACAGTCGCTACAAATTAGTAATTTTTTATGCATTTTAGAAATTTCTTAGGCGAACTTTTTCTCTGCATTTGAAATTTTTTCAAAGCATGTTTTGTTACATTTAAAGACGTTACATGTTAAAGATGTTACATTTTATTTCCACGACAGTTTCGACGCCCACTGGCATCCTCCTCGGGTGGATACAGAAACACGAATGAACCAAAACAAGAGGGAAAAACAGTCCAGGGACCGACCGTTAAGAAATTCGCACCTAGGTTAGATCCTATTCTCCCAACACCGGAAGGGCATTTTCATTAAGTACATTCGCGCAAATTTAAAACTATCTTCCTGTTCTAAACATACAGATTCTATTATATTTTTTTACATAATTATTACATTTATTATTAAATTTATTACATTTAATATTGCATAATTATTTATTACAGAAATTATAAATTTATTATTACATTGGTTATTACATTATTGTTTATTATACAGAACTTATAAACCGAAAAACGAATGAAAAAAGCCGATTAGGAAACAATCCAGAGACCATTGAGAAATTCGCACCTAGGTTAGATACCGTTCTCCCGACAGTGGAAGGGCATTTTATTACAGGGTCCGCTTATAAGTACATTCCCACAAATTAAAACTATCTTCTTGTTCTATACGTACAGATTCTAATATTTTGACATAATTACTGCATTTATTATTACATTTACATTTTTTAACATTTATTATTATTACCTTTACCCTAATTATTAAATTTATAATATTACCTTTATTATTACATCTGTTGCATTTATATTTATTTCCACATTTATTACTTCCATTATTACATTTACTAAAGGCGAGTAAGGAAACATTCCAATCCAGAGACATTTAAGAAATTCACACTTAGGTTCGAACACGTTCCCACGACTCCGTAAGGGATTTTTTGACCAAGAATCTCATTAAAGGGTCTAACTTATAAGTACCTTCGCACAAATTAAAATTATCTACTTTTTCATATCATGATGAAGGGGTTAAAAGCTCAATTATTTCTTCCATGTTTCTAAGAGCACTCAGGATTTGTAGCCCACATTTGCTGGACCTGGAAAATTCAAAGATTTGGAACATTTTTAAGGATTTAAAATATCCCGAGTGGTTTATCAGAAAGGTGTATTTTAAAGCCAGAAAATCTTTTTATGCCCCTCGGGAACCTTCAGTTAACCAAAAACAATATGTGAGTTTGCCTTACATTGCCGGCTTAGAAAGAGTAAAACCGTTGACGAAAGATTTTAAGTTTGCTTTGGCGTTCAAATATTCGTCTACCGTGAAAGTAAATTGGTTAGGAATAACGTGGCAAAAGAGGAACAAGCCTGTGTCTACAGCATTCCCTGTAAAAGTTGTGATTTAGTATACGTGGGAGAAACTGGAAGAAATATTGAAACCCGTATTAAAGAACACAAATATGCCTTCAGAAGTTGTAATACTAATAATGCCATTTTTTATCACGCCAGCCAAAATAATCATGCTATAGATTGGGAATCAAGTAAGGTACTTTATAAATGTAATAATTATGTCAAAAGAAAAATAATAGAATCTGTGCGTATAGAAAAAGTAGATAATTTTAATTTGTGCGAAGGTACTTATAAGTTAGACCCTTTAATGAGATTCTTGGTCAAAAAATCCCTTACGGAGTCGTGGGAACGTGTTCGAACCTAAGTGTGAATTTCTTAAATGTCTCTGGATTGGAATGTTTCCTTACTCGCCTTTAGTAAATGTAATAATGGAAGTAATAAATGTGGAAATAAATATAAATGCAACAGATGTAATAATAAAGGTAATATTATAAATTTAATAATTAGGGTAAAGGTAATAATAATAAATGTTAAAAAATGTAAATGTAATAATAAATGCAGTAATTATGTCAAAATATTAGAATCTGTATGTATAGAACAAGAAGATAGTTTTAATTTGTGGGAATGTACTTATAAGCGGACCCTGTAATAAAATGCCCTTCCACTGTCGGGAGAACGGTATCTAACCTAGGTGCGAATTTCTCAATGGTCTCTGGATTGTTTCCTAATCGGCTTTTTTCATTCGTTTTTCGGTTTATAAGTTCTGTATAATAAACAATAATGTAATAACTAATGTAATAATAAATTTATAATTTCTGTAATAAATAATTATGCAATATTAAATGTAATAAATTTAATAATAAATGTAATAATTATGTAAAAAAATATAATAGAATCTGTATGTTTAGAACAGGAAGATAGTTTTAAATTTGCGCGAATGTACTTAATGAAAATGCCCTTCCGGTGTTGGGAGAATGGGATCTAACCTAGGTGCGAATTTCTTAACGGTCGGTCCCTGGACTGTTTTTCCCTCTTGTTTTGGTTCATTCGTGTTTCTGTATCCACCCGAGGAGGATGCCAGTGGGCGTCGAAACTGTCGTGGAAATAAACTCTGTCTATTAGAGTGGGTTTTTATTTTCATAGCTCACCAACATTTTTAGATATCACTTTTAGGTTATACCTAACCTCACGAACGAGTCTTTCAATCATCCTCAGCGAGATCTTGGGCGGTCGACCACTTCTGAGCAAGGTTGTCGTCATCTTTGTCCTTCCATTTGTAAATAATTTGATTAACAGTTGACACATGGATTCCATATTTCGGCGATATCTTCTTGTACTCCTTCCCAGATGTCATATGAGGACTAACATAGCACTCCGTTGGTCATTGGAGATTGCTACTTCGATCTAGGCATGATACCCGATGCTCTTTATGTTATTTGCACCAAAATGATGCCTGAAATGCAAAGAAAACTAATTACAAAGATGATAAATCACATTAAAACAATATCACTACTTTCATACTAGGATGGGGTCACTTTTTCGCACAACTGTAGGTATAGAAATGAAAGGTGTATATATATATATACCCACAAGGGGGTTCTAAGCTCGTGCTCTTGAGTGCTCTTTGTGCTCTTTTGTACGTGCTTGTTCCTGGAGGTTTCACGTGCGCCCTCCCGGCCCTAGCACCCAAGGATGATGGGGCTCGACCCTGCAGTCCTTGTCATCCTTGGTCTTTTTCCACTTCGACTGTCCCCTCCACCCTTTCTTTTTCCTCTGTCTTTCCTCTCACTTTTTCTTTGTTTTTCCGCCGAGATATGCCCTTTTAAATAGAGGCGAATCGGTTCTTCCCGAACTTAAAATATATATATATATAATCTTATACAAGTCAAAATAATTTAATATTCATACATATAACAAAATGTATATAATTTAAGAATGAATTTGTAGCACAGCGTTCATTTAAATAAAAGAAAACGTTAATTTCTACCGGAAACTTTAGAATTTTTAAATTTATTTTGTTTTTACTCCTTTTATTTTTAAATCACAGAGAGAGAGAGAGAACGATTTCGTTTAAATCAGAGTAAAATTACATTGAGTTGGGAATTTATAAACTATACCCCTAGGCGGTTCGGTGGTTCGACCCCGCTGTGGTCGTCGATATGCGAGGCCAGAGTAGTAATTGCTCGGTCATCAAGAAGACCGAAAAATCCTCCACCAGTAGCGGTAAGTTCTTAACCCAGATTTTTAACTTGTCCATTTGCGAGAAACAGTCTTTGCGCGCCATCTGTCGTGGATAAACGTAATTAACCAACCAGAATCACACGAGGATTTTGTATGGACGAAAATAATTGGCATTTACATCCAACAAACAGATGGCCCGCAGGAAGTCCTATCGCGTCACAAGATGAGTTCGAGTGCTAGTGAGCGAGTTAAAATTCTGGGCTAAAACTTAGCCGCTTCTGGAAGATTTTTTTGTTGTCTGGATGAACGAATGCGTGATTAGCTCTCTGAACTCGGCACGTCTTTTTCTGAACAGGACCTCCTATCCGCGGATAGGATGACAAGTCAACAGATAGGACGCAAAAGTATATTTGCTGTGGTTATATGGCTAAATTATTGGCAGAAATAGATTCAGCAAACACGATTTAACTTAAATTCATATTTTAGTAAAGGATATCTATTGCAGATAAATTAGAATTTGTCCTGTTTGTATGTACTGTATGCGGGCCAGAGTAACCGTTATTACGGAGATATAGTAACCGTTATTACATTATCATTTGTATAATTTAGGTCTCGGGGGTACGGGGGCTCCGCCCCGGTAAAGATCACGCATCACAAATTGATAGCTTACCGATGCGTGGTAAATAATTATACGCCTCATTGCATCCATCAGTAGCGACTTCATACATTATTTCAACACTTGAATCATTCCCTTGCTTGAGAAAAACTTGCATACTCACATGAAGTCATCACACACAATGAATCTAGATACACCACTCACACGGTGGACAAATAACAACTGTGAATCGCTCAACCAAGTCTTCAAACAAGCCATTGACGTAGGCCTAGGCCGTATAGGAGCATCGCTAGCTGCCAAATGACATCAACATACGAACAGGACGAATTCTAATTTATTTGCAATAGATATCCTTGACTAAAATATGAATTTAAGTTAAATCGTGTATGTTGAATCTATTTCTGCCAATAATTTAGCCATATAACCACAGCAAATATACGTTTTGCGTCCTATCCGTTAACTTGTCGTCCTATCGGCGGATAGGACGTCTGTTCAGAAAAAAGACGCGCCCCTCTGAACTCGCATACCGGTGACTGCGGGTTCGACACAACCGAGACACTTCCGGATCGTGTGCTTATCAATCCCCAAACACAGTTCCATTTATTTTTATTCATATACTCTATGTACATAATTTCATTATTTTAGAAAGGGATAATACTATGGAATATCATAGGAAAATAAAGTACTATGGAATTAATTTTATATTAACACATTCGAGTTCAGGCCTGAGTATGTAGCCCTATGACTAGCCAAATTTGGCTGCCGGTGAACGTAATATCTATAACTTCCCTTGACAGTTAACTTGGTTTCAGTGCTCAATTTTTTTGAGCTATCTTAATAATAATAATAATAATAATAATAATAATAATAATAATTTTTTGAGAAATTTTCTCCAAATTTCTAGAGGACTTTGTCACACATTGAGAAATTTTTCAAGTCAATTCTTGATAAAACAAAGCTATCGCTTTAGGTCACTGGTACCCAACATTTTTAGCTCGCGGGCCGAATTTGTTATCTTAAAATGGGCTAAGAGCCATAACCTTGGTTGAGCTTGGTTTTGCTTCCTCTCAAATTGTTCATTCTGAAAAAAGTCAAGCTCGTCAATCCACCTTAGACCTACAGTTTAACCACGCCCCACCAGCAGCCCAACGCCTTAACCACTAGGCGACCCCTTTACCTACCAACCAATTTTTTAATGTGTGGAAGGGTGAACAGCTGGGGGTGGGGTTTCGCTTCGTGTTACCTGCCGTCATCGGGCCTCGATCCCGGGGCCGACGGATTTGTTGTTAGCAACGCTAACCACTACACCACCGAGACACTAGAAAGTATAGGTTGCGTTATACAGGGTCAAATTGAGAAACATACAGAGAAAGTGGATGACGTTATGGAAGCGATAAAGGTTAACTCACATTTCTTCTATAATTTTGCAAAATGGAAGTCGAAAAATCACGCGACTATCGGATCTTTGAAAAAAGACAACAATGTTTTATCGGATGATCTAAAAGAAGTAGGCCTATCTGAAATATTAAGAGCTCAGTATGAATCCTCTTTCAGTATTCCCAAAACTGATAAACTAATATGCGATAGAAGCGCATTCTTTGGAGACAACTACAAGGGGAAAGTATAACGGACTTCGACTTTACAACAGATGATATTACACAAACTATAGGGAAACTAAAAGCACACTGGATGACAGGCCCGGACAAATGGAATGCCACACTGGTCAAAAATTGCAAGAATGAAATTGTTACGCCCCTATATTGGATATGGAGACGATCACTAGACACGGGAGAAATACCGAGCATCCTGAAGAAAGCGAACATAGTTCCAATATATAGAGGAGATCGATCTCAGGCTAAAAACTATAGGCCAGTATCGCTTACATCTCATCTCACCAAAATATTTACATGGATTCCGGTCAAGATGATCATGCCTATCACAACCAATGGAACACTGTAACAATATTATTGATGCACTTGAAAACAATGAAAACTATGTTGTAATATACACAGACTTTGCCAAGGCGTTCGACAAATGTGACCATGGAATCATCGCACATAAACTGAAATATATGGAAATAACAGGAAAAGTAGGAGAATGGGTATATAATTTCCTTATTGAGCGGCAGCAAGTCTTTACACTTCAATGAGCCACTTCATCAGAACCAGAAGTCCTTAGCTCAGTACCACAAACAACAGTATTAACTTCATTACTCTTCATAATCATAACTGATATAGATGAGGACGTTACCAGTGACAGCACAGTAACATCCTTTGTTGATAACACAAAAATTAGCAGAAAAATAAGAGACTCAGAGGATACAGGATCTCTACAAACAGACATGAACGGAATCTACAATTGGTCTGAAGACAATAATATGACATTTATCACTGGGAAATTTCAACTATTAACCTATTGGTGCCCAGAGGTATTTTCCGAGACTGAATAAAGTCGTCTGGCGTTAGCCAGAACAAAATTAGTAAAGTGACGCTGGGCACTAATAGGTTAAGATACGGAAGAAGGGAGGACCTAAAATCCATGGAATAATATACCCCAAATGGACAGAAAATTCAAAGAAATTCTAATCAAAAGATTTAGGAGTTGTAATGACAGATGACGCGAAATTTGAAACACAAAATAAGATAGCAGTAAACAGAGCAAAAACAATAACTGAACAGATACTGAGAACCTTTAAAAGAAGGGATAGGAATATAATGATTCCTCTATTGAAAACACTGATTATACCCAAGTTGGAATATTATATTGCTTGGTATTGCTGAGTTCATTGTTGTATTCACAATGGACCAAATTTCCTTACTTTATTATCTGAAGTTTAGACTCGACTGCGAGTCATTTATTTCACTAAATAAAACTTGGATAACGGCGTTTGAAAAATATAGGTAGCATTTTTTTTTTTTTTCTTGATTCATGGAGGGCCGGATAGAAACTAATGGCGGGCCGCGCATATATATATATACTGACGTTTCGCCCATATACTCTTTTTTAATTTGATTACTTCATAAATGTAAAACTGATATCGAGGTTACTTAAGAAAAGAAATTACGTAATCTTCATGGAAGAATGATATTAACCTTTCTAAATATTAACTTTCTTAACAAATGCTTATAACTGGGGGTTAAGCAAGATAAGCATCTAGTCCCTTTCTAAAGGACTCGACCGAATTACTTTGAACTACAGTGGCTGATAATCCATTCCACCTGTTAACTCTAACGATTAAAGAAATGTTTAGCTTCATTAGAATTAAAATGTTTACTCACTATTTTGAGACCATTACCGCGAGTTCCATTTCTGAAGGTGAAACATTTTTCGGCGTCGACGTAATCGAACCCTTTCATCATTTTAAACACCTGAATTAAATCTCCTCGAATTCGCCTTTTCACAAATGAGAATAAATTCAACATTTCAAAAGGGGCAGCGTATTATTTGTTTGTAAGTCCAGGCATCATCTTAGTAGCCCATCGTTGCACTTTCCATTCTATGTCCTGTCATAAATATGGGTGGGGACCAGAACTGAACGCAGTATTCCAAGTGGGGGCGTACTAAGGAATTATATAATGTTAGCATTGTTTTTTTCGGACCTAAATTCACATGATCTACCAAAAAATCATAAGGTTCTGCTTTTCTGGCCGCTTCGATACATTGCTTACTCGGTTTAAGAGTGTCGGCAACAATAATACCCAAGTCTTTCTCTTCCATATAAACACTTGTCTCGTTGGGCATAGCATATGCTATATTTTACATTTATCTATATTAAAACTCGTATGCCAAATTTCTGCCCCCTCGAGTAACTTATTAATATCTTTTTGAATCTGCAAACGTTCTGCTGCTGATTTTGTTCGTCACTCCAGTTTGGTATCATCCACAAATTTTGAAATTATACAGGGTAATCCCCATTTAGCTCAATTCTGCCAGTTGAGGTTTAAGTTTTGGTTTTTGGCTAAAAATATAATAGTTACCCGCTTTTTCTTTGATGTATTCAATCTGACGTGAAGGCAGCGAGTCTTTTGCTTATATTGAGGTTCTAAATGTAGCTGGGCTAGGCTGCTTTAAACCCTAGATCCTGTCCCAAAGCTGGATCCTATCTGCTTTGCAGATAGCTGGTGAGGAAAGCTATATTTTTGGGACCTCTTTGCGAGTGACCCCGTTGCCCACGTCGGACTAGCATCATGAAAAAGGAAAACTATAGTATTTGTCATTTACCATTACTTATTCGGACTATAGTGGATTTAATTATCCTAAAAGAGTTCCTTGTTCCATGAACAGTCTGTGTGTATCATAATAAACTTCAGGAACCATTCTGAGTTCATTCCCATATATATATATATATATATATATATATATATATATATATATATATATATCCAAGTTATTTATTCATCAGTCCTGCTGTTTGTTTTCTAAGCTATTCATAGTATGAAAACGTCTGTCTGTAGCTCCACTTAACTTCAACATTACTGTACTATTTCGCACTGACTGTATTTCTATCCTTCGTATTTGAATTGTCATTCTATTTTATTGTCAGTTCGTATTATTAATATTTGTCATTATGGAGACAAGAAATTCCTTTATAAATTTGGAGAAAATTTCTCAAAAGTACATTAAATTTTTTAATAATTAATAACAATAATAAGATAAATAAAACCCCAAATATGTTTATTTTATGTAATTATTTTAATCTTTACCTCCTTACAAGTTAGAACGCGAACATATCCGTTCCAAGACATTGTTCTGCGTACAGCCGTACACCCTTATTACATTCTACTCTCTCATACTAATTGTGTAACAGTACTGACCATAACTGGCGTATCAAAACTCGTTTTAGCAAAATAGTTGGCGCTCAATTTTCATCGCTAACATAAAAATGGAAAACCAAAATAGCTCTGACCTAAATTCAGTTGACCAAATGTCGTATCTCGTACATCTATTCACAAAATATTTATAGTAAAACAGTTAACTAAATTAATTAATTAGTGTATAGCTCTTTTTCAATTCCTTCTGCTTTTAGCGTCGTCCATCTTTTAAAGCCGAGTTATAGGCCCTATATCAAGAGTTGGGATAATTATAAACTTTGCTTATGATTAGTTTATTATGGTGTAAGCTATTGTTAATTAATCTGGAGAAGCATGAAACAAGTAAGACAGGAAGGGAGTATGTCCTTATCATCTCTTTTTTGCGAAGCAATCAAGTTTTAGGCGAAGTCCCTCCTCTAGTTAATTATTTTAATAACTCTCATCACTTCTACATGCATTTATGATAAAAGGCGATTATATAAATTCGGGGAATCATCGGATATAAACGATTATTTCTCAGAAAAACACCTTTTAATAATAATTTTACTTAACATTATAGAAATTATAGAAAAGTCTTAACCCTTTACTGGCCAAATATTTTGTAGGATTAAGTTATGAATGCGTGTATTTGAAAGGTTAAAAATTTGTCCTTTTGGGCAGTAAAGGGTTAAATAGGCTAGGCCCAAGGCCTAGGGCCTAGGCCATACGATGCATGAAAAAGTGTCCACACTAAAAAAAAAAAATACTTTATTTCAAAAAAAATTTTAATTTTAGACGAACAAATTACAATATTCAAAATTATTCAATCCCAATTTTAGGTACTTTCCTGTTAACGGGAATACCCTAAAAAAAAGTTTTACTGTTTATGTATTTTTGCTCTCGTCATTTTTGTTTAAACTAACGAAAATATCACAACTTAACCTAACCAATCATCAAGGGCGTACAGTTGACCTAACCGGGCATTCAATTGACCTAATCGGGCATTCAGTTGACCTGTGCTGGTTTTGAGCACTTCAAAGTTAATCATCATTTCAACTTCGTGAATCCCACTAGTGGAGTCCATACTCAAAACATTGAAAGGATGTGGAGGCAGCGCCAAATGGCGTAACAAGAAACACAATGGAACCGCCCTCCATCATCTGGACTCGTATCTTGCGGAATTCATATGGCGACAACGTACCGAAAGCAGCGACGTTTTTTCTGCGATTTTAGATGACATAAAGACATTTTGGCCCTCTAATAACTGATTATCGCTTACATATTAACTATTTTCATTTAAATGATTAATAAATTCGGTACTTACGTATTATTGGGACTACCAAACTGTTTATGTATTTTTGCTCTCGTCATTTTCGTTTAAACTAACGAAAATATCACAACTTAACCTAACCAATCATCAAGGGCGTACAGTTGACCTAACCGGGCATTCAATTAACCTAACTGGGCATTCAGTTGACCTAACCGGGCATTTTCCGTTATATTAACCTGTTAGGTTAATTCAATGCCCGGTTAGGTCAACTGTACGCCCTTGATGATTGGTTAGGTTAAGTTGTGATATTTTCGTTAGTTTAAAGTTTAAACGAAAATGACGAGAGCAAAAATACATAACAAGCAGTAAAACTTTGTTTAGGGTATTCCCGTTAACAGGAAAGTACCCAATTTTGTTTAGATTAAATACACCTAAAATTATTTTTACTTTGAATTAATTATTTTTAAATTTTCCACATGAGGTTAAGCTCAATTACCAGTAAATATAAACTTATATTCGTATGTATTTAATGCAAACCAAATTCATTTTCAAGTATCTCTATTTATTTATATTTTACCAAAATTCAATTAATTAAAAAAATAATTGCTTACATACGCGTCTAACCTATTCTTAAATCTAATTTATCGAAATACTACTCCCCACGGCCCCTAAGATAAAGTTATTATTCCACTTCTCGATTATCTTATAGGTGAAAAAACCTCTCGCAACGTTTGTCCCAAAGTTTTTGTTCCTTTTTTAAAACCATTGTTTTTCGTAATATTCCTGTCGTATAAGTAAAAAAGTTAATAATTTACGTTGTTAAATCTATTTAACATTTTAAATACGTGAATTAACTCGTTCATGACACCGTCTTTAGATTTACTGTAGGCCTATATTGAAATTTATGAAAAATAAAACCCAATACTTTATTAGCTTTATTGCTCGCGACTGAACATCGTTTTGAGACCTTTAACTCATTTGTAACAATGATACCTAAATCATTTTCCTCAGGGACTTCGTTTAATATACTATTTCCCAAAGTACAATTAAATTTGCCCTTGTTCGACACTCACTAAGAGTGTCGAACTGACTGCTTAAAAATACTTCGCTATCAATTGAAAAAGGTGCATGATCTACAGAAGATCTACAGAAGCTAAGGCTAACAAAGACCCTAAGATCCACTCTAAGGTTAGCCCGAGAGAAAGAGAAGAGAAGAGAATAGAATAAGGGGTTAAGTAAGGAAGAACACCTATCACTCGTGGGTCAACATTCATTCAGAAAAAGAGAAAAAAAGACTCACCATCATCATCCGCCGGCCACTGCCGACAAGTCAGAAAAATAGTCGGAGAAAATAGGAGAGGGGTGCGTTTGTTGATCATGTTGTAAAGAGAGAGAAAAGCAATTTGATTATCCGCATCATTGTTTAATTAATAGAACGTATAATTCCAGATCAATCGCGTGAGCTAACTGCTTCGGAGCCCGAATGTCTCCATGTCGACACTAAGAAGTCAAACGTCAGCAGTGATAAACTTTCTGCAAAACTACAGGGAAAACGGATATGTCTCGACTGCAATTAATGGACAGAATATAGCAGAGAAAATGGAGGTTGAAACGACATTCCCCGAGGAAAATTGAAGGAAGAAAATAAGACGTTTCGATTATGAAAATGAGGATGAGAATGCAGCAACTCCAGAGCTCGAGTTTCAACAAGAATTTTTCTATCCACATCTTGACATAGTGATCGACCATATCAACAAAAAATTTGCTCAGTTCGGGTAGCTTTATGATCTATTTATTTCTCATTCCAATGAGCATGTAATTTTCTGAGCAATGAACATTCTGAGGTAATCGATGATTTGCGGCTGCCAAGGCCCGAAAAGTTAATTTCTATATTTCACATTTCGTTTGTTTTGCTTCCACCGAGTAATGAACATTCGTACTGTACTCGTACCATAAGTCCAGCTAGGAAAGTGTTTGGGGTGGGATACGGCTTGCATCCGAGACCCCGAGGGGCTAACGCCAGCCCTGCCTAGGCCTAGCCTATATACTATATAGCCTATATAACCACTACATTTAAGTTCAGACTCTAGAGCAGGGGTGGACATTCGGTCGCCCGCGGGCTACTAGTCGACCTCTGAAAGGTTTGGAGTCGTTCTCGAGGTCATTTCTAATTAATATTACAGACCCAACTTCACTTTATATAATTATTCAAAATCATTCCTTCCATTATAATGGAAGATGTTTGAATTTGTCAAAATGAATAAATATATAATTGTTAATTTGGAATTTAAGGAATAAAACTATCTTATTCTTCATATTTTTTGCTTTACCTCAACCGATGCCTTTTATAAGATATTTCTAAATTATATATATACAGTAAATATAAAAAGGTGCTGGTTAAGTGTGCAGTCTACCTACGATTGGTTAGGTTTAATCATGATATTTTCGTTAAAACTAACGAAAATATCATGACTAAACCTAACCAATCGTCAAGGGCGATTGATAATGGGATGTAAACAAACAATTAGTAAACAAGATAAGAAGCTATAATTAAAAGGTAGACCGCCGAATCGTAGGTAGACCGCACACTTAACCAGCACCTATAAAAACTTGATATCATATATTATTATTAGCCCGTCGGTAAATTTCTAGATTGGAAGTCGCCCTTGACACTGAAAAGTGTGCTCACCACTGCTCTAGAGCATAAGAGCTCGGTTAAGCAAATTGTTCGAACTAAGGAAAACCTGTTGCGTATATTTAATAAGGTTTGGTAGGCTACTAGCCTTGGCATACACGCTACTAGCCTTGGCATACATGCTACTAGCCTTGACATACAAAACCTAATCACCTGCCACGAGATATATATACGACTATACGAGTCTCCTGGGTCTATACGATGATGAAGCGAATGTCTTTTTAAGCCATAACTGTGCACGTCAGTTAACACCCCATCTTTCCTACCTGTTTACACATACATTATAATAAAACTATTTTCTAACGTTTAATGTATGCCCAAGACATTCAAAATGCTCAAATTTATATTCAAGTAAAAATATAATTTCCCTTTTCATAAAAATATTTCAAAATTGTTTGCATTTACGAGATTTTTTTCCACTATAAGCAATTAATTTTCTTACCTTCTTTCAAACATACTTATGTGGCGCTCAGAATAGCCCATTGATTAGCTAATTGACCCCTTAACGCCCAGATGCAACCCAGAAACAGTTCTTATGACGTAAATGTTACGTCACTGGGCGAGAGAAACTTAAGTAAAGTGGTGTCATAGTGGTAACGTCTAGTCTTTTATTTAGGTCTGTGGTGACAACTGTAAACAGGAGTCGAATGACGTTTGTAGGAATGAAAACTCTCAAAGTATTATCCTTCGAACTGATGAGAATAAAGATATCGAAAGTCTGGATGATAAATAATCTAGTATTCATTCATACTTCATCATACATAATACTGCGTTATCTGTATTAATAACAGTAATGGATAATGGAATGATAATGTCAATCCATAGCAATGAAAAACCAAACTCCAAGTTTTATTATATAAAGAATAAGAACCTGCGTGTGACGTCATATTTGTGACCCTTAAACGTTTTCTTTCAAATTCTGAAGGGATACTATAAGAAGGAGCCTAATATTCAGAAACTTATAGTTATACATCCAATGGGTTCATATTTAACCCTTTTCTTTCATATTTTAAACGCCACTCGTTGATAATGTTCCCTGTTACTATGTTTTAATCAATACGTTCATATAATATCGATGCTCCTTATCGTCATTGTGTTGAAATAAAGTTAAGTTACCTTCTTATTGAATGTAAACTAGAGAGCATGCAAATCATACTAGAATATTTACGGGATCGAGAGCAAATTTGCTGTATTTTACGTGTATTAGATCATTTCGTAGCGCTTGTCATTCTTCAAAATAGAGTTACAATTTAAAGTTTAAAGTTACCACGACAACAGGGCTGGAGCCTCAAAATAGATAGATTTTGATAGATAGATACTGTATTTTTCCTGTTTCTGACTGGACAAAAGTAATGCTCAAATTTTGAAGCTGAAACGTTGCTAAACGAGCTTGTAACGAAGGACGAACATGGTGCTATCACTCATATTTTCCTTCCTTTATAAGAAAAGCAAATAGATTTATATTTAAAGCTGTACTATTTTTCCAATCTAAATTAGAGCACGGAAGAAAAGAAATTTTTGTGAAATTGTTTGAACATCTTCCAAGAAGTGTTGTGACGTCAATTCCTTCAGTTCTCTCTTGGAAATATTAAAGAAATTTTACTAACTGTAAATTGTACTATGGTAGAGACCAGTACCATTACGAGACGAAGGATGTAAAACAGATCATCCAACCAACCAGTACTGCGTTCTAGAGTAGTAAGTATTTAACTGTCCGGTAAGCGAGTGGTAGTATCTGCATGGTGCTGAGTTATACTTATTTTTCAGCTTTTGCGTTAGTTCGTATTGAAGAGTTGGAGGTTTTCCTAAACCAGAGTATTTTCAAGGCTTAAGTAATTTTGCAATTCTTTTGTTCTACCCGAGAGTAACGTAACTTGTTTAAATAAGCCGTTACAAGATGGGATATCCTACAACTAGCCCCGGCCTCACGTTTCACGTAATTTACCAGCTATATTGGGTAACTATTTCAAAGAGTGAACATAGTCATTTTAAAGTAGCGATAGTGAAGACTATATAAGAAAAATCGTTGGATAATTTGCATGAATCGTTGCAGGGACTGGTTGAGGATTAATTGCCAACTTCCGTTATAGACTAGTTTTATTTACTGTTAAGTTTGTGATCCCATAATTTAAGGCTGAAGTGTTAATTATAAACTTGTTCACGAGTCGATCCACTTAATTGCCAAAACTTACACCATAACATCATTGTAAATTAGACTTAAAATAAGTGTTCCATAATTAATGAAGTGATTGTTTTTGCTATCCTGGGACGGTATGACTAATTACCACGCCGGATCTCATCGGATCGCACTGGGACAAAATATTAATATAATGAAAACGTAATATTTGAATGCCCGATTAGGTGTGTGTATATATATATATATATATATCTGCGAAAAAGTTCAAATTGTTCTTCGTCTTGGCTCTCGACGCAACAGCAACAGCCCTCTTGCTTCCACAGGTCAGTTCACCGATCTAAAAAATCGTAACCTGTTTACTTTTTAATGAACTTAAATGTTGTGATTAAAATTTTGAGTAATCTTTTAGTTTAACGTCGCAAATTAGGCAGGTGTACTCTTAAGTTGTGAAGGCAGTTGGTTTTTTCTGTTATTTCTTGTGGTAACATAACGCTCCTAACCTGCCATGTTTAGGTTAAGACGACAATACTCGACAATGTGTGTGCTAAATAAAATCAGTTTTATTATTTTTGGCAATTTGTTTTTTTCCCCCCACAATTTATTTTTTCCCCCGCAATTTATTTTTTCCCGGTTAGGTCAACTATACGCCCTTGACAATTGGTTAGATTAAGTCATGATATTTTCGTATCTGCCGAAATGCGAGGGGAAAAAGGAATAAGTGGAATATTTTAACGAAAATATCATGACTTAACCTAACCAATTGTCAAGGATGTACAGTTGACCTAACCGGGAAAAGAGAAATTGTTGGGGGGAAAAGGAATAAGTGCCTTATTTTGTATTTCAATAATTTGTGACGTTAACCTAAAAGATTACCAAATTTTGTTCTGAATAATAATAATGTTTAGACTTAATTATAATTAATAATCTAACAGCAATGCTGTGATCTTAAAAAAAAGTTAGTTTTTTATTATTACCCCCAACTATTAATTGTATTTCATTATTTGCATTATTTTAATATACACATACGTACATAAATACCTTTATCAAAGACAAATATGGGGAATGAGAATTGAAGTTGAGGGGAAAAGGGCAGTGATTGGAAAAGGGGACGCTGAACAGTTTCTCTCCCCCTTATCAGATGTCTTATCAAATTTTTGTATTATTTTTATATTTTTTATTAAACGAATTAAATCTCACTCTCTGTAAAAACATATAAAACCATAAAACAATATAAATACACGTTTTGATAAATTTATTTATATATATATATATATATATAACCTTTTGGTTTGCTTCCCCTCGAATTGCTCATTCTGACGAAGGTCAAGCTTTTCACTCCACCTTAGACCTTCAGTTTAACGTGGAATCCGAAACACGCCCGACCAGCAACCCAGTGTCTTAACTACTAGGCTACCCATTTCTTTGTGTGGAAGGATGAACAGCTGGGTTTTGCTGCGTGCCGGCTGCCGTCACCGGGTCTCGATCCAGGGGCAGATGGATTCGTAGTCAGTGACTCTAACCACTACACTACTGAGGCGCAGAGACACTTATTTATTTTTATTTTGTTCCTATCCTTTTGTATTTTATAAACGGGAAATTAACATCTCTGCAGAGATTTGAACCAGGGTTTGAACCACCACCTATTCAGTAGAAAGTATTCGTAGTCAGTGACTCTAACCACTACACTACTGAGGCGCAGAGACACTTATTTATTTTTATTTTGTTCCTATCCTTTTGTATTTTATAAATGAGAAATTAACATCTCTGCAGAGATTTGAACCAGGGTTTGAACCACCACCTATTCAGTAGAAAGTGTGAGAGCGTTAGCCACTACACCAAGACAGGAGAGAAGTTGACATAAACTGTTATGTTTAAACAAAAGAAGAAACGCACAACACTTTCGCGTCTAGAAGCATTTTGCGTGTTAACCCTCCCGCACTTGAGGTAATTCAAACTATCTGATGCAATACTGTGGTCCCATAAATGGAACCACATGCATTGAGCACGCACGATTTTGCATAATGTAAATTATGTAGAATGTTCATGTATGGTATTCCATATGGTATTCATGTATGGTATTCCATGCCCCGGGGAGGGTTAACACGTAAAATGACTCGGTACGCGAAAGCGTTATACATTTTCTCAGATGTTTAAATATACGACAAGAAGGTCCCGGGTTCGTATCCTGGTGGAGGCATTTTTTTTTTTTCATACAGAATCAAGCGTGCTCATGCGTGTTATTCCATATCTCAATATTACCATCACTGTGGCATCGCATTCAGATTTTCAAGTTCTGCTGCTAAGATTTCCACGAAGCTGTTTGATGCGCTTACTGTTATTTCTGCCATATGGTTCTCGTGTATGCATATAGCGGCCTCCTCCTCCTTTCTGTTCTGTCGGCTCGTTGTATGTTATAACCATCTGGACAGAATTTACTTTGTATCTTCCCATTGTTTCGAGAGAAGAGATCCTTTAAAAACTGTATATCGATACGAGTTGCTTCCGGAAAGGTATCTTTCATACTATCGTCTCTCAAGATACATTGAAAACATGCAGTACTAGGGTGTGTCAATTTTGGGGGTGAAATGACTAAATTGAAAATCATGCGATTTGGTAGCAATTTAATTTAATCATTTGGCATACAAAATAATATCCTTTCTTCAAAAACAATAAAAAATAACTCCTACCTACATCAATTTTAATTCAAAAATTCCATTTTTCCATAAATTCGTAACAAAATAACAAATGTGCGCAAACATCCTATCAACATTTAAAGTGGCAATAAGATATCATTCAGTCTCTTTATTTGAAAGTAACCAATGCAGTCATGTCCTTTTTGCTGCGGTTCCTTGACATCAGCATTCGGCTTGTTACTTGCGCTTTGATGTAGCCTTCTCGCCTCTCGTGACTGTAAACTTGACTAGCTGCTTCTGCGACCATTTTCACACATCTCTCCACACTCTGAGTGTGAGAAGGCCACTTTGGCACTTGCATTGGGGCCTCTCTAAGTTGTGTTAAATCTTTGTTATACATGTTGTCAGTGGTGGCTCCAAAACTTCCGAACTCAAGTTAACTAATTCTGACAATTTCGTGGCATTGACGTTTATCGGAGGTACCTTCCTTGTCTGAACAGAGCAGTCTCCCAGCTGGTCATCATCTAGTGATGTTCCTCTAAGCTTTAGAATGATTTCCACAGCCTCAGTTCGCTCTTTGGTACATTGGCTGCAGAGTATTGCTTGCAAAACTGCCTCTGGCCTAGCATACCAAGCGGACCTTCTCACCACAGGTAACACGATGTCCACCACTACTTTCCTTTGGGTTCTCAGTAGCTGTAATTGAAACAAGATGTGGTTGGGCCCCTCCATCCACATTGGATTAAGTTTTACATTGAACCAGTGAGGAAGATAAAACCCAATAATAAATTCAATAATCAACATCAAATTCTGTAGCATTTTGCCCTTCAGTGCATGTTTGGAAACCCAAATCCTGCAGAAACGAATCGCTGTAGTTAACCAACGACTGTGACTTACGGGTCCAATCTCCAAGAGAGCCAGATTTTGAGGCAACTCTCCTGATCTGATTGCTTGAACAATACGATAAGCATAAGATTGATCCGTGCTGAAGTCTTTGACAACTTCTTCAGACAACACTGGAAGGGGAGGGCCTACTTCGACCTTTGGAAATTTTGTATTTATTTCTAATTCCGTTGCTTCATCTAGCATGTTGCCAAGGGGTCCTGGCCACTTGTTGTTGCTCTTTGTAGGACCATCAAGTTCCTGGATGAGACGATGAAGAGGTAGTTCCCTGTGTGCAAATCACATACAATCCAAACAAGCCTTTTCCAAGTTTTTTCTCTAAATGCGTCATAACACCGCCCTGCCATCCAGTGTTCACCGCAGTTGAGTCTCCACCAACGGCCTGCAGTGAACTGTCGAGTCTTCTTTCTTGAAGCTAACATATTATTTGATCAGCAATTACCTCTGCATGTTTCTTGCCTTCTACTTCTGCTTCAGGAACAAAGTGAAACAAATAGCGGCCACCAGGTTCGGAACACACAGAGTAGTGTTCTTCTTTGATGAGACCGGGAAACTTTCTGTCCATTCCCTCTACCTCTAGGAGAACTTTTGTGTCATCTCTTCTTCCATCAAACAAAAGGCAAGAGAGACATTCCTCCTTCAAATCTTTTTCATGCTGATCAGATATTTCCTTCATTATTTTTTCTTGTGCTCTTCTTATCTTATGATCTATCACTAAGGATGTATCCTCTCGGCTGATGAGGCCTGCATCTATCCAAGCGGCAGTGGCAATCTCTGCAGTCTCTCGTAGCCCTGTATGGTGGCGAAGACTGGCAAGGGCAATGTTTGAGATGTCTTTAGTGTTGTATTTCATTCTCTTCGGCGAAGGTTCAGATGGCATTTTGGAGCTATCATCTGATGTTGCTTCTTTCTGTTCATCTGAAGAGCTTTCAAAGAAGTGAGAAACCTCTTGATAGAGCTCTTCATCTCTTTGGGTGGCTTCTTCACTCTTCTTTTTCTTCCTTTCTTCCTTCTCTCGGATTTTCTCTTTTTTCTTTGCAATAACAATCTGTTTTTTGGTTTCTGAATAATCTGCCGAACCAATCTGCATACTTCCTTGGCCTCCTGCCTTTGTTCTCTGCGCCTTTATGAAAGCCAGCTCCAAAACAGGGATCTTCTCACGAGGACAGCGACAATCAATCAATGTGAGGGTGAGGGTGAGGTTCTCTTCTGCATGAGGGAGAACAATTGGCTCACTGGCAGTTAAAAATGTCAAGAAGAGTATCAAGTGTGTGCAGAAATTTATTTTTCTTTGCTAGTTTTCCTTTACCAAGTGATGTCTCAACTGCTTTGTGCCACAGCTTTGTTAATTTTAGTTCAATAGTTCTATACTGATTGAGTACAGGTGGTTTGAATAACACACTAACTTTTTTCCACTGATGCAGAAGAGGGGGAATCATGTCCCTTATGATCTCTTTCTCTGTGTAGTTCCTTCTATCCTTTGTATTTTGTTCACGAAGGAGTAACCCTAGTCTCAGCATGTCTCGCACTGTTAGTAGTTCTGATACGGGAAGCTCCTTGCCTGTACCGACTAACAAGCTCAAGTGGCATGACGGCTGAACTCTTGTCTTCAATTTTGGCATCTTAGGAATATCTGAAAAGAAAGAAAAACATTTAAGTATTTTATATCAATTACGATGTTTCAAAGTTTAGTCATTCGATGTTCTAAAATTCAATAAAAAAATATTTCATGGGATTACAACATAGACAAAAGAATATGATGATAATAAATAATTGTAATAATCAATAATCTATACTTACAGTCAAACTGTAGTATTCGTCTAGTAGAATAACTATGGAGTAGGTACAAGAGCAATAACAGCAAACCATCGTCCATGACATCTAAGAGGCAACTGAGGACTGAGACAGGGTTGCCAGATCAATTTTTTAAAAAGTAGCACAAAAGTTAGAAAAAGTAGCGGATTTTGGTAGAAAGTAGCCCAATAAAGAAATTTATTTTTGAAAACTCAGGAAATCAGAAAGCATGATTTTTATATCATAGTCAAAGTGATTCTTACCTTTAAAAGTTAAAATTCCAACGTATCGAGTATTTCTTTCTCTTCTTCACTCAATTCATTCTTGTATATACTTGAATTATAGTTCAGCATGGCCTTAGTTGGAGAAAAATTATAGCAACAAATATTTTGTTTTTCAAGCGTCATTTTCAGTCTCAATATTGAAGAAAGAAGATGCAGCCCCATCCTATTTTGTAGCTTAGTTTTGGTGGATGTTACCCTTACACACTTTACACAAAACTTTCGTATTATCATTTTTTATCTCTTTTACCCATTTTGAAAACTGAGGATCTTGTAGCCATGCTGTCTGAAACTTTTTATCATACTTTGACCACTTACTCATTGTAATTTTAAAGGGTATGATATCTGAATAATAAAAATTAAACAGTGGTCTCTCACTTAATTGAATTTAACAATTAACCATACATGTATACTTTTTATCTTTATTTTGAAAATTGTCAGATTTAAAACACTGAATAAACATCTGCAACAACACGTCACTGAAGCTAATTAACGCTGACTGATTCCTCATTCGCATTTCGCCGCGGGCGGCAGCCCCGGAGAGGCAGTTGTACCACATACTCAGAACAAAATTTTGTAAATATTAATTAGGATTTTTTGGAGACAAATAAAACTTCTAGATATTATATAAAAGTGAATTTGCTCCAAATAAAATGACTAAATAATAATAGGAAATATTTGGTTCATATCTAGACTAGAGATTACTGAGCTGAAGAATAAGCATCTGGCAACTCTGCTCTGCCATGAGGCATCTAACTTTAAGCGAGGCTAAACATGTTACATACATGTAAACTATAAATTCGAGCTCAAGATATTCGCTATTCGCTAAATGTAATTAGATTAAACTTTAAACATAATATTTGAAATAATAAATTTTAAAATTACTTTGATAAATTTGGGAATGTATTATATTTCATTACAATAATATAGATGTCTGGAAATAGCTTAGATTCGAATAAAAACAATTTATTATTGGTAGCACTAGCATATTCTGTTTAATTTAGAAATTATTACTAATTTACAAAAAATAATTTGAATATTGAAATGAAGCCGAAAAGTAGCGGATTGTAGCCCAAACAATTTTTTAAGTAGCCCAAAAGGTAGCGAGTAGCCCAAAATTAAAAATAAGTAGCGTACTCTCTTGAAAAGTAGCGTAATCCGCTACTTGTAGCCCAATCTGGCAACCCTGGACTGAGAGTGAGGGACAGTTCTATTCATGTTGTGACTTGTACAGTGTACAACAACTATATGACCTTGAAAACACTCCATATGCGATCAGTGGGATAATTCTGTGACAGATGAAGAGTTAATCAATTTATGTCCTATTATTTAGTAAAAGAGTCAATTTCTGAAACTTTAAGGTAAAATCACTACCAAAATTGATTTGAAAAAAGTTGACAAAATTGACACCCTAATGCAGTACATCTTCATTGCTGTTGCTATCCCAATTCTTAGTAGTAAGGTCTAATTAAAAATAACTAAAAGGATTGTCTGAACATTGGAATATACGAGGGCATATTAAATAATTAATCTCTCTATTTCATCATTAGGATATTAAAAACTCTACTTCAGAATTCATACATTTTGAAGAGAGTAACACGTGAAGTGTACAGTGATGACGTGTAGGAAAAAATGTTATTCTCTTTAATTGATGTTAACTCATATAAATATATAATCACGAAAGCGAAAAAAGATTAATTCTACGTTTATGTAAACAGAGATAAGGAGTGTTTTGACATCTTGATGAAGGATTTCTTTATTAGTTAAGATAAAAAACTGTAATTTTGTGGAGGTTTCTCATAAAAACGAGTTTATTTCCGTGTAAAAAAAATATAGCCCTTTTCAGTTGGACGAAATATTAGCTACGCTTTATTGTAATTTCAAATATCTTAATATTAAGACAAAGGAAATAAATCAGAATTATTTTATTGAAGTATTTCAAATTTAATATAATAATAAATATTTGTAAAAATCAGTTTGGAAATTATATAATATATATATATGCAACGAGTCTTTTGCTTATATTGAAGTTCTAAATATAGTGGGGCTAGGCTGCTTTAAACCCTAGATCCTGTCCCAAAGCTGGATCCTATCTGCTTTGCAGATAGCTGAGAGAAGCTATATTTTGGGACCTCTCTGCGAGTGACCGGTTGCCCACGTCGGGCTAACATCATGAAAAAGAAAAACTATAGTGTTTGCCATTTACCATTACTTATTCGGACTATAGTGGAGTTAATTTTCCCAGAAGAGTTCATTGTTCCATGCACGGTGTGTGTGTGTGTATCACAAAAACCTCAGGGAACCATTTTGAGTTCACACACACACACACATATATATATATATATATATATATATATATATATATATATAATATATTACACCTGATAACCCGGTGGTGGTAATTCCATGCATCGGTTTCTCTTCACACGAAAGTCAAGCTGGTGGCCCACCACTGGGCCCGGCCTGGTGGAAGAGCGAGTTGCTTTCTTATGATCTCCATCGCACATAGCCAGGTACACCCAGCTTATCCTGGAATAGCAACTGAACGGGGTCTGATTACCGTCTGAAAATATTTATCACTTCATTTACTCTCTGAACCTGCGGAGGCGAGGCCTGGCGGCCCTGGCCTGTACATCTCTCACTAACCGTGTATTCAGAGCATGTTGGGTTAATTTCACCAACTCCACCTTCTAATAATTATGAATTGTCCAATCAGGAACCATGTTTCATTTCTTCGAGAGGTTGACCAATCGGGAAAAGGGAACAATTTTTACACCTTAAATTCAATAAATAATATTTCGTTAAAATGTGTGTGTGTGTGTGTGTGTGTGTGTGTGTGTGTGGAGGCAAGTGAAATTCCTCGTCTTCGACTGTTTGTTTCATGGCTGGAGGTTGTAAACACGGCAATAAAACCCCACGTGGGCACGAATCGTCCACAAAGACAAAAGCAAATTTTATTTTGTTTTTCAAAAATGTCCGTGAAAACAACGCGTCTTCTCGGGCCTATATTATAAATGCGAGTCCACTTCAAATCGCTGTCACTTTTTACTCATTACCTTTTCACGCATTTCCTTTTCACATCTCTGTCCGACCCTTCGTCGGACCCTCCCCCCGCCGTCCTTCAAGACTCCATTCAAGCATCAGAAGTAAATCATCACTTGAGGCGACCTACAATTTCCAAAGTGTCCTCAATACTGTTGAATTTAACTCTCGCGTTACGAACACAGTTTAGGCCTAATCTGTTTACTGTACCAATACCGTACTTTCATTACTTCAGTTATGATTGGCTTAACTTCTAATTATTGTGTTCAGTACCGTATATCTCATCACCTAAATTAGCGTTCTTGTCATTACTGTATTCAGTCATTTGTAATATAGCACAATTACCGTATACATAATTGTTGATCACTAAACAAATAATTATTTTATTTTTCTAATTAGAAGTGACACTGTGGTTTTTTGTTTATCTCCTTTATTAAATATTGTATATTTTTAGTTTAGTAGGCCAAATTGGTGACCTTAACCATTTTTTTTTATTTATTATAGTGAGCCGACACGTAGGCTAAATATATATATATATATATATATATATATATATATAGGGTGGGCCAAAAAAAACTATTACCCTGATTTTTAACAATATAATTTTACCTTTATCAAATGTTATTTGTACGATCAATATATGTGTCCTGTATAGAATTTCACAGTCTATCTCGTGGTGAAGTTGGATTTTTGCTAACTGTAACCATTATTTTGTAATTCGCTGTTATACAGACACGGGTAAAAAAACTTTTTTCTATACAGTTACCTAATTGAGTCCAAGATTATGCGGAATGTGCTCGCCTCCCTTATCAATGCACGCTTGCAACCTTGACTTTTCCTTATCGACAGCAGTACCGCATCAAGGATTTTTTTTCTTGGTAATAAGCAGCAGTGATTTTGACATTTTGATCAACAAAAACAATCTCTGACTTCCCTAACTTTGAAATAAAGATGGAAACCATGAT
This sequence comes from Bathynomus jamesi, assembly GCA_023014485.1. Classification (NCBI taxonomy): domain Eukaryota; kingdom Metazoa; phylum Arthropoda; class Malacostraca; order Isopoda; family Cirolanidae; genus Bathynomus; species Bathynomus jamesi. Next base: position 855,624 of record JAJOZX010001505.1, read on the forward strand.
GTTTTGAGAAAAATGCGGACGTTCCCTGCAAAGTCGATCTAGACTGATAGATTTTTTGACCTGTCTTCCATAAACTCAGTCATTTTGTGTGTTTATTGTTGAAGCAACCATAAAGGTCTTCTCGTCGCTGAACCATATTTTCGACACTTCTCTGTCTGGGAATCGATCTAACAGAGCACGACATTTTTCAACTCTTGCTTGCTTATTTAATGCAGAGAGCTTATGAACTTCGACTCTTTTTAAAACATTTAAGACCCAGATCATCTTTTACTATACGACGAACGTTAGAGCGAGAAATACCAGTAGTTTTTTAAATTTCTCTAACGGACTTGTGGGTGTTGGGCCGTTCTTCTTGACTGTATATCATGGATGAAACCTTGTTAATATTTTCCTCAGTACGTGATGTTTTTGGCCTTCCACTGCCTTCTTTTCGTTTGGTCGATCCTGTGATATCGATTTTCTTTGAGATATTGAAGTCCAGGTATCGTCCATCGTTTATTTGGAAACACACACTTCATTCGTTTTGCACCCCAATGTTTCTCCTTACGCAGGTTCAATATCAATGCTTCCTTCATCTTCCAAAGAGTATTTCATTATGTTATAACTTGTTCACCAACTATAGCAGAATGATGGTCTGAAATGAAAAAGGAAATAAATTAATTATTTTGTGTAAAAATTAGGAAAATTAATTATTTATGGAGAAACTGACTGTCATCTGAAAGTATCAGTTGCTGACTTTGACCGCTTTTCAATTGAGCACCATATTCTGATACCTCCCTCCAGTTGTGAGCCTGTACCTCTACTCCTGGGGCGTTGAATCTAAGTAGTATAGCCGCAAAAGGGGAGAGTGCAGGAATGTTGCAGGTTATTATGTAATGTTGCAAAGGGGGGTGGGGGTTGTTGCAAAGGGGGGTGGGGGGAAAACTTGGAGGCGGCGTTATCCCCCAAGAGAAAGAAGGAGGAGGAGAGGTGTTCACCTGGCAGGAGCCAAGTGCACACTAAGACTTCCAGCCGGGCTGGCGTTGTTTTATAGGCTCCGAATCAGCCAGAATCAGCCAGTTGGCTGAGCCAAGGGGGGAGAGACGCCTGAAGGAGAGAGAGAGAGACAGCTGAAGAAGAGAGAGATGCCTGTAGGAGGGAGAGACGCCTGAAGAAGAGAGAGAGAGATGCCTGTAGGAGGGAGAGACGCCTGAAGGAGAGAGGATAGGTACACATGCAGGAGTACACATGCTGGAGGTACACACATACGTATGTATACATGCAGGAGTACACATGCAGTAGGTACACATGCTGGAGGTACACACATACGCGCACATGCAGGAGTACACATGCTGAATGTACACATGCAGTACACATGCTGGAGGCAAACATGCAGGAGAGAGAGAGAGAGACACCTGAAGGAGGAAGATACATGCAGGAGAGAGAGAGAGAGAGAGAGAGACCTGAAGGAGGGAGAGAGACACCTGAAGGACAGAGTGGAGTTCTCCCCCAATTTATTTTCGTTTCCCTAACCTAAGAGGCCACTAAGGGGTTTACCAAAGGGCCAGAAATAGAAGGAGCAGAGCTCCTTACTCGGCCGGAGCCGAGGGGGGAATGATTCTTCACCAGCTTCGCGATCTTTTATAATCCTCTATTCTGGCTGAGTTGCCAGATAGCGCAACGTAATCCAGATAGCGCCATGTGTCCCATTAATCGTGTAACACATATATAACGGCTGTTATTCCAAATGTACTTGTATATATAATAAACTAATGAACCATATAAAATACCACAATATATATTTATATGGTTATACAAGATTCAACCGTATAAAATAACACAAGCGCCTCTTTCATTACGCGTTAATAGAATTAGTAAAGTTACCCAATAAATAAATCGTTAGACAGAAATGATTTTTATAAGGGATACCCAACTAATTAAGCACCAATCAATAAATAATAGCAAACGTGAATAAGGAGTTCCAATTCATGTGAATGAGATAACTAAAATTTTAGTTATTGTATTATCATAAGACTACATCAATATTTACTATAAATACGAGTATATTTAATATTCTTCATTAACAAAAGCTTTAAAAACAGATCTCTAAAATATTTTCATGATTCCGCGATACAATTCGAAACACATGAGCTTCATCCCTGCGAAGAAAATTGAAAAACGAAATTTAAAGAAACGAAGAAAGTTGGAAATGCCCAAAACATAATCCGATAGTGTATAACGTTGCAGTACTCGCTTGAAGAAAGGAGAGGTTGCAAACTCTACTTGAATAAATGTAATTACCTAAACTGCACGCGAAGGAGTTTAAATAGATCCAGCAAATAAAGCCTTTGAACAATGATTTCATGTTTCAGAAAGATTTACGCGTTAATAGAATTAGTAAAGTTACCCAATAAATAAATCGTTAGACAGAAATGATTTTTATAAGGGATACCGAACTAATTATCCACCAATCAATAAATAATAGCAAACGTGAATAAAGAGTTCCAATTCAATGGGTAACTATATCGACATAAGCTTATTATTGTAACGTTTGCTCCCAATATAAATTTTCCTAAATAACAGTAAAACCAATTAATTTAATTATGAAACTTCATTTAAATAATTTACGATACAATTCCACCAAACGAGATGAAAACTTATGAAACATATAGCCTCATTCCTGCGACGAAAAAATGAAAAAATGACGAGAAAAAAAGAAATTATTCATTCGGAATTGCCCAAGCCACTATAGCGGGGTCGGACGGTGAATGTCTGTTCTTTTAAACATCTTATTTCTGCTTATTAAATAACTTTTTAGACACTTGATTTTTATTATAAATATTTAAGTCACGATTAACAGTGGGAAAAACGTCCGGAAAAGAAAATTCTGAAACATCTCCTCCCAGACCACTCTTGATATATATATATATATAATAAACAACTCATGCACGCGCACACACACACACACCACGATGAAAGGCAGAAGCTAAATCAGTTCGAATCGTGTGTCTAGGGACACGATTCGAACGAAAAAGGTCTCTAGGGACCTTTTTTCGGGTCGAGGGATTATCCTTCTACAAGCTATTCGAGCAGAAATCACCACTGACTTCAGATATTAATATTGTCATTGTTATTACTTCTACAATGAAAATATTTACGCGTAATTTGTATGGTGTCATATAGAAATATAATGATATATATATATATATATATATATATATATATATATATAAATTGAATTTACCGTGGTACACCATGTTTGGCAAACGCTTTAGTGGTGCAAGCCTCATTTACTGATGCATATTATATCTATCGGGCAAATAACTTTTAATTCAGTCACTGATTGACCCTCTAATACCGCAACAGCACAAATTATTGAGTAGAATGTTGTGTTCTATTACATCAAACAACTTACTCATACCCACTGCCATAATTTTCTTTTATCATAACTCAGCCGAGCAACTAAGCGACGTTGGATCTGAGTGGTAGTTGGATGGGGAGTCATCCACCGCAGCAGATAATTTACATTCGATAAATGTAATGAAATAATTAAATAAAATATGCATTTATTTTTATATCACGGATGGAGTCGATGTAGACAATGCAGGTCCTGAGCTTAAATTATCTAAAACCATAACAATACAAATTATTTCAATAGAATATTATGGTCTATTACATTATTACACCTTGCCCAGATCCATTACCAATAACCTCAATTTAGTAATAATAACAATTATCTCTCATACACTATATATATATATATATATATATATATATATGCACTAGAATCACAAAATAACACGTGACCTTATTAATAAGCAAACAACCACAAGGAAAAGGAAACACAAAGTCCGAGCGCTTTCGTGATATATTCACATTATCACATTATTCACATTATATTATTCACATTATTTTCTGTTCCTCCTTGATAATGTGAATATATCACGAAAGCGCTCGGACTGAGCCAGTAAATAGCCTTGTGTCCGTAACTGCGGGGGTTGTTTCGGTGAATAATGGCTAAGGTGTCTTTAGGCATGAAGTTAAAATATAATTATGATATATTTCTTTATACCCTCTCGATTACATTAGTGACTAATGATGCGGGAAATTGAGTAAATGGAAATATTATTTTCTCGAAAACTATGGGTGATAGAAAACTTCTGAAACCATATTTGGAATCAATATCAAAAGTTCTATACGAATCACCAAATAATTTTCAAAGGAGAATAAGAGCATTAATTCTATTAGTGAAAATATAAAGATGCAATTACTCGTCCGTACCCGTTATAGCGGAATGGCACACGTCATAGCTCCACCCAGCTACATCGGCAGCCAATCACGACGAACATCTGGTCTTTTGGGCGGAGCTTGGCGAATGTGCATATAAAAGGGAATATTTTCAGTTGGGAGTAACAGTAGCTATTTTCGCATCAGTGAATAATCATTCCTCAACCATGGACCTGTACGTCTCCCCAGACTTGTATGAAGAACGTGATACTGCAGCATTAACCACAATTAGTCTTTTCAATGCGGCTGATTGTGGCGAACTATTATCGACGCAAACCGTAGAAGATATTTGCAGTGACGCTCCTTACAATCCGACGCAAGGGACTACCATAGAAATGTAAGTGTCCATAATTCGATTTTATATATATACGGAGAGTTGTAGTATTTCGTCAAATAGATACTAGTCAAAAATGTCAATCAATGTTATTTCCCCATCATGCTAAAATCGAAATTGGTAATCGAATCAAAGATATCTTCACATAATGGAGATCTGTCTGTCTGTATACTCTGTATATGTTTTCCTTTAAGGTCCGATGAGGATTTGACACGAGTTATACAATCTTTTGAAGGGAATACGGATGATATACTAATCAGTCAACAATGTCAAATAATGTAAGTGTTTTTCGATCTTTTTGGGATAAGAAGACAATATATTTTCATAAATTTATTAAATGAAAGAAATCAGTACAATAAACGAATATACAAATATACGAACAAAAACATTATAATATACAACGAGTACGTACAATTGGAAAACGGTTTTTTATCTGTCTGCATACCATTTCATCGTTTCAGTGAGTGTGACACGGGTCAAATAAATTTAAAAAATTTATAAATTCTTTATCATTTGACATATGCATGAGAAATGAGACACAGTACATTCCGCAAACATTAGTAAAATATCCCTGCATACGAATTGGGTTCCATACAACTTCGGGAATATGTAACTGAGCGAGAAATTTTACAATAATAGGGTCACTCCAGGGTTGAGTACCGAGTGAATCAAAATAGTACAGGCGCTGTCTATTTTTAAAATAGACAGCGATCCAGTGAATCCCTTCATTACCGATGATGTCTGTGTTCACAATAAGACTACCGCATTCTCGCGTACTTGGCAAACTCAATGTTTCATTCTTCGCAAACACGCCGATAAATTTGGAACGTGTGACTCGCTCCATTACTTTCTGAAGTGTATTAGCATCCATTTTAAAAGTCAGTGATAACGCTTCTAAATCTATCTACTTCTATTAGGGCTTGCGATTCGAGATATACTTGTACACTAATAGGAGCGTCTATAGGCTTTGCGAATTCCAGCCGTACTGAGATGTTACCGCTCTGCTGTGGTGTTAAATGGGTATTTACGCTAGCAGATAAGTCAGGTGTAATGTCAAACGGATAAAGGTTAAATTGGTCAATGAATTCTTCCTGCGTTACCCCATTACCAAGCTCATCACAATCACCTGCAATATGGGTCAGATTACTATAGGCTCTGGCACAAAGAGGTAACACAGCGTCTGATGAATAGTCCGTACCCATTGTTCCACCCAAAGCAGTGCCATTAACGTATAGAGTTATATTTTTAAGTCCGAAATTCTTGAATTTAAAGGCACTCTTTTTATATTTTCCATTCACCGAAGCGTGGTCCTGCATGCCGATTAATATCCTTTTAGGAAGATTTCCCAGGGCAATGTTTTCTATCTGCTTCGATGCCAACCCTGCAGGAACCGTATATAGTTTGATCTGCACTCTGTTAATAGGATATTTCACTGTAGCGTTTAGTAAATTTTTCTCAATTTCTAGTTTTTTTGGTGAACTTAATTTCACTCGCCGTACGCGGAGGTATGTGTCCATAATGTGAACCACAACGGACTTTGCACCCTCTTCTTGATTCGCATCCAGATTTAAGCAGATCTCAGGACTCGTGCGGGTGAGCTTTATTTTCATATCCACCCCGTTCACAAGCAACTTCTCCTGGAAAGTGAAATCTGTGTGCAACCGTCCAAAACACTCGTATATTTTCTTTTTAGAATTTTTAAATTTGTCCTTTATACTATTTTCATCTTTAGTTTGATAATATCCCTCCGCACTTAAAAAGGTAGCCTTCGCTTCTTTGGAAAAGTTGAGGACATTTTCCAAATAGGCTCGTAGATGATAGTACCCCGTGCCTGCCGATATGTTGGTCTGATTTAAATATACGTCACACTGGTTGAATATGGCGTGCAGAAAGTTTGTTTCAGGGTATACAGCATATTTGTCATCGCAGGCCGTTCCATCAGAATAGGCTATACGTAGCTTAGCGTACATGGGCACACAGCTTGGATCAAAAAAGTAAGGACCTGAGCTGGGTATCACGAATTCTATAGGTGCACTCGGGGAACTAATTGTGTTTAAAGGGTTAATTGTAATAAAGTCACTGTGCTCAATAGAAACTTGGGTTGGCGGGAGCTCAAAAAAGGACAGCTCCGATTTACAGCATTGTGAACTACATGGGTGGATGAAGCGTGCCATGGCGAAATAGTGACTCCTCTCTCGACAAGTGGTAAACAAACTATGATTCATGAGATCAATATCCTTAGCTTATATCAGTCAAAAAAGTGGTCAACCATAGGTTTCATTCGCTTACAGCATTTCTTTTTTGATAGCCTTTTACGTTTAATACCACGTGACCCCTTCTTCTTCTTCCGGGGAGCCCTCCTCTTCTTCTTCCCGCCACCACGCATTTTTCTCTTTGCATCTTTGATGATTTCGTTCCGTGTACGCTTTAAATGTTTTTTTAGAGCTTCTTTAGGTTTAGCCCCGGCCAATATGTCTTCTGCAGTGTTAAGGCCTGATTGTAGCGCTTTCCTTCCAAGGTATCTGGCACCCCTCTTCAGCAAAGGAACAGCCGTACGTAGTATGGATGAAAAAATGGATCCAAGTCCACTACCGCGCTGGTATCGCATCCCTCGATAGACGGTGAAAGGCTTTCTATCCATTATAACTCAGTGCGTCGAAAGTGTAGCTTCACTGTTAAGCTCCCGTTACCGAATGGGAAGTTTTCGCCCTCAATCGTTCTTATATATATTGTGATATTGGTTATTAAATTAGTTGCGACATTCACATAATGGGGTCTGTCATATGTAATACTCAAACTCCTTCCTCTATGGTTGGGGATGTGAGCAATGCGCAGCAGGCGTGCCTGGGTATCCCCAACAAACTGGTGCTCCACTATATTACTGTAAATATAGCACATGTCTGGGGACCTTTCAGCCAATTTCTCCATCTTCAATTGATACATTAATCTGGACAAGTTATACTGTGTCTCGTGAAATGTGTCTCTTTGGAAGGCTGCGCTATATCGGCCGTTGGTTAGAATTTTGAACTTTCTATGTTCTTTAAGACATCTGTTAGTCTTTGATTTTAGGATTAGTGTATGTGCAGGGTTGTTTACGATTTCATATACTAAATCATTCGTAAGGTTTGAGTTTCTTAAACTTACGTTTAAGCCTCTCACAACATCCTCGGCCGAACCATATTGACCCGGCCCTAGTCTTACTTCTGTACTGTAATACCGTGCAATCTTAGTCCAAGCGATGCGCATAGTTTCATCCATAGCTACCCCAGCTTTTTCACACTCGTCAATGTCTCTAAGAATCGTAAAAACGGTTTCTTTATGTTCAATATTTAAAAAGACGGTGTCCAGCTGAATTTCGCATATCCCCACCTCATACGAATCACGACCCAATTCAAATGTGCCCATGGAGTTCTGTTACAAAGTTGGCTAGCGTGTTGTTAGGGTGTACAGACAGGGACGAGGAGGACGGGAGTGTGACGTAGAAATGGTTAGGAGCCATGTTGCATACTATTTAAGCTTCATTATTGCATCAGCTTTTATATAGGTGTTGAAGCTTTCTGGGTACCCTAGCCATTTCACCAGGTACATTTTTCTCCTTCCTGAACCTTTGCTTCCTAAAATTTTCTCAATTTTAAACACATTTTTTTCTAAATTAAACGCAACTTTCTGCAATTCCTCGCGGTAAAAGCCTCCTGAGATTTCTTCCCCATTCAAATCTTCAATGTAATACATCATTATCACACCTTTAGGTCTCACAGCCCTAACTTTAAAAATCTCGCGTGTCCATCCTTGCTCAAAACCCTTTGCGAATTTATTCCCCGAACGCGACAGCCTTACATAATCATTGATTTTGAAGCGCACAGAGTGTGTGGTGGTGGTGGTGGTGATCCATCTCTTCTCGGGAGCGTACCTCTTTCTAAAACTTCGTTAGGTGTTGCCCCAATCGTGCGATGGTGTGAGCGGTTGTAGGATGATGCCAATGATTCCAGAATGTCTAGAAATCTGTATGTGTTTTTATGTGTAAAATAACGGTGCATGCGTTCCTTTATGGTGCGCTGAACTCTTTCAGCTAAAGAAGCCTTATGTATAGAATTGGTTGTGTAATAGCTGATATTAAACTCTGTCAACATATTCTGAAAAGCACGGCCTATAAACTCCTTCCCCATATCCGTACAAAAATAGCCAGGAACCCTGTTTTCTTTTAACATTAGCGTTTTGGTGGCTTTAGCAACTGTTTCAGGTGATTTATTTTTCAGAGGAACTAGCCACAGATATCTAGAGAACACGTCTATTATGAATAGAATGTAGCGGTAACCATCGTTATACACAGAATATCTTTGCATGTCTGTTAAATCTGCTTGCCAAATAGAATCAATCGAGGAAGCCGTTGTCTTGGCTGTTTTAAACCTTTTTCTCACAGGCTTATGAAGCGTATAAGCGTCCTGCTCCCTCAAAAATCTTTCAACATCTTTTTTTCCTACTCCGTAAACACTTCTGTACAGTCTATCTACGCCGCCGTAAGAGGATGGGGTAGAAATGTCATAATAACGTTTAGTTAATACGTTAGCCATTTGCGTATTTTAGAGGCACGTGGGTAGGGTTGGTTTAACCTCTTCTTGCTCCTCTTCAAAGGTGTTACCGCGGGGGTGACGGCGCCTTCAATTGTGTCACAGACGTTGCGTGTTCCAAGTCTTTTAACCTGTTCAGATTTCCTATCAACGTTTTAGGGACATTTATTTGTTGTAGTCTTGCTTTAATATGCTTCCATCCTGATGGTGATGGCCTATCCCACTTTCTCACCAGATCATGGACAATGTCTACGATATTCGATCCCTGTACCTTTGATCCTTCCACAATGATCTCCCCTGTATCGGTCCATTGTATGGCGGGATCCTCATTCAATAGATTATAAAGACTTAAGCCTTTACTCCTCAATGTAAGTGGGAGGGTATTTTTTAATACATGTTCGATATGTTGTGTGGCTAATCTTTTTGGTTGGTCAGCTGTGTCGTCGGGTACAGGTCCTATGTCGCCATCGTCCCCCGTGCTGTGCCTAATAACCACAGGAATCTCTGTAGGGCTCTTATAATTTTCGTACTCGTGAAGAAATTTCTGCAGAGCTTCTTGGTATAAGATTCTTTTCTCATCAGGTGTTTTTTCACTGTTTAATAGGGCTAACAATTCGCTTTCCATTCTTTTAAGTCTGCTTTTACGGGGATCTAGATCCGTGTCTCTTTGCAGTGAGCGTACACCTCGTGGGGAATCACTACCACTTTCTTCATTATATTAATCTAGTCAGTAAAGGGCCCAAAACTGAAAATAAGATGGGGAGAAATGACCCTCCTGTTTGCACAATAACTCGTTTTTTCTTCGCTACAGTTTGACTTTTACGAGCGAGTGTACGTATTATGTTCTTGTAGCGGCGTAGGCGAGCCTTCTGATGGGTTTCATTGATACATTGCAATTTATAACGTTAAGACAGATTTCACAGATGCATTTTAAAAAGTCGGCGTCGATATTTTTAATAAACATCTGCTGCATTGCCCGGGGCAGTCGATGATAGATTTTTATTAATTCATGGTATTTCTTTAGTCTCTGTCATTCTGGAATATACACCGTTTCAGGCTCGTTTGGAAATATATTCGTTCGCAGAAGCACTCTAAACGTGTTTCGCGGATGAAGGTCGCAAAGCAAATATCCGTAACGCGTGCTTGTAGCTTCTTTATAAACTTCCAAAAACTCCTTACGCTGATTCGGGAACATTTGATTGGCTAATACCCCAATTTGTGATACATCTCTACGTTGCGCGAATAAGACTAGATATTGCGTATTTAACGACACATCGCGCATGTATCTATTTTTGAAAAATAGATTCTGATTGATGAAGAACACGCTTATGTTAAGATGGTGGGAGTATACTGTAAATGTCTCGGCAAACGTTTTATCCATCTCCAACATGAGATCGTCAATTACAATGATTGTATGTTCAGTTCCCTTTAGCGAATTAACGTCATATACACCTTTGTGGAACAAAATATCATTTGGTACTCGTTGAACACTGATTGATACGTCGAATAGCACCATATAACTTTATGCACAAATTTCGAGAACATCTCGCCCTTTTCTTTAATGATTTTAAGCATAAACACAGTTTTACCACATCCTGTAGGTCCAGATATAATACATGTGGATGGGCTCGTGAATCTGAATTTTTCTACAGAGTCCATTTCTAACACGTCACACTCCTAAGTGGGTCATTTACAAAATATTACAAATTTTGAGTGCTGATCCTTATATTTCTTCTCCCACAGAACCGACGATGAGGTAGAGCACCCTATCATTACGGATGACGATGACAGTGTAGTTGTGATCTCCTCCCCTGAACCCTCACCAGCGATACAGGTTGCACGTCCAAAGCGGAGGTATGAGAACCCCACATCAGGTATAAAGCGGCCGAAATACGTACCTGTTGCAGCAGACCCCCAACCCTCAACCTCTTACGCAACAACCTCCCCAGCAGCAGCACCTAATATACCCCCTTATTCCGCCCCCCGTTCTGTTAAGTCTACAATAATAGATCCCCAACCCTCCTACGCAACAGGGCCCCCAGCAGCAACAGCACCTAATATACCCCCTAATTCCGCCCCCCGTTCTGTTGAGGATGTTATTACGTTCGAGTTAGTGCGCGCCGCAGCCCCAACCCCCGCCTTGACTAGAAATCGGTATAGAGTCAGGGTCGATCCTAGAGCCCTGTATAGCAATGGAATTGAGCGCGGGATACGCAGGGTTGTAGAGCGTATTATAGAGTTTGCTCTTCAGAATCGCGACGAGCGTGAGGTCAGGACGAGTCTGTCCTTTGGGTTCGGGTCAGATGACGGTGATGTAGACGATTATTGGGTGATAGTACCGTTTAGACGTTTGGCTGCTGAAGATGTAGAATATATATTAGGGCGTATAATGCAAGCCGTCCAAAGTAGTATAGCCTTCAATATGGACAACTTCACGGTAAATATTGACCGTGTATTCCGTGTTGCGGGTCATAGTGCCATACCGTACACTCTTAACTTCAATTCTCCAACTATTTACCGAAGGCATATAAACGTCGATCGTGGTTGCGGCTTTATAGCAGTACTCTTAGCACGTATGTTTACTGTACAAAATACACGGACTCAAAAAATTTGGCTGCCTACGATCGTTGAGCGTGCCCGTAAACTAGCTGTAGACTGTGAACTTGAATTTGACTGTAATATGGGTCCTGAAGAGCTGAGAAAGGTAGAACAGGAAATGAATGTGCGCATAGTTGTATTTGGTTTGGATGATCGCCACCGGACTGTGTATGTTTTTAAAAGCTGTGAGAGAGATCGTACAAGACCCCTACTTATTTTAGGATTGTCAGGGACAACGTATCTCCCATCCGTAATATAAGGGGGCTTTACGCGAGTTATGACAAAAGTCGAAAATATGGGAGACATCATGATTTGTGTAAGGGGTGCCTCGAGTTTGCGGATGATATAGTGAGACATTGTAAAGAATGTCACATGGTATGTGAGCAGTGTAAAAGCACCAAATGTGAAAGCCGTGTAGTTGAGAAGAGAGACTGTGATGTGTGTAGACGCACATTTTTCAATAATAGCTGCTTTGATCTCCATAAATCAATTGGTACGTGCAGGAAAATGAGAAATCTGTGAATGTGGTATGTTTCACACAATGGATAATTGGGGAAAATTTAAGCACAAGTGCGACGTAATTCACTGTCCTACATGCCAGGAGGAATATAAGGCGGATGGAGTAAAGCATGTGTGTTATATGAAAGATGCTAAGCCTAAAAATAACCCTTGTATAACTGTGTACTACGATATAGAAACATATACGAACGCTGAAACCAAAGAAGTAATTCCACATTTACTTGTGAGCCAGACCATCTGTGATGAGTGTATGGGTATCGAATGTGACGAGTGCCCAAATGCGGTAAACGGACAAACGTTTTTAAAACGAATGTCAGCGATAGTCCTGTGAAACTATTTGTGTCCTATATTGTCAAGTTAGCCGACAAGTTCAAAAAAATGACTGTGTATATTCTCGCCCATAACGGGGCAAAGTTTGACACGCAGTTCCTTATAAGGAGTTGCTTGAACACGAATCCTCTGAGATATTTACAGGTGATCCATTGAAAAGAGGCAACAAATTAATACAGATGCAGATAAGAGGCAATGTACAATTTAAAGATACTTTATTATTCACACCTTGTAAATTAGCAAAGCTACCCAAGGTGATGGGAGTAGCAGCTGAAGTTTCCAAAGGATACTTCCCATACACTTTCCTCACCAGCGAGACTTTAAACTACGTAGGCCCACCACCCCCCAAACATTATTTTGACTGCATGGATGAACGTGAAGACTTTGATCGATACTACGACAGTTTTAATGAAAGCAACCCTTATAATATAGCTGATGAATGTGAGCGTTATTGCGTGAATGATGTGCGCGTGCTTAGAGTATGTTTCCAGGCCTTTAGAAGTATGTACATAGCCCGTTTCAAATACGATCCACTGCAAGTCGCAACCACCATCGCATCATTATGTTTTACGGTGTTCAAGAATAAATTCATGCCTAAAGACACCTTAGCCATTATTCACCGAAACAACCCCCGCAGTTACGGACACAAGGCTATTTACTGGCTCATACACCTGCAGCAACAAACAGGTGTATACATAAAGCACGCCCGCAACACGGGTGAAGTACCCATTAAGATTAATGGACGTGTTTTTTGGGTTGATGGGTTAAGTGAAAACCGTGTCACTGGTGTGAAGACTGTGTATTCCTTTAATGGATGCTGGTGGCATGGATGCCCCCGCCCTGAGTGCGGTATCGTCGGAGATATCCACGGTAGATCTCCTGCCGACTGTCTTGCAGGGACCCGCACCCGCGATCAACTTATAGGATCACAGTTCACTCACAAAGTCTTGTGGGAGCATGAATATGATGCACGGATGGAGACAGACGATGTATACCGTGAGGAAATAAAAACGATCAAGCGTTCAATGGTGCTGGACCCTCTCAAATGTGGTGATAGCTTGTTTGGAGGACGTACAAATCCATTCAGACTATACTTTCCACCTACGGTGGGCGTGAAGCTCCATTACTACGATTTCTGTTCTTTATACCCATACGTGATGAAGAGCCATCCGTACCCCGTGGGCGCTCCTGAGAAACTGGTGGGACCTAGCATACCCTCCATCAATGAATTTTCAAAAAATTTGAATGATCATTACTTTGGGCTCTCTTTCGTAGACGTACTCCCCCCACGCAATTTATGGATGCCGATCTTACCTGTCGTTATCGACGACAAGCTCATGTTTCCCCTGTGCGTGAAGTGCGCGGAAGAGGATAACGGCGAATGTAACCATATACCCCACCAGCGTAAGATCAGAGGCGTATATACAAGTCCTGAGCTGGCCCTAGCCGTACGCCATGGTTATAGAATACTGAAGATACACGAGGTGTGGAGGTTTCAGAAGCTCCCCAACCTTTTCACACCATATATAAACGCCTTTTTGAAGGATAAGGTTGAAGCATCAGGGTATCCGCGAGGAGTTGATACCGAAGATGAAAAGTCTGCCTATATTCAACGTTACCGCGACCGCGAAGGTATACAACTTGATCGTGTCCAAATTGTAAAGAATCCTGGCAAGCGCTTTAGTGCAAAGTTGTGTCTAAACAGTCTATGGGGAAAATTTGCGCAGAATACCGGCAGAGGGAACATTCATTTGGCACAAAGTTATAGCGATGTCTGGGATTATGCCAATGCCCCCGATAAAGAGGTCATGGAGATCGTGAATGTAGGTAATACTTACGTAATAAAGTACAACAACACTGAATTTGCCACAGATACCTCAAGGGTTACAAACATACCTGTGGCGAGCTTCACAACAGCCTACGCCCGTATAAAACTTTGGGGTCTATTGCATTCTCTTGGGCGGAGAGTATTGTATGCCGATACAGATAGCGTGATATTCACAGAGAGGGAGGGTGATTACATGCCCGCTATTGGGGAGTTCCTCGGCGAGCTCACTGATGAGATCAAGGATGAGTATGGGGACGACGCATACGCCGACTCTTTTATCTCAACAGGACCTAAGACTTATGGGGTACGGGTCAGGGTAGGGGATGAAATGAAATATATCGTGAAGGCAAAGGGTATTACGCTCAACCATGCGAATCGGGAGGTTGTTAACTTTGAGTCGTTGAAGGATCTAGTATGTTTGCAACCTCACCAACTAATTGTAGGCACCCACAATTTTCGGGCGCAGAAGCTGGGAGGCGTGAAGGAACTTAGGGGTACGATGGTGTGCCGTAACACCTATAGGAAACGTTACCAGTTACCTGGCACCTATGATACCGTACCCTTTGGATACCAATGATGCTTCTAACTCACACGTCTTGTATATAATCGTATCTATTTGTAAATATATATATATATATATATATATATATATATATATATATATATATATATAACTTGAATATCTCGTTTATTAAATCGTATTTGTAAATATATAACTTGAATATCTCGTTTATTAAATAAATCAAATAGCGTTTCACTTTCTCCTTTGTGTGTGTGTGTGTGTGTGTGTGTGTGTAGGTGAAAGTTCTAAGCTCCGCCCACTGCGTGAGTCATGCTACTATCTGGGAGTCCCTGCGTGGTCAGTCGACCGCAGTAAGCCCGAGAGATCAGACGTGTATTCAGATCAGACGTATATTGAAATGGCTACCTTTAATATTGCTTGCACAACGTTTATGAAATGGTATTCAGTAAAGTGTGAGGATGTGGTGGATACCGAAAAACTTCCTATTCCCCCCTCCTATGCCTCTTTTAAAACCACATTGGATTGTGCGAAGTTCCAAGATGTACAAATACTCTACGGATGTTCTGGTGAGACTGTTGAAGGCTTTCGTTGCACAGACGATGTGCTGAAGTATGCTGCAGGGCTAAACTTTATAAAGTCTCACATACACCGTGAAGTAAAAGAAACAACGCGTGCAGAAGAGAAGCAGCAGGTATGGATAATGAGCCTTGTGGATGGGTGGTGTGACAAGCGGTATTACGTCATGCTACACCATGTCGATTACTCATACCCTACGTCTGAAAATGTGAATCTCGTGATCATGGACAATCTTAGGTGTTTTTATCACTATATTAACGTATATCATGATGAGGTTCATAGTGAGGTTGTGGCTAGTGCCATGCGTGAGTTTTTAACAGATTTTAGAGACGAGTATCGTTTGATGGGTAGAAAGGAAAAATATGAGCATATGTTCCTCTCAAATAGTGCGCCGGAGTGTGGAGATGATTAGCGCCTAGTTCTTATCCAAAGTGCGTAGGCTGGTAGTGACGAAACGGAAAAACAAATATGTGCAACAATTCGAGTCGTACGAACATGCCCATTCACGTATCATCGAGTCAGCCGCCCGTCGAACCGTTCCTGCCTGTGCCTCACACGGCTCATAGTTATCTCAGAGCTTGAACCGAGTGGACGTGCGCTCCTCGAATACGATGGAACTTCCTTTGAGCAGCATTCTCAACGCCTCGTACGATGTGTCCGTGACGAAATCGTTGCGCGTGTTCAGGCGTAATTCCGGTACCATTAGCTATGTACTGGAAACGGAATGTAGACCGACAAACAAACGGGTTTATTTAAGTATCGAGGAGATGAATAGAATCTTTGTGATAGTTGATAAGTGGTGTGAAGATCGTTATAAAATACCTGCTAACGTAGGTACAAGAAGAGAGCAGATTAGTGACGCGCCCTCATACGCCGTTGTATGTACGTTGTGTATAAATAACGATCGGCCGTGCATTGATATAAGGCTGATGTGGAAGAATGCTTCTGATAATAACGCTCTTATTCCTACGCGAAACCGTTTCATCCTCGACAGAATGTTTGAAATCGTCGGATTCCGTAAACTGAAACCTATATTAGACGCGCGTGTTACGGATATGCTTTATTTTGATACAGTTCTTGAATACGCATACACTGCTCTGCTCGATGGGTTTACCGAGTGTAGGACTGGTGAGAATGGTCTAGTGCTGGATGTTTATTTAAAAAGTTTAGACTCTTTGAAATACCATGAACTTTGGTACAAAGCAATTGATCGGTACAAGGCTGAGCTCACCTACACCGTTCACCCTGAAGAACTATTTCTTTATATAACGCGCAGTTGCCGTAACGATTTAGAAGATTATTTCAATTGCCGTTATGTTGAGTGAAGAGTTCACGATTGAAAAGCTCGAGTCGGTAGAAATAAACCCTCGATTGGAAAAGCGTTCTTATAAACTTGTGTTTAATAATGTAGCTAACGATGAACTCTTTGTGCGTGCTTTTGATTGTATTCTAGACGTATTTAAAGATGACTTGCCAACCGGTTGTAAAGTGGGAACAAAAATAGTACTGAACGATATGAAAGCCATTCATATCGAATACAGGTTTCCCTATACTTTAAGCGGTGAAATATTATTAAGCCGCATATACTGCGTAATGCAGAGCAATAATGATGTAATTGTAAACTCGATTAAGACCGATTTTAGTATTTTGAAAAAAAAGTGAATTGTATATATATATTTTGCTTGACGATTATACGCATATTTCTATTGATTTGTGATATATATATTTTGCTTGATATTTCTCCTGTACTGTTATGTACATATTGAAGTGTATATGAAATGTATATTTTATTTTATATATCACCATAATTGTGTGTGTGTGTGTATATTTCTCCTGTACTGTTATGTACATATTGAAATGTTTATTTATTTGAAATGTATATGAAATGTATATTTATTTTATATATAATTATGTATATATTTCTGTTATGTACATATTGAAATGTATATGAAATGTATATTTATTTTATTATATATATATATATATATCCATAATTGTGTGTATATATTTCTGTTATACGCATATTCCTCAAATGTATATTTATTTGAAATGTATATTTTATTTTTATATATATATATCCATAATTGTGTGTATATTTCTGTTATACGCATATTCCTCAAATGTATATTTATTTTCTATATATTTATAATAAAAAGAATGATGCAATGTTGTTTATTGTTATGCCTTCTACTACCGGTATTCTAATAATGTATACAACAGGTATCTGGCAATATTTAAGCCTTCTAAGCCAACTGGCTGATTAGGAGTCTATAATAGTGTATACAATGGTATCTGGCAACTCTGTCTTCGGAATACATGGCGCTATCTGGCAACTCAGCCAACTGGCTGATTAGGCGTATAATAATAATAATGTATGCAATAATACTGCTAAAAAGAGGTATCTGACGACCAGCCAACTGGCTGATTAGGAGTCTATAATAGTGTATACAATGGAATACATGGCGCTATCTGGCAACTCAGCCAACTGGCTGATTAGGCGTATATAATAATAATGTATGCAATAATACTGCTAAAAAGAGGTATCTGACAACCATTTACAGCCAACTGGCTGATTAGGAGTCTATAATAATGTATACAATGGTATCGCGGTATCTGGCAACTCAAGCCATTTACGCCAACTGGCTGATTAGGAGCCTATAAAACAACGCCAACTCGGCTGAAGTCTTAATGTGCACTTGGCTCCTGCCAGGTGAAGTGGTGAACACCTCTCCTCCTTTCTCTCCTCCTCATCCTTTCTCTTGGGGGATAACGCCGCCTCCAAGTTTTCCCCCCACCCCCTTTGCAACAACCCCCTTCCCCCCTTTGCAACAACCCCACCCCCTTTGCAACATTACATAATAACCTGCAACATTCTTACACTCTCCCCTTTTGCGGCTATACTACTAATCTAGATTCAAAGCCAGCGTTTGAAAGAGTAAAAGTATGGGTACAACATACGGCCTCAGCCGTAAGATCAGTATACAGGATGAGCCACAATATTTTTTCAAAAGTTTGGTAATAGTTTTTTTGGCCCACCCGGTATATATATATATAGTGACGCAAAAGTCAGGACACATACGAACTATGCTTTTCAGTGCAAATATATATGTATACTGTACTTGCATTGAAAAAGCATAGTTCCTATGTGTCTAGGCTTGCCAATCCTCTCGGACTCCCGGGAATCTCCCGGAATTATATTATATATTCTCCCGACTCCCGGAATGCTTACCTAATCTTCCGGATTCTTAAAACAAAAAAATCTGCTCGTAAATAAAACACTAGTATCCCACACAATAACTAAATTAATGTTTTTATATGTTCCTAAATGTAACTTACAAAAAAAAAAATAGTTACTGGGCACTGGCATTTGAAGTTCGGAACTTGACTGAGACGCCAGAACCAAAACTAGACTTATTTCAGATAAGTTTGTTTCTGGGCTTCCCGGCTCCACAATTTTCGTCAGTCGTCCCTCTCTTATCTATCAGGCCGTTGGTCATTTGGTTGAGTTGGCTCGCTACTGTTACAGACTTTTCTAGTCTCCAGTTAGCTATTTTATTTTAATTTACCATGGCAACCGCTTAATTAATATATATATATCCCGAAATTGTACTTCAGAAAGTTGGCAAGCCTATATGTGTCCTGACCCCCTCCCCGCGGGCGGTCTTTCTGGGGTGGATCGCCCGCGGGCTCCTGCCTCCATGTGGCGAGGGGGGTCAGCCGCAGCTGGGGGCCCTGCCGGGTCCCCCGCCCGGTTGCGAAGTAGACTTTTAACATACCCTGCTATCCTACAGCCCCCTCTTTCCTGTCTTCCCCTCTTTCCCCTCTTCCTTGCCCCCTCTGTTTTTTTTCTGCTTTCTCTTTTCACTTCGCGCGCCCCGTGGGCTGCCGGGGCTGGTCGCTGGGGGTCTCGCTCCCATGGCCGGGGCCGGACTAAGTTGGCTGGTAGGGTGCCCGGGCCTGGGACCCTGGGGGGCCTTGATCTTTGCTGCCGGCGGGGGAGAACTCTCGATGCTGCAAGGGCCCCTTTTGAAACGGGGGTACCCGCATGGGACGAGGCACCCACCCCCCGCCGGCGTGCGCTTGGTCCCCTTGGGCCCCGGGTAATCGGTTCCCCGCGGCCCCGGGCGCGAAACAACAATAAAAATTTTTGTATGGAAACATTTACAAATCTAATGGACCTCGTTGACGACCCGGCTTGTGCATATGACCTCCCTCTGACTACCTCTTTGGACCGTGGGTCTGGTAAGGGCAGTCGGCAGCCCTCGCCCACCCCGTCTGCTCTTCTTGCCGACACCTCCTCTCCCTCTCTTCCCCAGGCTCGTGGCGCCGCTGCCCGACCCCCGCCAGTAGCGGATGGACCTGCAGTGGACCCCCGACCCCTGGATCCCCCCATATTCCACGTCCCGATAGGGACCCATCTGCTTTTTCGCCCTCAGGTGGGAAGCCCGCGGCCCCGGTCGCCTCCCACTCCGGTCGGGCCTCATCGCCCCCGGCCCCCTCGGCCCCTGGGGGACGTGGGACCCGACGTCGCCGTCCGCCTTTCTCGTCTTCCCGCCCCCTCGAAGTTCCGGTGGTGTTTGGCCAGACGGCTTCACTCGGCCTTAGGACGATGGACAAGTTCCTCGTCCTCCGCCCCTCCTCCTCCAAGCCCCTCCCCACTAACCACGAACGCCTCTTTCGAGCGATCCATGGGAGGACGGGGACGGCGCGTTTTGACCTTCGGCCTCAGAGGGATGGCTCCATTTTGATAAGGTCGCGTTCCTCTGCCGAAACCTCCTCTCTGCTCGCTATCCCCGATGTCCTGGGCTGCGGGATCACGGTGACTCCCCACCCCCGCCTCAATCAGTGCCAGGGCACGATCTACGCTGCTCGTCTTCTACCCCTCCCGGTGGAGGACCTCCAGACTGACCTCGCCTCCCAGGGTGTGGTGAGAATATACCGTTTTCCCGACAGATCGCGATCCCCATCCGTCCCTTCTCCTCGCCTTCTCCTTACTTTTGACTCACTGGTGCCCCCCGTTTCGGTATTCTGGGGCTTTGGTGAGAGACGAGCATGCGAATTCTCGGTTCGGCCATACGTGCCAGATCCTACGCGCTGTTTTCAGTGCAATAGGTTTGGCCACGTGAGCAGTTCCTGCCGTCAGCCGGCCCCGTTGTGTGTCCGCTGCGGCGGCCCTCCCCACCCCTTGCCCTGTACTGCTCCGCCTTCCTGCACCAACTGTCATGGACCGCACCCTGCTTCATCCCGCTCTTGCCCGTCCTTCCTCTTTGAGAGGGAGGTTCGGGCCCTCTGTTCATCAGAATTTCTCAGCGCTCGGGAGGCGCGGGACCGGTTGCGTGGCCGCGAGGCCCGGCGTGGTACCTCGTACGCCGAGGCTCTCCGTCCCCGGCCGCCGCCGGCCCAGACCCCGTCCTCACCGGCGGTTCCCGACGCGCCTCCACCCACCGTGTCCGCTACTCCCTGTCTATCCTCTGCCGCCCAGCGGACTCCCGCCGCGGCTCCCTGTACTACCAGCGCGTCCCCACGTGCTCCCTCCGCGAACGCCGATGCTTCGTCGGCAACCCCCCCTGCCCCTTCTACGCCCTCTCCACCGGCGCTTTCGGCCACCCCCATTCCGGACCGTGACCCGCCGTTACCCATGCGGGCCGCACGACGGAGGGGAACGGGCCGCAAATAGGCCTCGCATCACCTTCCTCTCCCAGACACAAACGCCCCCTTCGCCCTACCATCCCGGTGTCCTCACCGTCCCCGCTGCGCAACCGTTATGGACGCTCCCCCCTGGGGTCCCCGACGACCCTCGTGGTGTGGGCAGAGATACATCCCTCACCGGTTCGGTCGATGGACCCACTGGAGGGGGAACTCGCCCGCCTGGTCGGCGTGGGTGGGATGTGCACGCCCCCGCGCGTGACCTGCCCGACCTCTCTCCTTGACCTGCCTATGCATCCGGGTGAGGTATCCTTTTCCACTCCCCCTTGTAGTCCAGCCTCCCCTGCACCTCCGGTGAAGGGAGGGGCCTTCTGGATACCCCTCACGTCCCCTTCACTGCATCGCTCTCCCCCGGGCGTCCGGGTGACTCCTCTTCAGGAGGATTTGCCGGCGTCAGGATCCACATCGCCCCCCCCGTCGGGTGACCCTCGCCTTCGCCCACGTTCGGCGTCCCCCGTTGGGCCCCGGGCTTTCCAATCCCCTTGTTAATCTCGGGCCGCCCGATCGGCCCACCCACCCCATAACCATCCGTTTCGCAGACTTTTCTACCCCTCATATACTTCGCTCCTGCAGTGGAACATCCGCGGGCTCCTGGTAGGCCTCGAGAGTCTCTCTTCTCTCCTGGCCTCCAGGTGTCCGGCGTGTTTCTGCCTTCAGGAGACGATACTGGGCTCCCGTTCCCTCCCTCGAGTGTCCGGCTACTGCGGGCTCCCTTCCCCGCCTCTCGATGGGGCGGGTAGGGGGGGCTCCGCGGTCTTCGTGCACCGCTCCGTCCCTTTCCGCCCCCTCCCGCTCCGTACTGTCTTGCAAGCTGTGGCCGTGCGCCTTTCTTTGTGGCGTCAGCTCACGGTCTGCTCTCTTTACCTCTCCCGTAACGTTAGCCCTGTTCAAAAATCAACTTTTTCTTATTTTCATAGGTTTCTGTACTTTTTCCCATGCTTTTTGACCTGAAAAGGCCGAAAATCACAACCATTTTGACCTAGGTTGTTGGGAAGCATTGCCGCATGGAGCTTTAAGTTTTCTGCCTTGAAATCGGCCAAAAGCACCAGTTCCGGGGTCCCTTGAATCATGTTTTGCACTATAACCTTTTATCTAAACAAGATAGAGCAACAAAATAGGCACCAAATTAAAGTGTTTTTAATCCTCTTTCTAACTTATACAATTATGATAGTCTTGGAACAAGAAATGGCACATTGGTACATACAAAGATTTCAGAAATATCACAAAATTCGTTTTCTCACACTCAAGGCAGACAAGGCGCCTTATTCATGACACAAATTTGAGATTAACATTTTGTCACAAGTCTAATCGATCAAGAAGTGAAAGCATTACATGATGATTAATTTCATAATGACATTTACACAGTCAGTTGTTGAGAGTTTGTTTCTTGAAGCTGTCAAAGCGGCGTCTGTTGAACTCCACAGCTTGAAGGAGATAGTCCCTTTGCTTGGCATCTGTTGTTATGACATTTGCAAAGTCGCTCATCATCTTGACACCACGTTCAGCAATGTCATTCACCGCTTTCAGATTCTTAACATAGTCCAACGCTTTTCTGTAGTCCTCATTCTGTGGCCAAGACGTGACAGGTTCCAGAAGCCACTCGGATCCAATGTTCAGTGTGTCCAGCAGGAAATGTGATTCTGGGCCAATGAGATCAACCAGGGTGGTCTTAGCTGTGACTCTCTGGAATAGAGGCTTTCCTGTTCTGAAGCTGTCTGGCTTCTCAGTGGCATGTAACTGGGCAGCAATGTCGTGCTTCAATGTGTCACTCAATCTACTGCTGAACAGGGCAAATGGCACGACTTCCTGCGTCAGGTACCATTTGTGGTTTTCCATCTTATTAAGTACTGCATCAGCAAGCTCTGGGTCAGTTTTCTTGTACTTCAACATGTCCTGGATTAGACTTAGATCATTCACGGGAGCATCTGCAGCAGACATTGACATCATCCATACAGGAGTGTAGAACAGCGCAAGGAAGGTGTTGAGTCTTTCCAGCTTTGATACAGTGTCTTCGTCGTACTCAAGTTGATCTGCAAACATCAGCATTTTCATGGAGTACAGGTTTCTGGCCATCCATCTGGCCTGATGAATGGCGCCTGGTCGACTCCAGTGAATACCTCGAGGAGGCGTTCCTCCAAGAACAATGACTGTCAGTTCAGCCATTTCCCTGTAGTCGGCTCTTGGAAGCCTTTCTGCTGTTAGAATGTCTTGGAGTATTTCTTCACTCTTCTTCTTCTTTTCCTTCAGCCATTTGCTGTAGCCAGCATCTTGGGTTTCCTTGGACAAGTCCGTCCAAACATCCTTCAGATGCTCAAACCAGGGATTATCTGGCCCCTTCACCTTCCCAAACAGCTTCTCCCAAACTGCTCCTACTAGGATTTCCAGGATGTGATGTCGACAGGCCAGATAAAACACCTTTTTGTTCAGCATTTTCTCTAGCAGTTTGGCAGCTCCTCTGTGAACTCCACTGTTACTGGATGTAGTGTCAAAAACAAGGGCAGTAACATTATCCGTAAGTTCCCATGTCTCCAGTAAATCCATTGAAGCCTCAGCCTGAGCTGTGCCAGAAGAATTGTCGATGACAGGTACTCCCAATAACTTTCCTTCAGTGTATGAAGGTGGACCAGACACTAGCACAGCTAAAGTCTCTGAGGTACTTCCAGGTTCACTGCCCAAGACATCTTTGAGCAACTTTCCATCCCAGTGTAAGGCAGCGTACTGTGGGGGGTTTTCACAAAACTTGGACATGTGACTCTGGCTGATATTATACCTGGACAGCATTCTGTTGCGACGTGTTGTTGAGGTTGAGATGACGAAGTTATCCAGATCAGCCCCTCCAGCTTTCAAGGTGGCAGAAACCATGGCAGTAACTTGATTGTCTGATAAACCAAGACGATCAGCTGTATTGCAGATAACATCACATTCCATGACCTTCCTTGGAAACGTCAAAGTCACACTAGTCACACTAGTCACAGTGTCTTGATGGTGAGAACATCCAGGACGAGGCTGATGGTAATCCATGTCCTCTGTGTTAGCGTCGTTGTCAGTTGAGTCACCCCAGGTAATGTCATCCACATGAACAACTGCCTCTTGTTCTGCTGCAGCTGTAAAATAGCACAACATATTAAGACAGTAATTGTTAAGTACATGCTAAATATCGCAATGGAGTAAAACTTAAAACTTTTTGTAACGTTCAAAGTAATTAGTTTTACCTTGTTCTTGTCTATGCTGCAGTCTTTCATTCCTCGCTGCTTGCTGCAGGGATCTTGTCTCAAAAATCTTGTCATGACCAGACATATGACCTTTCCTCTCAGTCTTTTGGTCTTCGTAGAACCTGATATCCTCATCTTTCTTCTCTCTGGATAACAGTCTGTTGTTCTGTATTTCCTGGATTGCATCTGGAGCTCCTATATCGAACAGGCTGTCTAATTCCAGCACAAATGCTCCTCTTTTTCCTCCAGGGTTACTTGCTCTTCCTTTGCTTTTCACCAGAGCACGATGTTTCTCATGTAGTTTCATGAAGAGCTTCATTGCGTTGTACTTGGTCATTGTCTTGATCCTAGCCATCTGCCAGAATGGGATGATAGATTCAACTGTTTCATATGCAAGGTCTTGAACCATGGGCCTCCCTGCATTTTCCGGTAAATTCTGAAGATTAAGGAAATACTGGAACGCCTGTCTGTTGGTGGGAAGCTGGGAACCACTGATAAAAGCTGAAGGGTATCCAACCAGGAAAGTTTCAGTGAGAGATCTGGTAGATGGCCCAGTTGACACCTGCCTGTGGACAGTACGTGGAGGTTCTGAGATATCAACTGTGCGCCCACGGAGCTCCCTCAGCTCCTTGCTTAATGCCATTGTGAAGTTGTAACTTGTAGATGGTTTTCTAGATTCTGATTGAGTTTCTGTTGTTTCCTGAAAAATGATAGAAAATTATTATTAATATTATTATTATTATTAATTATTATTATTTATTATTATTATTATTAATTATTATTTATTTATTATTATTATTATTATTTATTAATTTTATGCTCTTTCATTTGATACCTAATTTGTTGCTCTATCTTGTTTAGATCAAAAGTTAAAGTGCAAAACATAATTCAAGGGACCCCGGAATTGGCGCTTTGGCCGATTTCAAGCAGAAAATTTAAAGCTCCATGCGGCAATGCTTCCCAACATTCTAGGTCAAAATAGTTGTGATTTTCGGCTTTTTCAGGTCAAAAAGCATGGGAAAATGTACAGAAACCTATGAAATAAGAAAACGTTGATTTTTGAACAGGCCTACCCTAACGTACGCCCTCCACCCGATTCTCTCCGTGACCTAATTCTGCAGCTTCCCCGCCCTTTCCTGCTTCTCGGGGACTTCAACAGTCGGGACCCGGCCTGGGGGGACGTTTGCTCCACCTTTCTCTCCGGGACCCTTCTCTCCCTTATGGACGAGCTAGAGTTCACCTTTCTGAACGATGGCTCCCCAACCTGCCTCCACTCGGCCCATGACAGTTTCACCTGTATTGATCTTTCCCTGGTTTCCCTCGATATCGTGACGGAGTTCACCTGGAGGTCCTGCCGGATTCTTCCGGCAGTGACCATTTCCCTGTGTGTCTTACCCCAACCCGTCTCCTCCCCACCACCTCTGTCCGCCCGCGCTGGCTGTTCGCCCGAGCGAAATGGGCCTCATACACGAGGTGCACGGCGATCTCGCCGTCCATTCCTGCCTTTCCCTCCGTTAGTGAGGCCCTCGCCTTTCTCGAAAGCAAGATCCTCTCGGCTGCCACCAGTTGCATCCCCCGTACCTCAGGCTCCCCCAGGCCGCGCAGCGTCCCATGGTGGACCCCAGAGTGCTCCCGTGCCGTTCAGGAGCGGCGCCGTGCTGGCCGTCGCTTCTACCGGACCCGCCAGCCGGAGCATAAGATGGCGTTTCAGCGCCTGAAGGCAGTGGCCCGTCGGGTCTTGAAATTAGCCCGGCGTACCTCCTAGCGGAGTTACGTGTCCGGGATCTCCTCCTCGACCGCCCCCTCGACTGTTTGGCGCAAGGTGCGTAGCTTTGAGGGGACCCGTGTCCCCCCTCGACACCCGGTGCTTCGGGTCGGGGACGACGAGTTCGTGTCCGATCCGGAGGCCGTCGCGAACGCACTCGCGGCGCACTTCGCAGCCATCTCCGGTTCCGATTCCCCCCACTCCCGCCGCGACCCACCGGAATTTCCACCTCATAGGGATGACCCCTATAATCACCTCTTCCACATGACAGAGCTTCGGGAGGCCCTCCGCCCCCGACGCTCCTCCGCCCCCGGCCCCGATAATATCCCCTATGACTTGTTTCGGCGCCTCCACCCCTCTGCTCTCAGCTTTCTACTGGACCTCTATAACCGGATTTGGTTGGAGGGTTCATTTCCGGACCGGTGGCGTGAGTCCATCGTCGTCCCCATCCCGAAGCCCGATAAAGACCCCTCACTCCCGTCGAACTATCGCCCCATTTCCCTAACATGCTGTGCCTGCAAGGTGATGGAGACGATGGTCGCCTCGCGGCTGTCCTTTACCTTGGAGGCGAGTGACCAGTACCCTGCTACCCAGGCTGGTTTCCGGCGCTTCCGGTCTACCACCGACCCCCCTTCTCCTTAGCCATGACGTGCAGGAGGCTTTCTCCCGGCGTCAATTTGTACTCGCCGTCTTTTTCGACCTCCAGAAGGCCTACGATACTACCCGGCGGAGCGCGGTCTTCGACTGCTTACGCTCCCTGGGTTTCGTAGGCTTTCTCCCTTCCTTTATTTATAACTTCTTGTCCGCCCGTTCTTTCCGCGTCCGCATCGGTTCTACCCTCTCTGACCGCTTTCCGTTGGAGGAGGGTGTCCCTCAGGGTAGTGTCCTTAGCGTCTTGTGTTTCTCACTCGTGATGAACACAGTCGCTACGGTCCTGCCTACATCCGTTCGTAGCTCCCTCTATGCCGATGACCTGGCTATCTATTGCTCTGGCCGCCTCCCGTCTTTGGCTGAACGTCGGCTCCAGCTGGCCATCAACGCGGTGGTTCGCTGGGCGTCCTCGGTTGGCTATGCTTTCTCGCCCTCTAAGTCTTCCAGTATGCTTTTCCGTCCTCGGCGCCTCCGTCTGTCGCATACCTTCGCCCTTACCCTTGCCGGCACTCCTCTTCCCCTCGTCCCATCCGTTAGATTCCTGGGTATGACCCTCGACGGATTTTTCGGTTGGGTTCCACACCTTAGGCGGCTGCGGCAAACATCTCGCCGCACCCTCTCCCTTTTGGGTCATCTGTCCCACACGACCTGGGGGGCGGACAGGCGTACTCTGCTGCGCCTGTACACCTCCCTGGTGCAATCCCGTGTCGACTACGGCTGTGTGGTCTACAGCTCCGCCTCCTCTCCGGCACTCCGTATGCTGGATCCTCTTCTCCACCTTGGCCTTCGCCTGGCGTCGGGTGCCTTCCGCTCGTCCCCTGTCGCTAGTCTTCAGGTGGACTGTGGACACCCCCCCTGCCCCTTCGCCGGGGCCTTCTCATGGCGAAGTGTTACCTTCGCATCTGCCGCCTTCCGATGTCCCTACTCTTCTCCGCGATCTCCCAGGCGCTACCCCGGCCTGACACGTGGCATTTCGCTGCCTCTCTGGCCGAGATTTTCTCGTCCCTGGGGATCCCCCCACCCTCTATTCTGCCGTTCTCCTTCGATCTGTCGCCCCCCTGGCGGACCACCCCTATCTGCCGTTGCCAGGCGCTCCGTGGCCTGCGTAAGGAGTCTCCTCCAGCCGTCCTCCGGTCTTCTTTTCTGGCCCATCTTCCCGTCCATTCGGACGACGTTCCCGTCTACACCGACGGCTCGCGCTCCCCTGCAGATGTCGCGGCCGCCGTCTTCTCTCCGTCATTGTCACCTACCTCCCGGGGTATCCCCCTGCTGGTTCAGGCCTCCATCTTTTCCGCGGAGCTCTTTGCCCTTCTGGAAGCCCTCCGTCTGGTATCGGGTTGTTCGCGGTCCTCCTGTACCATTTTTTCGGACTCGCTGAGCGCCCTTCAGGCGCTCGAGCGCTATGATTCCCCGGACCCCCTCGTACGCCTTATTCAACAGGAGTACCATGTTCTGCACACCGTTCACCGGATCCGGGTCACCTTCTGCTGGGTTCCTGCCCATGTTGGTGTTTCCGGTAATGAGGCGGCGGACCGCATAGCCCGGTCCGCCGCCTCGCTGCCTCCCCTCCCCCTCCCGCTCCCCTTCTCAGACTATGTGCAGGTCTTTCGTTCCTTTTACGACCGCATGTGGCAACAGTCCTGGGACGATGCCACCGGAAATAAACTCTGGTCCATCCGCCCCCGTCTGTCATATTGGGTGTCCTCTTTCCACCGCTCCAGACACAAAGAGGTCGTCCTTGCGCGGCTTCGCATCGGCCATACGCGCCTCACGCACGGCTATCTTATGTTCCGGCAGGAGGCTCCTCGTTGCGCCTCCTGCCAGTCGCCCCTCACCGTCTCTCACATCCTTGTGGAATGCCCCACCCTGTCGTCAGTACGTCGTCGCGCCTTCCCGTTCCTTTCTGATTTCCCCCTCCCCGAACGTTTACGCCTTATGCTCGCTGAGAGCCCTCTCTTCTCGCTTGACCGTCTTTTCCTCTTCCTCTCCCAATCTCGCATCCTATCTGAGCTTTAGGTGACTTCTCACCTGTAGTCCGCTGTTCTCCCTTTTCTAGTGCCTTTCCTCCGTCTCCGTTTCTCTTTCTCGTATTCCGCCTCGCCATGATATCCGCTACCATATAGCGGGAAGTGGCGGTAAACGCCCCAATACAAAAAAAAAAAAAAATGTGTCCTGACTTTTGCGCTACCCTATATATATATATATATAGTACAACATATGATACCTTTCATAAAGAGAGGAAACAGATTCCGAAATAAGTTATTTCTAAGAATATTTGGACTGTAGATACTAAATTTAATAGATATCAACGAATACATACATCTGTTTCACCAAATCAGGAGGATGATTCGTACGGGTATTATTTTGTTCGTTCAAGGTAATTTAGGAGTCGTCGTTCTCCTGAAAAGGATAGTATGTTAAGCGACGTTGGGTCTGGGTAGCCGTCTTCTCTCAAGGTGATGTAACGACCCGTGGTTCGGATCCCACGTAAAATTTAGGTCCCCTCCGTTATTTGACTTAACTTTTTGCGAAAAGATAAACATTTCGAATTAGGAGTTAACTGTATATTTTTTTCGCAAACACCTTCAAACTACTTTTATATTGAGAGATTCTTTCGAGACTGTGTAACCCATTTTATGGTGACATTGGTGATGACGCTACTCATTTGTGTGATGAAATGAAAAGAACCACGAAGGAAAGGAAACACAAAATGGTGCTCAAGCGCTTTCATCTAATGACATCCTCAGGAACACTGAAGTGAATAAAGAGTTCGAGACTATATATACTACACACACAAAAAAAATATATATATATAAAATAAATATAGAAATAAAAATTGTGGGCGGAGCATACAAATTTGTAAGGGAAAACTACTAAAATTTTAGCACTTTGCCCTTCTTGTCTAAATCCGTTCTGAACGAATTCAAAACAACAGGATCAAGTGGAAAAAGACCCTGGTTCATGTTAAAATTATTTGCAAGTTGAATAATAGCAGACTCAAGAATATTTCTATCAACAATGTTGCTAGAGTGAAACAAAACTGAAGCATTATTCCAATCAATACAGTGGGATAACTCTGACAAATGGACAAAAAGGGCACTGGACGACTGTCCCATTCTAACGGAATATTGGTGCTGTTTTACACGCGTGTGCAAATCCTTTCCCGTCTGACCAATGTAAAAGGAATCACATTGTTTACAACCAATTTTATAGATAATGCCTGAATTATTGGTAGGGCTATTTTTAACTATGATATTTTTCACAATATTGTTATATGAAAATACTACATTAATATTCAAAAGTTTAAGTACATTAGCAATGCCTAAAAAGCCCGGGAAAAATGGAAGTACT